>OY748300.1:16801803-17335474 GCA_963556515.1 Nudaria mundana | reverse complement strand
TACAGTACGTGCAGGAGGTGACACCTTCATGCCAGCGTGAACCACACAGTGGTCGGAACTACGCAATGGGGCTCCTACCGAAACACTGTACTGGGCTGGGCGACTCGTCAGCAGTTATAGATCCAGCAGAGCGGGCGCGTGATCTGACCTGTCTGGTATCCGGGTGATCCCGCATACCATCTGGGTCAGACCGTGGGAGAGAGCGAACGCGTGGGCGGCCCTACCCGCATGATCAGTCCTGAGGGACCCCAGCCATTTAATGTGATGGCCATTGAAGTCCCCCAGAAACACTAGTTCAGCGGTCGGGAACCGCACCTGCGCTTCATCAGCCGTCTCGCTGAGGTACTGGAAGAGCTTTGTTGTCTCAGAATCCCCTGTGTGGGAACGATAGACGTACACGTAGATCTGGCTCATAGAGCCATGGTCTACGTGCAGCCAGAGGACGGAGTTGGAGGGGTTCTCTAGGCAGCGCAACCGGCGACAGCAGACATCCGCCGGCTTTATCTCGAAATTGAACATCGATGACATAGCCGGGGTAACACAGGTATGACGTGTCGTCAGGGCGGCGTATTTGTGTCTCCGTGAGGAACATCACAGCAGGCCGTGCCGTCTATAGGTGATGGTGGACGGCATCGAGGTTCGCATGGAGTCCACGGATGTTGGTGAACTCCACCTCAAAAGTGAAGTTGTGGGGTTTCCTGGGATCGCTGTGGAACGTTTTCTTTTTTTATGTTGCACTGCCATAATAAATTTGAATAAGAAGCGTGAAGACAGGGCGACATTTGGTGCAGCAGTAAGTTACAAAGCGCAGAGACTAGCTTCGTCTGGAACCATGTGGTTAGGTCGGAGCCGACCCGCCGGACGGAAGCGCTCCCAAACCCCCCTGATGCAAGGCCGCCGCTACCCCACACCGGTTACCAACCGGAGCGGCAATCCCACATCAGGATTATGCGCAACATGTGGGGCAGCCTCCTGGGGTGGTTGGTCCCAGGCGGGCCCCATGACTGTGTTGCGGGCGCCCGCGGCAACGCCGTTGCTAAGGGTCTCCCTGGCCGGCGAATCGACCCACACCACCCACACTAGACTCCGCTTCGTCCCCACTGGTCCCATGCCTGCTGCACCATACATCGCCCCGGGCCCGGCGGTGCAGCTGCTGAACCCCTAACGCAACCCAGCCTGGGCTGGGTTACTTGGGGGGCTTTAGCACAGCTGCACGGTGGTACCCCCCCGGACCAACACTGTTGTACCACCTGGTACCCACGTAGGGGGCCGAAGCCACTCCATAGGTACCGTAAATTAACGAGCCTCGTCCGTTGATCAGCAGGTGCGCGACTAGCAGGTGAGGTCGCTGGGGCCCTAAAGATGTTGGTAGAGCCCCTTTGCACCCTTACTTTTTCAAGTGATCCTATTATTTGGTCCCATTTTGGTAATTTGAAGTCGGTTTTTGTGTCAATATTTGACGTGTTTTTAATAAAACTAGAATTCAGTGTTTTGTTTAGAACATAGTTGCAGTTGCCGGGCGTCTCTGGTTACATTGCCGGGCGTCTAGACTAAGTCGCCGCAGTCGCGAAACGTACCACGCTGCAGCATATATTTGAGCGAAGCGAGTTTTGATTCAAAGCGATATACTCTGTCAAAGTATTTTTTGTCATTACGCTTTTTTTTTCTTTTTTTTTTTTTTTTTTATATTTAGGTCGACAAATTGACGCCACTCGCCTGATGGTAAGCTGAGGCGACGTCTGGCAATTGAGGGCGACTCTCACAGTACACAGGAATACTATAGAGAGTGGCCCTCAACTTGACGACCCTGTAATGTGCCTCTTCACGCTTCGCTTAAAGAGCCCAGGGTTATATGTAGGAGGAAACACGTGCGCAGGCAGGGCGTTCCAAGCCACCATCGTTCGGCAGAGAAACGATCGTTTAAAACGCTCGGTTCTCGCGAAGACGGTTTCCACGGTATGAGGGTGACATCTCTGCCCGGCACGCGTTGTTCGGGATCGGAAGGGAGAGGGTGGGATCAGGTTGAAGAGCTCTTCAGAACACTCACCGTGGTAAATACGGTAGAACGCGGCCAAGGAAGCAATTGTTCGGCGCTGGGCTAGCGGCTCAAGGCTTCCCGTTACCTCCGGACAGTCTATAATGCGAACAGCGCGTCGCTGCATAGCGTCGAGTGCGTCCAGCAAATACTTCGCGGAGCCGTCCCAGAGGTGAGAGCAGTATTCAACGCAGGGTCTAATCTGCGTTTTGTACAGCAGACACCTCTGGTGCGGTGTAAAGAATCGCTTTACCTTGTTCAGTATTCCTAGTTTCCGCGAAGCTAGCCCAATACATCTCTCAATGTATTTTGTGTTATTGAGCTCTCGACGAACGTCTATGCCAAGGATGTCTAGATTGTCCTTCATTGGTAATATTGCATTCTGAAGAGTGGGTAGGGGAAGGAAAGGGGATTTTTTCGCTTTAAATGCACACGCCTGTGTTTTGTGGGCATTGAATTTGACCAAGTTCTCGGCACCCCATTGGGAGATACTGTCGAGGCTTCGGTCGAGATCACCCACGAGATGTCGTCTCTCCTCCTCTATCACAGATCGCCCCGCCGTCGGACGAACCGAGTAACTCCCGTGCAATGTACTGTCATCTGCATAGCAATGAATGTTCCCGAGGGAAAGCATATCATTGATATGCAGAAGAAAGAGAGTTGGTGACAGTACGGACCCCTGCGGTACCCCGGCATTCACTTGCAAAAAGCGAGAAGCCTGGCCATCGCAGAGGACCCGCACTCGGCGCTCGTTTAAAAAACTGGCAATCCAGCTGCACAGTTGAGGAGGTAGACCATATGCCGGAAGCTTGGAAAGGAGCGAAGCATGCCAGACCCTATCGAAAGCTTTGGCGATGTCCAGGCTAATAGCCAAGGACTCGCCAAACTTTTCCATAGCCCCACCCCATACATGCGTGACGAATGCCAGGAGGTCACCCGTTGATCGTTTTGGCCTGAAGCCATATTGCCGATCATTGATTAGCGAGTGATCCTCCAGGTATCGCATGAGCTGCTTATTAATAAGAAGCTCGAGCACCTTGCAAATGACTGAGGTGACAGCTATGGGTCGATAGTTGCCTGGATCGGATCGATCCCCTTTCTTGGGGATCGGTTGTACGTTCGCCTCCTTCCAGGCCTCCGGCACGAGGCCTGTAGAGTATGACAGGCGGTACAGACGCGTTAATACTGGAGACAACTCAGCAGCACATTTTCGTAGCACCACCGCCGGAATGCCGTCAGGGCCACTGGCTTTCCGCGTGTCGAGTGACCGCAGCACTGCCCGTACATCACATTGCCTGATAACAATATCAGGCATAGTGTGGCCACAGTTGGCGATGGCGGGGGGCTGCAGGCCACGGTCATCGACCCGGGAATTAGCCGCAAAGAGGTCTGCGAGCATGTCCGCCTTCTCTTGGGCTTTGTGAGCCAGTGATCCATCAGGAAAACGCAGTGGTGGCAGCGAGGGTTGACAAAAATTTGACTGTACGGCTTTGGCCAGTTGCCAGTATCCACGGCTGCCCGTGGGATGGGATGTGAGCTCCTGACCAAGCCGCGCGACGCGCTGGGCATCCGCTCTCTTGAAGGCCCTCTTGCTGAACCTAGTGGCCCGATTGTACGCTGCTTTGAGGCGGTTCACGTTCGGGTCACGTGCCGCCCGAGCCCTGACCCAGGCGCGATATGCCGACTGTTTTTTCTGGACAGCCTCGGCACATTCACGCCCGAACCAGGGGCGAGCTTTGCGGATGCTGGCGACATCAGTGAAAGGGATATAATATTCTATCCCTAGACTGATCTCGCCAGCAATGGCAGCAGCGCTATCCGAAGGCGCCTTCCCTACAAAGCAGCGCTGGCTCCACGGGATGGACGCAAAGTAATCGCGGAGACCGTCCCAGTCTGCCGACGAGTAGTGCCATAGTCGTCGAGTCATTTGTTCAGCACGAGCAGGCGGTGGCACTTGGAAGCTGGCGTGCACCACACAGTGGTCGGATGTGCCCAGTGGGGCGCGTACCGACACACTGTACTCGGCTGGGCGACTCGTCAGCAGTAGATCCAGCAAGGCGGGCGTGTGGTCTGACCTGTCAGGTATCCGGGTGATCCCCCGTACCATCTGGGTCAGCCCGTGGGAGAGAGCGAATGCATGGGCGGTTCGTCCCGCATGATCGGTCCTAAGGGACCCCAGCCACTCAACGTGATGACCGTTAAAGTCCCCCAGGAAAACCAGGTCAGCGTTCGGGAACCGCACCTGCGCATCGTCAGCCATCTCGCTGAGGTATTCGAAAAGCCTTGTTGTCCCAGTGTCCCCTGTGTGGGAGCGGCAGACGCACACGTAGATCTGGCTCATGGAGCCATGATCCACGTGCAGCCAAAGGACGGAGTAGGAGGGGTTCTCCAGACAGCGCAACCGGCGGCAGCAAACATCCGCCCTAACGAACACGCACACCCCGGCTTTATCGCGGAATTGTTCTTCAATGATATAGCCCGGGTAACAGAGGTACGACGTGTCGTCAGGGCGGCGTATCTGTGTCTCCGTTAGGAACATCACAGAAGGCCGTGCCGACTCCAGGTGATGGTGGACGGTATCGAGGTTTGCATGGAGTCCGCGGATATTCGCGAACTCCACCTCAAACGAAGTCAACTTTGTGGGGTTTCTAGGGGCCGCTGTGTACCGTCTATTCTCTTGTTGCACTGTCATTTTGAAATATGGGGAAGCGTGAAGACAGGGCGATATTTGGTGCGGCAGTAAGTGACAAAGTGCAGAGGCTAGCTTCGTCTAGAACCGTGTGGTTAGGTCGGAGCCGACCCGCCGGACGGAAGGGCTCCCAAACCCCCCTGATGCAAGGCCGCCGCTACCCCACACCGGTTACCACCCGGAGCGGCGACCCCACAACAGGATTATGCGCAACATGTGGGGCAGCCTACTGGGGTGGTTGGTCCCAGGCCGGCCCCATGACTATGTTGCGGGCGGCCGCGGCAACGCCGTTGCTAAGGGTCTCCCTGGCCGGCGAATCGACCCACACCACCCACACTAGACTCAGCTTCGCCCCCACTGGACCCCTGCCTGCCGCACCATACACCGCCCCGGGCCCGGCAGTGCAGCTGCTGAACCCCTAACGCAACCCAGCCTGGGCTGGGTTACTTGGGGGGCTTTAGCACAGCTGCACGGTGGTACCCCCCCGGACCAACACTGTTGTACCACCTGGTATCCACGTAGGGGCCAAAGCCACCACATGGGTACCGTAATATACGAACCTCGTCCGTTAATCAGCAGGTGCGCCACTAGCAGGTGAGGTCGCTGGGGCCCGATAGATGTAAGAAGGACCCCTTTGCACCCAACGCAACGCTATGGGAATTTTTACCATTAATTAAATTATTTTTATTAGATCGAAATTCTAAATTGTGGCTTCGTAAGAACCTGGGTAATTCTGTAAGCTTTTGATGTGTGCAAGAAAATCCGAAATCGGCCGACTATTCGCCGAGAAACAATTTAACACAATTTAACATAAATCGTAATTTGAGTCACCCGTTGAGAGCCCCGCTCATCTAAATGTGGAGTGTTTGCTTTCCAACAAATTAATTTTCGGTCCAGCTCATAGAAAAATAAGCAAACTATTTTAAATTCTCTAGACAAAGGCGGTGAACATTTTTTTAATTGTACTATTACTAACATTAATTTACAAACTATATAATATAAAACATACTTGTTTATTATGGTTTCCAATTTTCCATACAGATCTCGTCTATATTTCCTCTGCAGCATGTGCTGGTTTTTAAATACTTTATATTTGTATGAGCGATAATATGCGGTAATTTCAGTACTGTTTGGCAACTCGTATGCGATGCCCCAGTTCAACCCAAAAGTGAAGGTTCCTGGTACTGACTGAGGCTGGCCAATGACACCTACTGTCATACATCCTGCTGTCTGAAAATTTAAGTAAACGGTGTGATTGTGACAACCCCGGCTTCACACAGTTCCTTCAGAATTTCACAGTAAGTTTACTTTTACCCGAAAAACGAAAACGAAAAAAACGATACTCTATTACCAAGACTTCACTGTTCGTCTCTCTGTCCGTCTGTCACCAAGCTGTATCACATAAACAGTGATAGTTAGACAGCTGAAATTTTCACAGATGATGTATTTCTGTAGCCACTACAAATAATACTAAATAACTAAAAACCATAAGTTCCCAGATTTACAATAATCTAAAATTTTATAAATAATGGTAGGTAAGTGTGGAAGCCTTCGTACGCAAGTCCAACTCGGCCTTGTTTTTTTTATTGTACTTACTTACCTACCTGATTGTCGTTAGCAAATTTAATAGCGATGAGTGGATGATAATCCTGCAGACAGCGGTAATTTGTTTGAAGTGACCCTTAAGACCATGACGGTTCCTTTTAAGAAAATGAATCACTACACTTAGTCTGATGATGAGTTCCATAATAATTAATTTGAAGATGAAGATAATCTATACAAAATAAACACAGCTTTTTTGATAGAAGTAAGTGCAAATCGAAATCATGCCTTAATTACTTGATGATCCATATTTTTTTTAGAAATTAAACTTACCGAAAAACTGGAACCTTCAGGAAAGGCCACATATCTTTTGCGTCGGGATAAAATCTTTGATTTGTCAATGTTCACACTTTTTGTATCCAATAAAACACCTAATTGCAAACAAGTCAATAGTATTACAGCAAACAGATTTAGTCGTTGCATTTTTAAACCGAATGCACTCCTACAAGTGTTAAGGTACACAAAAGAATAAGGTTCAATTTCTATTGATCGAAAAACATAGCGTTACTTTTAAGTAGCGGTCGCCAATTAGGAACAGTTTACCTGAAGTGACTGTCAACATTTAATGTACAAATCTCATAAGAGAAATTAGAACCTTTTTTGCTGCAGTGGGAGAGGTACGTCATAGGGGTCATCGCAATGGTTATTTGCAATTAGCATCATGAAACAATACATTATTAAAGTTACACTCTGTCACGAGTATACTTATTTATTGGAAACATGTGTGGTCCATTTATTAGTGACATTACCTGCTACTGGAAAATAGTGCTGCTAGGGCTCTAAAAGGGGTACAAAGTTTTTGTTTCACTTATTAATATAATAAATTGCTAAACGCTTAATCGATGCTTCTCAGGAACAGAAGGCTGGCTTTTTTCTGGCCCAAATAATAAGTATCGCCATCCAATGTGGCAACTCAGCCAGCATTCTGGGAACCTTGAACCTTCGTCGGTATTACGCGGAAGATTTTTTAAACGATATTTCGTAATGTAAATATTTTTAGTATATAATTATGTAGGTATAATCAACCTGGCTACTGGCACTACTACAAAACAGTCACATTTTTTTTCTTGAGGAACATTTATTTAAATATTTTACGTTAAATCTACAATAATACAGAAATATCATATTCAAATCATAATAAAAGTATAAATAAATATTTAATCTATTCCAAAAATTTGCAATATGAAGAAAATCCGGAAAAAACATAATCACAAAATTTTTTAGTACACTGACACATTATGTCAGTGTATCAAACTGAAGACAGAAAAACATGATATATGATTTTCATCAAGAAAAAAGATAATGTGGAGCAGAGCTGGCGCCAAAAAAGCACCAATACCAACCCCGGACTTGTCGCACAGCTCCGCCTTACAGTCGCCGACAACTGTGGCTACTGGTGAGGCGTCGAGCTCAAGCAGCGACGAGTTTTTCTCTCCGCCGACGTCGCCTCCACCTGACGTCGGCAGGGGAGAGGCCGGCCACCGACTGGCTTGGGACCCCGAGGCCCTCCAGCTTCGATTACGGACCCCGCTACCGGTGGTAATGTGCACCGCATTCGATGGTCCTTCGATATGAATAAAAACGTGATGAGGGCATATTTTGTGGCTACAGAGGGGGGAACTAACCTCACTGCGTACCGTGTTCGCATGCTACCTCTGTTTCAGGTACTTGAACCAGATGTCAACGTATCGGCACAACGCCTATCGGATCAGGTGCGTGCCATAGAACGCTGTCACCTGTTGGATGCCGCTACACTTGAGAGGCTACGCTTAGAAGTGTGTAGTGGTATCACGCCTTCTTCATTTCAACCATTACCTGTGCCAATACAGAGTAATTGGATTGAAATAATACAAGAAAACAACATCTCACATGTTGGTGAAGAAGTGAGTGATGCTGCTATACCTGTAAGTGTTCAATACAATGAGGAATTAAGGAGCGCTTTGGAGCGAGCGATTGGTGAGTTTCAATCTGTCCCTATTGAGTATAGACCGCGGCATCCGCGTTTGCCCACACATAATAAAATGTAGCGCTAGTGTGTGCCCTAGACTCGATGTTAACATCGTTTTTTAACAACTGCAAAAACATTACTGATGCCCATTCCATTCTGTACTGTGCAGCTGTTGCAGTATGTCGAATAGCTGGTGTTAAATTTTTTAAACAAGAAACAGCTATTCGACCAAAGCCTGCTGTACCAGCTTGGCAGTGCAGAATTGAATGGCGCATCAACGACGCTAGGGTGCTCATTGGCAAGCTACACTGCTTCAGACGGGCAAAACACGCCTGAGAGTCATGCGCTTTGTCACCCGTGCATTCGTGGGAACTAATATTAGGCCCTGTGAATACTCTGTTCAGGTCACAGAGCGCATCGATTACCTGAAGCAGAAAGTTTATGCGTGGGCGAACCGCATAAGGCGGTACAAAAAAAGAGTGGACAGATCATAGATAACCTCCTAATAGATTCCGCATGCAGGGCAACAAACGCGCGCCACTCATACTTGATTTCGCAAGCATATAAAGCTATGCCTAAAATCACGACGTCAGTGACAACCAACTTCGCGACCTATGACCACGTGCGATTTTATAATTTAAAAAAAATGTTTTTGTGAGCATTTTACATTTTAAATGGCTTCCTGTTTCGTAAAATGGTGTGGCAAGTCGGCGAAGACATCAAATTACCAAAAAGATGGCATTACATTTCACCGGTAAGTAAATTAAATTAGACATAAATGTAAATATAAATTGACTAGGCACCGGAGTTCAATTTATTCGACCGAGGCTGTCAACACTGTAACTAACAGCTGATTTTTGTAGCTCTTGCGAATTAATATTAAATTATTCAATATTTTAGTAAATTTAAAGCTTAAAATCTGTGAATCGCAAGTAAAACTGTTATTTTAAAGTAAATTCAATTAATTAGTGCACAAACTCGTGGAAGTATTGTGAAATTTGTCAATAACAGGATCGGTTTTTGCCGAACTGTCAGTGCATGTAATCGCTGGTTCTTTTGAATATTTCGTGGAATATTCTTAGTGAATGGTATACTGGTGAGTTTGATTACCTTTTGTTCACGTGTTTATATGTTACAGTATATTCCACGTTGCTAACAGGCAGGTATTTAATACAAATTCCTAGGTTTATATCGCATTGACATACCGGTGAATTCCAACCTTAGGTATAAAATATAGTCTGCTAGGATTCTACAAAGTAAACCTTTAATTTGTATACTTGAATAGATTATTTCTTTAGTTAGTCAGTTGGTTTTGTTGCTCTGCATTGTGGCTAGGTGTTCATTATCTTCTCAATTATGTCCTACTAAGCCAATATGTCTACATCCACTCGATCTGCCACCGCACGTCAATTGCAAATACAGTTGAAAGAAGCCCTATTACAACTCAAAGTAGAGAAGAAAGAAAACCAGCAACTGATAATGGAAAGGGAAGATAATGAACGTGAATATGACTTAATGCGCGTTAGAAATTCTAGCTTAGAGCAACAGCTGTCTAAAAGTCAGGTAAATTGTGATTAGTTGACCGAGCAACTTAACCAGCTTAGATTGGAAATGGAATCGTTCCGCCAATGTAGTGATATGTTTGAGCAAATCCTCAGACGTAACACACAATTAGAAGATGAGCTGGGGGAGGCACACAGGCTTATTACTACCTATAAACAGGATGCCCAGTCGCACCAATTAACAGAGGTGTCCAACCTCTACACAGAACTTATTGAAAGTAGCTGTGTGCCTGCCTCAACTAATTTATCAGTCATAGATCTCACAAATGATAGTAGGTGCTTAAATACTCCTAAACCAATGATTAGTCATAACAAAATCAAATGCCAAAGAAAAATAAACAAAAAAATTAAGAAAATTAATTTAAAAATGAAATCTTGTTTGTCTAATAATAGTAAGTAATTTAAATTTAAAACTACAGTCTGACCTGGATGTTTGTACTGGGCAGTTGGTTATATGCAGCAAGCAGTTGGCTGACAGTCAGGTGGCTCATGATGTTGTGAGGGTCACGTTAGAATCTCACATCAAGCAATTACAGGAGAATTATGATAGTTTATTCTTTAAATATGAACTACAGAGTAAACAGAATACTGAAAACATGTTGGCATTGGACAAATTGATAGACGAAAGTAGACACAACCAAGAATTACTTGATTCTATAACTCAGCATTTATAACTCTGAGCACATCGACACACATCGAAACACCCTATCAATGACTCCGTACCAGCTCTCTCTACTTGTGACAGTATTCTGGAAACAATTTCTGATCCTACCACCAACATTGAGCCTCCTAGTAATACTATGGTTTTTTCTGATGGGGTGGGTTGTAATATGGGCTATATGTTTAATAAATACATTGAAAACTGTGTTAATTATTCCCTGCCCAATGCAACTTACACTCAGATCATAGACAAAATTGTGTCATCCAAGTATAATAGTAGTACCACTATTGTATTACTGGTAGGTGAAAGTAACAAAATAGGTAAGAAAGAATTAATGTACTGTATACAATGCTTAAGTAGACTAAAAGTATTTAAAATAATATTATGTGCGTTCCCATATGCGTGTTGCCAGTCCTCATCCTATAATAAAAAAATACATCTTCTGAATAATTTTTTTAACACTTTTATTTTTTTTGACACTAATAATTTTATTAGTAATGATTGTTTTAAGACCAAAGATAGTATTTATCTTATGAAGTCAGACAAAAATAAAATTGCTACATTGCTAGCAAATAATATTAATTTTTGGACGAGTTTACATTGTAAACAAAGTAATATACCTACAGATTTGTTAGGTACTTGTAGTAATAATTTAGTATGTATAACAAATGATTTAAACTGAATATCCAAACAACAGGAATACCAGAGCTAAAGATGGCTCATCAAAATATAGAAGGTCTTTCTGGCAAGGAATTAGTAGTGGAGTTATTCCTAGAGGAATTAAATGTAGATATTTTGTGTTTGACTGAACATTGGCTCAAGGAGAGTGAGATGATGTTCAATATAAACAACTACAATATTGCAAGTTGCTTTAACAGGAAGTCTGCAATTAAAGGTGGCTCCATGGTCTTAATTAAAAATGGTCTCCGCAGCAAAGAGCGGTCTGACATAGTTAGACTTTCTGTTGAGCGATGTGCTAAGGTGGCCTGTGCCGAGCTTGACCAGTATATAGTAGTTTGCGTATACAGTCCACCTAACAGTGATTTTAGTGTATTTACCAAGGTCATGGACCAGGTTCTAGGGGTTGCGTCAAATAATAGGAAGAAGTTAATTGTGTGCGGAGACTTCAATGTAAACATCCTAAAACAGTGTAAGAAAAGTACTCAATTTTTAAATTTATTTGGTAGTTACAATATGGAAAATATTTTCTGTGAGCCGACTAGAGTCACAGAAACAGCAGCCAATTGCCTGGATAATTTTTTTACGGATTGTGAGTGCTTAAGCAAGTCTGTAATTAGTAAATTGCCATCAGATCACTGTGGTCAAATAGTATCCTTTCCCAAGAGTAATAATAGTCAGTATAATGAGAAAATTATGTCTAGGCCCATAACCTCTAATAGAATTAAAGAATTCAAAAACTTGTTCGAGAAAAAGCTTAATTCTATAGTTTATATAGGTAATAATCCTGAGGTCCATTATAATAGTTTATTTGGTATATTATCTGATGCTTTTTCAGACACATTCAAACAAAAATGCCAAAATCGTAGTGTTAAAACGAAATTTTGTGAACGGGCAACAGTAGGCATTTATAAAAGTAGACGAACGCTGTTTGATCTATATGCAGAAAAACGATACAAATTTGATAAAAGTTTCATTGAATATGTTAGGAATTACTCCAAAGTATTCAAAAAAGTATGTAGACAGGCTAAATCCATTCACATCAAAAGGAAAATAATTGAGGCTCCTAACAAAATAAAAGAAACATGGAAAGTTATAAACAAAGAGTCACGTAAATGTAAAGTGAGGGATACTGTTACTAAAATTAAATTAGAAAACAAGAATATAACCTCTCCGAAAGGTATTGTAAATGCATTTGAAGATTATTTTACTAACATTCCATTTGAAGTAACTTCTTCTGTTAATTCATGTGCCCACAGTGCTGTGGCCCTTCTCGAAAGTAATATTGGTTCTTCATCTAAATTTAACTTCAAACATATAGACCCCAGTGACATCTTGAAAGCATTTAAAAATCTCAAAATTAAAAAGTCTGAAGATCACTGGGGCATATCAGTTAGCTTAATAAGTAATGTAATTGATATCATTGCACCTGACTTGGCACTAATTTTTAATGAATGTGTAGATGAAGGTATATTCCCTAACCTAATGAAAAATAGTAGACTAATACCATTATTTAAGAAGGGATCTAAGTCAGAACTTGGTAACTACCGCCCCATTTCTATTTTGCCAGCTCTGAGTAAGGTGTTTGAGAGAGTGATGCTAAATCAAATGCAAGTCCACTTCACGACCAATAATCTTTTCCGCAGCCACCAATTTGGCTTTACTCGCGGAAAATCTGCCACCGATGCGGGAGTAACCCTTGTTAGCTTGATTTACGACGCATGGGAGGGATCACAGGATGCCATTGGGGTATTCTGCGATCTGCCTAAAGCATTTGATTGTGTTGACCATCAAACACTTTTGCTAAAGTTACGTCGGTATGGTTTTGACAAAAAATCCTTAGAACTATTAGGATCTTACCTGACAGATAGGCTGCAGACTGTTCATGTGAACAACGTTAAGTCAAACGGAACTAACGTCAAAATAGGCGTACCTCAGAGATCAATTCTAGGGCCTTTTCTCTTCTTGGTTTATGTTAATGACTTGCCTTGCATGATCGAGGCACAAGCTGGCATAGTAATGTTCGCGGATGATACATCACTTATATTCAAAGTAAATCGGCATAGTACAGATGCGAATAATGTTAATAATATTTTAAATGATATTTCAAATTGGTTTTCTACAAACAACCTATTGTTGAATGCAGAAAAGACTAAATGCGTGAAATTTACAATGCCCAATGTCAGACAAGCAAACGTCCATGTCGTGCTGGGTAGCCAAAGGTTAGAATTTGTAAATAACACTACCTTTTTAGGAATAACAATAGATTCTAAATTACAATGGGGTGACCATATCACCATTTTAGCTAATAAGCTTAGCTCTGCTGCATATGCTGTGAGACGGATTAGGCAGTTGACAGATGTAGCTACTGCTAGGCTAGTTTACTTTGGTTACTTCCATAGCTTGATGTCCTATGGAATACTACTTTGGGGAAATGCAGCAGATTTAGAAACAATTTTTATATTACAAAAGAGGGCAGTCCGTGCCATTTATTGTTTAGGTACAAGAGATTCTCTTAGGGAGCGATTTAAAGATATTACTGTTTTAACTGTAGCTTCCCAATATATATTTGATAACATACTCTATGTCAGGAAAAATATATCTAGCTATACTAAAGTAAGTGACGTTACAGACAGAAATCTACGTAATAAAAATAAACTACTCCCTCCGTGTTATCGGCTTAGCAAGGTTAGTCATTCTTTCAAGGGGGAAGGTATACGCTTTTATAATAAATTGCCTGTAACGGTCCTTTGTATGCCCGACAATAAATTTAAAATCTTTATAAAGACCACTTTATGTCAAAAAGCATATTATAAGACAGTTGATTACCTTAATGATAAAAGTGTCTGGCTTGAGCATGGTGCAGGCGCCTCCTAAAATGCCGTAATTGTAGCATATTTTGTACTTAGGCGACTATAATAATTTTTTTGTTGTATTATACACTCTTTTTGATTTTGACACGAGACCAATGTACATTCGTCCACATTTAGTCTTAAGAAAATGTGTAAATGAGTCAATTATTTGAAAAGAGTGACCGAGAGTTTTATTGCCAGGTTCTTTCTCTCGGTTCTCCTTATTGCTTTGCGAATCTGGCAGTACATGTAAATATAGAAGCAATGACATTTTTTATTTTAAGTACTTACTGACGTTTGTAAGAGCCATTTAGTGACCTATACAACTAAATAAATCATTTCATTTCTGGTTGGTAATAGAACATAAACACAAACAATTTTGAATTCGTTGATGTCTTTTTGAAATTACTCTTTCACTCATTAGCCAAATTATAATAGCTATCCTTTTCTAACAATACATTACAATGGCACTTGAATCGATAGTGATGGGATATCGGTATGATATTGTACGTCATCGATATTTTGCAGTATTATTGCCGTAGGTGCTTTAAAAAGTAGTACCTATAAATAAGCAACATGTTGTCGCCTGCGACTGCGCCCGCTTGAATTTCGGTAAGCTGCGATTTATTTGCGACCAATTTGTGCGTGATTTAGTATTAGCAATGTAACTGAGATATATATTATTTTATAGGTTTCCTGGATGCCCCGAGGAAAAAGAAATGGGTAGATGCAACATCTCGTGGGGAGAGTTGGTTTCCCACCAATAACAACGTAAAATATTAAGAAAGAAATTATAGTCCCGCCGATGACATCAGTTTTTGTGATCTATTTATAATTTCTTTCTTAATATAAATTATATTATTTTACATCTACTGAATAAAAATATAAAATTATAATGTATCATCATCAGAGATGGGGGGCTCGTGGCTTAGTTGTAACCGTGTATATTAACACATTGCTAAGGTTAAGAAACATCTAACCAGGTCGGTCTTAGGATCGGTGCCCATTTTTTTAGAAATTGAGACCTCCGTGCCTCTGGGAGCACGTTAACCCGTCGATCCCGGTTATTATACGAAAATCTATGGCAGTCGTTACGGGTATTTGGGGCCCTAAATCAAAATCCAACTGGTCTAACTACAGACCTTTGATATCGCCCATAGTTTGTGGAGGTCAGAATGATGGCAGTCTATCCACGGAAAATATTAAAGTTCAGCTGCATCGCAGTTACACTGGAAAGCTGATCCTGATTATTATTATTTCGTTTATTCATTAACATTCTTATTTTATACATTTTAAATAGATTTATAAAAAACACAAATACATTTAAAAATATAAAAAATTGTGACCCACCAGTAGCGGAGTAGGACCCAAACTACCGGCGGTGGAGGCTACAGACTGAGAAACCTCCTAACAATACGGCACGTGTCGAGGATAACAGCCTTCTGAATCTGACTCTTGATCCAACAATCTAACGAGAGTCTCTTGAGATGTTGGTCGAGACTCTTCGCTATTAATCCGTCAGCCGAAATGACCATCGGCACAATGATCGTCGAGTCTACGTCCCACATGGCGGTTATCTCGAAGGACAGATCAAGGTACTTGCTAAGTTTGTCCTTCTCTGCCTTCACGAGATTCTCGTCATGCGGGACGGCGACATCGACGAGCACTGCCCGACGCTGGGTCCGATCAACCAACACGATATCAGGCCTATTGGCAACAATAGTCCTGTCCGTGATGATTGATTGATTGTGCCTATGCAAGTACTCGCTGTTAGCAAGATACGAACAACCGAAAATAATGTGGCGAAGTGATTCACCAGGACGGTGGCATGCTCGACAAATGTCGACCGTACCGTCCTTCATGATGTATTTCCGATAGTTGTTCGTCTTAATAACTTCATCTGCAATTGCACAGGCAAAACCTTCAGTTTCCCCAAAGAGGTCACCGAAACGTAGCCAGTTCACCGATGCGGGCAGGTCTACATCGGGTCCTGTTAAGACTCAGTAGAACCGCCCGTGTAGCTCCTTGCTTTTCCATACGTCCTTACGGTCTTCAGTACTAAACACCTTTGGTTTACGCCAGTTCTCGTTAGCCAAGGAAAGAGGTGTCAGGCCCTTGTCAACCATCACAACATCGCAATGAATGCCACACCCATTCTGTAGGAAGTAATTCCTCAGACTGCACACTTCACGGTTATGGAGGTTCTTGGCATTTAAAAATCCTCGACCCCCCAACTTCCGTGGAATGTACAGTCTTTTGACAGAAGATCGTGGGTGTAACATTCGATGCAATGTCAGTTGTTGACGGACTCGCCTATCCAGGGCGTCTAGTTCCGTTTGAGTCCACCTAAGTATGCCAGAGGAGTACAACAATAAAGGCATTACCCAACCGTTGAAAGCCCGCATTTTGTTACCGCCGGACAAAAAACTGTTACGAACTTTTGTCAGGCGGCCAAAAAAACGTTCTTTCACCGATTTCTTAATGTCCTCTACCGCTATACCCAATGACTCTGACATACCTAGGTATCTGTATGTTTCGGTCTCGGAGAGATATCTGAGAGTTATTATCTCAGAAAGTTGTAAATTCGGTGAATTTACAACCTTCCCCCGCTGTACATGCATAACCGCACACTTATCAACACCGAACTCCATCTTAATGGCATTACTAAAAACTTCCGTACTAAATCTTGGTGCTTCAGTGTGAACAGTTTGAGGTCATCCATATACATCAGGTGAGAAATAACCTCACCCCCTCTACGAAACCGATAGCCTAGCCCTGAATTCTTCAGCAATGTGCTAAGTGGATTCAGTGCTAAACAGAACCACAAGACTCAAACTGTCGCCCTGGAATATACCACGCTCAATCCTTATCAAGTCATGCGGACAAGAAGCGCATTCACCACTACCTGGTTGACGAAGGACTGTGGTCCACTGCCCCATACACGAGACTAAGAAGGATTTAAGAGTCGGATTAATTTTATACAACTCTAAAATCCTCCCCAGCCATGAATGAGGCACCGAATCATAGGCCTTCTTGTAGTCAATCCAGGCAGTAGAGAGGGCGCCCCTACTCCGCTAACTTGTTGGCTAATGGCCATCTCAATAAGGAGTAGCTCCTTAGTACCACGTGACCCAGCCCTACATCCATTCTGAGCACTATCTAAGATGTTATTTGACATTATATGTGAATTTATTTTAGTTCTCAGAATAGATGTAAGGAGCTTATAGATAGTAGGTAAGCAAGTGATAGGTCTATAGTTTTTAGGTTCCGTGGTACTACCTGATTTATGGAGCAGGAAGGTGATGCCAGTGATCATAAAAGCGGGTAAGGAACCAGACTCGAGGGCTTCTTGATACTGTGTTGCCAAGCGTTCATGCGAGCTTCGAACCCACTTGATCCAAAGTTGTGCGATCCGTCCGGCCCAGGACTTTTCTAGTTCTGTGCCGTACGTATTGCGCAACTAACGTCTTCGGAGTCTATTGTAATAGACTCCATGGGCTCGATGTTATCGCATTCGTTATCGTATATCGTATATCGTATCGCATTCGGTATCGTATATCGTTAGATAGCCCGCACTTGATCCGATAGTCGTTGTACGGCAACGGTTATTGTTGGTTCAAGAGCCTGAAACAAAGGGAGCATCCTTGAACGGTACGCAGTCAGGTTGGTTTCCCCACCTGTAGCCTCATAATATGGCCGCATGACATTTTCATTAATGGATGAAGTCCACCGCATGCGGTGCACAATACCACCGGTAGTGGGGACCCTACTCGAAGCTGGTAGGCTTCGGGGCCCCAAACTGCTCGGCGGCCGGCCTCTCCCTCGCCGGCGTAGAGGTGTTGGCGACGTCGGCGGGGAAAAATACTCGTCACTTGACGATGAGCTCGACGCCTCAGCAAGCACTTGTGTCGCAGGTGTGCGGTCCGGCGCTTGCGAGGCGGAGCTAAGTGATGAGTCCGGGGGTGTTGGGTGTGCATTCTTACTCCTGGCTCTTGTTATCATCTTTATCCATATTCATCATTCATCCTGTTAATTTTTTCGAAACAATTTTTGATATTTTGATGGTTGACGTTTGTCAAAGCTTCGTTTCATATTTGTAGATTTTGTTGTTGTTGTGATTCTTGTAATAAATTATGGAATATAATATATGATGAACTTTTTGGTAATATTATTTTGAAATCTGTATGAATTTTATAAATTGAGGCAAGTAATTTTAGATAAAAATATTAAAATATTTTATAGATGAAAATGACGTATGTACAGATGTCCAGAGTTGCTAGTTTATTATTATTATTATTATGTTAAGTCCCGATACCTATTCCTATAAAAATTATAATAATAAATAAAAAAATAAATTTTTATATTTTTTTATAAATGTATTTAAAAATGTATAAAATAAGAATATAAAGGAATAAACGATTTAATAGAAATATAATTATAATATACGAGTACCTATCAAAATTTTATCGACACATTTTCATCCCTATCCCATCTCTAGTATTCGGTGCATTCGAAGATTGACCTTAAAACAGCCAATCATAGCGCACTTACATATTTCCGCGCGCCCCTCGCATTCCGCCAAAACAGGTGAACTCGGTAAGGAACAAAATTACAGTAATGCGGAATCTATTAGGAGGTTATCTATGGGACAGATACACTCAGAATCGCTTGTTCCAAAAAAATGAGAGGTGGATATATAGAGGGTGGGAGCGACCTAACTCGCGGATGTAACTGATGAGAGTCTACCTGATGCTGTTTCTACAGTTAACTTCTGGAAAAGCATCTGGTCGACGCCCGTCAGTCATACGCAGGATGCGTGGATTAGGGATGTTGAGCGGGCGTGTGAACAAATTCCAGTTATGGAACCTATAACCATATCTGAAGAAGATATTGGTTGTGCAGTTCGTTCGTTGCCAAATTGGAAATCTGCTGGACCGGACGGACTGCACAACTTTTGGTTTAAATGGTTCCGTAGCTCACACGCTTGCTTGGCATCTTGTTTCCAGTCATCCATTGAGTCAGCGTCTCTTCCAGCTTTTATGACTACCGGAGTAACCCACCTCCTATACAAGTCTGGCAGTACCACAGACCCCAAAAATTATAGACCTATAACTTGTCTACCTACTATTTCCAACTTTTTACATCCATCCTGAGAGTAAAAATATATTCACATGTACAAAACAATAACATCTTGTCAATCTCTCAAAATGGATGTAAAAGTGGGACACGTGGTACGAAAGAGCTCCTTATTATTGACATGGCTGTTTGCCAGCAGGTACGCCGCAATCGAAAGAACCTTGCGACATGCTGAATACACTATAAGAAAGCGTACGATTCTGTGCCTCATACATGGCTTCGGAGGGTGCTAGAGCAGTATAAAGTTGATGCAACTCTATGCACCTTTTTGGGGTCATATATGAGACAATGGAGTATGGTTCTTGTTTATCCAGGGTGTCGTCAGGTTCTAGGAGGTGGTGTACCACTAGGGATTGAGAGAGGTATATTCCAGCGTGATAGTCTGAGTCCGTTGTGGCTTTGTCTAGCACTGAATCCTCTCAGTACGTTACTAGAGGGTTCAGGGTTAGGCTATCGGATGCGCAGAGGGGGTCAAATTTTGACCCACCTTTTTTACATGGATGACCTAAAGTTATTTGCCCCTAATGGCCCCGATTTGATGGCTTTGCTAAAAGTTACTGAAACTTTTAATAAGGCCATCAGTATGGAGTTTGGGGTAGATAAGTGGGCGGTCATGCATGTAAAAAAGGGCGGTATTGTGGAATCTGAAGGAGTCAATCTTTCAGATTTCACACGATTTGGGTCACTCTCCGCAACCGAAACCTACAAATATCTAGGTATGTCTCAAGCTCTGTGTATTGCTGAGACTGACATGAAACAGAAGTTGCAGGATCGTTTCTTTGGCCGCCTGAAAAAAGTACTGAAAAGTCTTTTGTCAGGCGGTAACAAGGTGCGTGCTGTCAACGGCTGGGCCATTGCAGTCTTAGTATACTCTTTTGGCATACTTAGATGGACTCATACGGAATTAGAAGCTCTGGATATGAAGGTGCGTTGTCTATTGACTTCATATCGAATGCACCACCCACATTCGTCAGTAATGAGGTTGTATATACCACGGAAATGTGGGGGTCGTGGATTTTTAAATGCCAAGACTCTCCATAACCGTGAGATATGCAACCTTAGAGAGTATTTCCTGCAGGAGGACGTGGATGTGCATCGAGATGTTGTGGCAATAGGCAACGGACTGACCCCGCTCTCCCTTACGAAAGAGAACTGGCGCAAACCTGTAATATTAAGTGTATCTGATCGGAAGGAAATATGGAAGAGCAAGGAACTGCATGGTCGATTTTATCGGGCTCTAAATGGGCCCGATGTTGACTCAACAGCATCGGTATCCTGGTTACGATTTGGTGATCTCTTCGGAGAAACTGAGGGTTGCATCTGTGCAATTACTGACGAAGTCGTGATGACGAACAACTATCGGAGATATATTGTAAAAGATGGTACGATTGACATCTGTCGGGCATGTCATCGTCCCGGAGAATCTTTAAGGCATATTATCTCTGGTTGTTCTCGTCTTGCGAATGGTGAGTATTTGCACAGACACAACCAAGTAGCCAGGATTATCCACCAGCAACTTGCTCTAAAGTATAACCTTGTCGACGTGGAGGTACCTTATTACAAGTATGTGCCCGACCCAGTTCTTGAAAACGGTCATGTCACATTGTATTGGGATCGATCTATTATCACTGATAGGACTGTTATAGCTAACAGACCTGATATAGTGATAATGGATCGATTAAAGCGCCTTGCAGTAATTGTCGATATCACTGTGAGAGTCATGTGGTACTAAGGAGATACTCCTTATTGACATGGCCATTAGCCAACAGGTTAAGCGGAGTAAGGGCGCCCTCTACTGCCTGGATTGACTAAAAGAAGACCTATGATTCAGTGCCTCATTCATGGCTGGGGAGGATTTTGGAGTCGAATAAAATTAATCCGACTCTTAAATCCTTCATAGTCTCGTGTATGGCGCAGTGGACCACAGTCCTTCGTCCTCATGAGACTGTAAATTCCACGGAATTTGGGGGTCGAGGATTTTTAAATGCCAAGAACCTCCATAACCGTGAAGTGTGCAGTCCGAGGAATTACTTCCTACAGAATGGGTGTGGCATTCGTTGCGATGTCGTGATGGTTGACAAGAGCCTGACACCTCTTTCCTTGGCTAACGAGAACTGGCGTAAACCAAAGATGCTAGGTACTGAAGACCGTAGGGACGTATGGAAGATTAAGGAGCTACACATGCGGTTCTACCGGGTCTTAACAGGACCCGACGTAGACTTTCTCGCTTTGTTAAACTGGCTGCGTTTCGGTGACCTCTTTGGGAAACTGAAGATTTTGCCTGTGCAATTGCAGATGAGGTTATCAAGACGAACAACTATAGGAAATATACATCTCGCAGACTCTGTAATATCTAATCTAATAATATCTGTAATATATTTACATCGTATATAAACGATATCTACCGAGTAAAACCGAAGTCTGCCCAAATCAATAACTCAACTATAGTGGTGGAAACTAACTCGACTTTATTAAAGAACGAAATTCTTAAATCAACAAAATCATTTAATGTCAAGCACAAAAGTAAGTTCTGCGCGAAGCACTTGGGTATAAAAACGAAAGGGGATACCCCTATATACATAACAGAGCACCTCACCCCAAAAGGCGCGCGCCTGTACTTCTTAGCGCGAGACCTAGTCAAGTCTAAGAACTATAAATTCTGCTGGACTACGTATGGAAAGGTGTATGTAAGGGAGAACGAACACTCGCCAATTATAACGATTATAAATGAAAATCAAGTACACCAACTTGCTACATCCCCACATCCGGGTATGCAAACTCTTTGACTATGGGACTTTTTTTTTTTTTTTTTTTTTTTAATTCCGCGGCCCAAGGCCGCGGCCGCTCTAACGTCCGTTGCCGGGCGTCCCTGGTTACTAGCAGAGGGTATGTCCAGTGGCGCCCGGCGGACTTTGACCACCCCTGTGGTCTCTGCGGGTGTTTGGTCGGGACGAGAATCCCGCGTCATTGGGGTCGGGTTTTATCCCGCGTCAGTGAGTGAATCTGGTTGCGTGCTATGGGGCAAGAGGCCCCGCAGCACGCAACCCTTCTAGCCTGCTTCTGTAAGGACGGTGGGTGGCGATCCCGCCGTCCTCAGGCCCCGATCATGGAGGACGATAGTCTTGGGCGTAGTCGCGTAGTCTGGGGCGGCCTGGCCGCCGACTACGGAACTCGGCGGGGAGGGTACGCTCCCTCTCCCTCCCGGCCGCCTCCTTCGCGAGCATGACTTGCTCGCAGAAGGACACGGCCGCGTTCCACCTACTCCCGCTGGATACCATGGCTTGAAGCATGGTCCCCAGCGAGAGGGTATCCACGCCCAGACCCACTACGAGGTCCCGGCGCTGACTCGCCCACGCTGAGCACTCCACCAACGTGTGGAGTGCGGTGTCGTCGTCGGAAACCTCGCAGTGTTGACACCGGGGTGTGACCTCACGATGCATGCGAAACAGATAGCTACCGAAGCATCCATGCCCGGCAACCACCTGCGTCGCACGGTACGTGAGGTCACCATGCTGCCTCTGCAGCCAATCATCCATGATCGGTCTCACCGCCGCGATGAAGATGGCACCCCCCTTGGGTTGCTCAAGTCGCACCCTCCATGACTCCATGAGATCCTGGCGGAGTTGGGACCGCTGGTCCTCGATTTCTCGAGACGCAGGCCTGTGGTCCCGCTCCAGCGCCTCCTTGCGCCATTGGAACAATGACGCAAGGGCTCTCGCTTCCAGGTCCCATGGAGGGGTCCCGGCTAGGAGACATGCAGCCTCTCCGGAGATCGTGCGGTACCCCCGTACGGTTCTGACGGCCAAGGTTCTAAGTGGTCTGTTTAACAGAGTCACGTTCCCCTTGACCGCCAACCTATCCGCCCATACGGGAGCCCCGTATAGGGCCATACTCCGCACGATCCCCAGGTACAGTCTCCTGCAGGAGGCGTTGGGTCCCTTTAGGTTGGGCATCAGTCGCGAAAGCGCGACCGATGCCTGCGTCACCTTGGGGACCAAACTTCGGAAATGTGGTCCGAAGTTCCATCGGCTATCAAGTACGATCCCTAGGTACTTCATCGAGGGCTTGATGCCGATGCTAACGCCTCCCACATTTATGCTGGAACCTTCGGGTGGACCGTTCCGAGGTCTGTGAAAACACAGAACCTCGGACTTGTGCAAGGCCACCTCCAGTCCCAGCTGCCGTATCCGACCCACGACTCGAGCAACACCCGTCGTGACCTTGAGTGCTGCCTCCTGGTACGTTGCACCCCGCGCCGTGACGAGGGTATCGTCGGCGTAGCACGTTACGCCGACACCCCTAGGCAACGCACCCCGCAGCACCCAGTCGTAGCCGATGTTCCACAGAAGCGGCCCCAGGACCGACCCCTGCGGAACACCGCACGACACATCTCGCCGAGCTGGCCCGAGCCAGCTGGGGAAAGCTATGGCCCTCTCCGAGAGATAGGCCCCGACAATACGACGGAGGTAGAGAGGCGTTTCGTGATACACGAGCGCCTCCCTAACGCAGCTCCATGGCAAGGTGTTGAACGCGTTGGCGATGTCAAGAGACACCGCCACCACCACCTTGCCCTGCGAGACTGCTTCCTCCGTCAGGCTCTTCACGCGCATGATCGCGCTCACGGTGGAGCGTCCCCGACGGAAACCGAACTGGTTATCCGCCAGGTCTGGCCCCACACTCGTGAGATGCTCGACGAGGCGTTCCGCGATAATTCGCTCAAAGAGCTTACACACCTCGTCGAGCAACACGATCGGCCGGTATCCGGACGGTGAGTCCACCGGCCGCCCCGCCTTACGGATCAGGACCAGTTTCCCCGTCCTCCACACCTTGGGAAACTGGCCCCTTTCGAGGCATGCGCTAAAGAGCCCCATCAGTCGAGGCCCGAGTTCTTCGAGGGCCAGGACCCATGCACGGCCAGGAATGCCGTCGGGTCCGGGGGCAGTGATTTTCCGGCGTTTAAGCCGGAGTACTGCCGCACCTAGCTCCCCCACCCTGACTTCGGGTACGTCGTCCTCGCTGGTGCTATCCGCGTCGGGCAGAGACGGAGCCATGCGCGGAGGGACGTGCTCCTCCGCGCTCGTCGGAAACAGGGAGCCCATGACCCGCTCCAGCTGCTGCGGCTGGAGACTCTGGGTCAGTGGGGGCGCCCTAGGTCGGAGTTTCTCCCTGACCTGTAGGTACGGGCGCCCCCATGGGTTCTGCTGCAGGGTCTCCAGGAGCTCCTCGCGGGCCGCCGTCTTGGCCCGCTTTATCGTCTCCTGGAGATTACCTTTAGCCTCCCTGTATGCCTGAAAAAGCTCCGCCTCTCGGGCTGCCGCGTCGTCTGGGCGGCGACGCCTCCGGCGAAACCTGGTGTACCGGCGGCGGGCGGAGATGCATGCTGCGCGCAGCTCTGCAATCTCCGGCGACCACCAGTACACCTGCTTCCTGGCCGGTCTGGGTGTAACCCTAGGCATCGCCGCATCACAGATTTGCGACATGGCTCTCCTGAACCACTCCGCCTCGGCATCCACATCGGCAGGCCGGTCCGGCGCTGGAATCCAGGCCTGCACGATGGATGCCTCCAGGAGAGCCTCCCGATCCAGATGGTGAAGTGCCCAACGCGGATCCGGGGGATTTGCCACCGGCTGTGGGAGGTCAGGTGGGGGGACGACATCGAACCGGATGTACCGATGATCCGAGTGCGTCTCCTCACCCTCCTCCACGCGCCAGCCTGTAATACGGGCGGCGAGGTCAGGGGATGCGAACGTTACGTCCACGATCGATTCCCCCCCCCGCCGCCAAAAGGTGGCGACATTCCCCCGGTTGAGGACCTCCAGACCACGTGTTCTGGTCCAGTCCTCAAGAAGCCTCCCCCTGTCCCTGGTTTCCCGGGAGCCCCACGCCTCACTCCAGGCGTTGAAGTCTCCCAGGAGCAGGACAGGGCGAGGACGGCACGCTGACTATGGGACTAGGCTTGCGGGGACCAACGAGGTTGCATTCATACATCCATTAAGATGTTTTTATTGCATTTAATTATTAATATCTAGGTATATCATACTTAAAGCTAAAAAGTTAATGCTACCTTGCTTATGTTCACTACTGTTATCCCAGGGTGTTATCACGCTCTAGAAACTATACAAGAGTTTAACACTAAAACACACATAACCTCGCACATTCTACACTTACCATATTATTATCTACTACTCTACGCACACATACACACTTTAACACACACAGTCTCGCACAGTTTACACGTTCCATATGTACTTTACAACGCACTCATGTACACTAGAACAAACACAATCTTGCACATTGTACACTTGCCATATCTACGAGTACATCACAAAACAAACATACACAACCAAAAACTCTCCTACATCAAGCAATTTTGAAACTCGGTTATCCAGATATACTGAGTACCAAATGGTTTGATATCATCCATATAACTCTAAAGTCTACTCGTGCTTTTTGTCTCCTGAAAAATGCAGTTATACATGACCCTAACGTACTGATAATATACTTGTTTCCTATAAAAAAAATATAATAGCAGACACACTCATTGATATGAACATGGTAGACGATATCAAAATCGCCCATACTGTTGAATGCGAACATATTAGCGAACTGTCATCTTACAAGACGTTTAAGCAAAACGACCTGACAATAATATCTCAAAACATATGCAGTATTTACAAAAACTTTAATGATTTCCTTGTAACATTGTCTAGCATTCCAGTTCAAGCAGACACCTTATTTCCCACTGAATGTAGGCTAAGCCCTGACAAACCAATTCCTCAACTTAATAACTATAGTTCTTTTCAAACTACATTCCAGTTCAACCAAAATGATAGGGTAGTCGTGTACGTAAAAAAACCTTTACAACCAAAAGTGAAAGAAATCAGTCTTACTCAAGCTTCCTGTCTGCAATTGGATATTCTAAACAATACACTAATATCTATATACCACTCTCCATCTATTGCTAACGCTGCGGGATTTATAGACTCGCTGTCGCTACACCTGGAAACCTTAAAAACAAAAAACAATATTTTTATAACAGGTGACATCAATACTAATATTAGGTCTAAGTCAAAAGAAACAAGCCAAGATTACAATAATAGAATTAATTATTTAAGTACTCTCTCCGGATATGGTATTTTGGCTAGCCATACATTACCTACTAGGAAAATAAATTGCCTAGATCACTTTATGCTCAAGGTCAATGCAAATAAGCATTCAGCATTTATTGCTGTGTTATCGACTACCATCACCGATCATTTTACCATCCTGTTGTCTCTTTCAAAATCCAAATATGTACGCCCTATTAATAAGATAAAATCAAAGATAGATATTTCACAGTCCCTGCAATTACTTCAACAAAAAAACCTCACTAAACTTCTGACATGTAACGATCCTAATCATATAACACAAAGTTTGCTACAAGACATTATAGATTCTATTAATGCCAGCCACACCGCCGCCTTCATCAGCGTTCCCCGCTGCCACATGCTTATGACCACTGGTGCATAAGTTAGGAACAAAACAATTTGGCGTCTTGACCACTCACTAGACTAAATCTAGTTACGCGGCTGAAATGACATTACACTAAAATGTTCAGTTTTTTTGCTATAAAAGCGATCTACTACATCAAGTTTACAAGAATATGTTTTTACCTTTAATTTCTATCTAATATTTAATCAAATTATATTATTAATTTCTTTTTAAACCTATTTATTTTCAATAATCACAGTATTATATTTGAATGTTTTTATCAACATGATGTCTAAAGTCCACTGATCGGTCGAACAACTGACATGAGTGTTGACTCTCCCTTACCATGGCGTCTTGGCGACTTGTTATATGTCGCCATGACAACACGATGTACCAACTTAGATATCGATAAAAAATTGCAAATGCAAAGAGGTTCAATATAATCATTATTGTAATCTTAAACGCCTAATCGATGCTTCTCAGGACCAGAAGGCTGGCTATTTTCTGGCCCAAAGAATAAGTATCGCCATCCAACGTGGCAACACAGCCAGCATTCTGGGAACCTTACCAGTCGGCAATGACGCGGAGGATTTTTTAAACGATATTTTGTAATGTAAATATTTTTAGTCTATAATTATGTTTATTTTGTATATTGTAATTCTTATTGTAAATAAATGAAAATAAAGTAAAAAAAAAATCTTAACATAGTATAAAACAAGTCGCTTCTTGCCGTATGTACCTATGCCTATGCATAGATCTTTAAAACTACGCAACGGATTTTTATGCGGTTTTCACCAATGGATGAAGTGGTTCTCAAGAAAGGTTATTAGTACCTACCTACAAAGCTAGTTAAAGATATTTTTTCTGATCTGAGAATAACGTAAATACCCATAATGTTACTTTTATATCATTCAGTTTAATACCTATTAATAATTGTGTCTTTTTTATCTAGCGCAACTTTGCCGGCGTGAAATTTTTTTAATACTTTAGAAATGGTCACCCATCCTAAGACCGGCCTGAGTCGATGTTGCTTAACCTTTGCAATGTGTTAACATTGTCGGTTACCACTAGACCACGAGCCCCTCAAATGGGTATATGGGTATATGGGTAATGGGTATTACGAGAATATTCCATTAAACATTAAAAATAATATTAATAAAATGTTACTTTAACTTCAAATTATTACTATGGCACTATTTATTATGACGTTTTTTTAACAACATATAAGCAGTTTATACGTACTTAAATAAATTATTTTGAACCTTCTACAAAGAATGTTAACTAGACATTTTTGCTTTCACATATTAACCTACCCATTATATTTTAGAGGTACCCAAGTGAAAGTATTGTAATTGTGTAAAAACGTTGTTAAGATCTTGACTTTTCATAATCCCTGAGCTCCTCATAGTTGAAAAAAAAGTAATTTATGGAAGATGTGTAGTTCTATATTATGTATGTACTTACGAATGTACGTATTTATAGATATTTTCGTCTTAAAAGGAGCTATCCCTAATTCAAAATCAATTTTTACGTACGTACATAATTAAGGTTAACGTAATGCCTATTCGTGAAATTGATTTCGCGAATATTAGAAAGCAAGAATTTTTATATAGTATTCAAGGTTCTTTTGCCGTAGAAAATAGTGATATTATTATTTATTTAATTAAGGTATAAATAAGTTAATAATTACGTATTTCGAGTATTTACTAGCCTATATATTAGCTATATTTTAAAATAACATGCTCATAATAGTATAAAAATACCACCTAATAATAATTGTTTCCTCGTTGTTTCAAAAAACTCTATACATTATACATACCTTCCTAATTAGGTACTATTAAAATATATTATTTAATTTAATATAACATTCATTATATAAGCTCTTTGTACACTTTGTATTGATTTTTCATTATAAGTACTTTTACAATAAATTAAACTTAACAAAATATTCGAATAACATCATCCATCCCTTTTACTCTCAACAATTTAACTAGTTCTATCTCACTCAGACCCCTTCACATTGCGTGTTCCGTCTACTACCGAGTGTTTTTGTTCTCCCGCTGAAATAATCTTCAATCTCTTGAAGTGTTCTACCTTTCGTCTCAGGAAGGCAGAAATAGAAGAATATTGTTGCTAAAGAAAAGATACATACTAGTTAAAAAAAAATTGGTACTTGCAATATATCGATGTCATTTTGAACAGACAACACATTATTGATTATGAACCCAGTATTAGGTAATCGAATATTAACCCACTTCTAACACAATTATTCTGTTAGAATTGTTTATTTCCGAGATATTTATTGATTTTCTTATTAAAGACTCAAATGATTTTCCAAAAAATTCCAGACAAAATTTAAGACATATCTTTTTTGAGATTAATTACAAGTTATTGAGCATTTAAGATATTTTACTTTAACACGAAATACGGCCTAGATATTCATAGGTATACCTTATATTGTCCGACATGACCACGACCAGTTTACCATGGTCTACGTCTGCATTTCTACGCCATATTTCTTTTTAATTTCCATGTTTAATAAAAATAAAGATAATGGAACGCAATAGTTTAAAATATAATATTTAGCAGCATAAATAAACTTACCAAGTAAAGACATAGCGCCGTATAGACCGAACACTCCGTAGTCGTTGAGGGAATACTTCAGAAACGGGAACGTCTTGACTACAGAGAATACTGACAAGGCTCACTTGTCAGTATTCTCTGTAGATCTGCTTTGCAATGCTTATCAGTTTTTTTGGACTTCAAAAAGGCCTTCGATACTGTGTCTGTTTCCATTCTTGTGGGCAAACTAGAAAAAATTGGCATCCGAGACACTACCCTCTCACTATTCAAAAGTTACCTTTCGGAAAGGACACAGTGTGTAATAATTAACGATTGCACTAGTTGTGATGTGGTGGTATCGTACGGAGTGCCGCAGGGAAGCGTGTTGGGCCCCACACTGTTTCTTATATATAATAACGAACTCTGTAATATGGAAATCAGTAACGCCCACATTTTTTCCTATGCTGATGACACTGCAGTGATATTTACGGGGCATAACTGGCCTACTGTAAAACAATGCAGAGAAAGGCATGCGTCTGGTTGCTAAATGGCTAAAGGATAACTTACTGACACTTAACACTGCTAAGACTAACTACATGTGTTACAGTATCCAAAATAATACTCAGCCAAATGCAGACTTTAACTTGGCGATTCATTCTTGCAACCATCAAAGTACCATAACGTGTGATTGCCCCATCATAAATAAGCTGGCAGAAACCAAATACCTTGGAGTGATATTAGACCAACAGCTGTCCTGGCACCCACAGATAGACTTGATTACAACCAGAGTAAAGAAACTCATCTGGATCTTCAAAACTCTGAGACATGTAGTGCCTAGAAAACCTACTGATGCTAAAATCGGTTCGAGAGATCTCCTTAGCGAATTATATAAGGCACTTGCTCAATCTGTTATAACCTACTGCATTCCCATCTGGGGAGGTGCATGTAAAACGAAATTAATCGAACTAGAACGTGCTCAAAGGGCTTTACTAAAGGTTATGCATTTAAAAAAAAAGAGATTTCCGACAACTGGTTTGTACCGTGTTACTTAGGTGTTGTCAGTAAGAAAGCTCTATGTTCTTCTTACAATATTAAAACAAACAAAGACACTTACATACTGCCCTGAACCTGTTATTAAGAGAAGAAATCACATTACTGTCCGCACGTACACTAGAACTACATTTGTAGACAGTATGGCAGCCGTTCAGGGTTACGGTACATGTAAAACAAAGTCAATAAAAAACTTGACATATATTGTAAAACGATACGACAAAATAAGAAGCAAATTTCAAATTACTTGGCACCTATGAGTTATGAGGAAGTGGAGGCAATATTAGAACAGAAAGCATAGAATAATTAAAACACACGCAAACACACCTAGACATATACCCATATACACACACACACACACACACACACACACACACACACACACACACACACACACACACACACATACACACACACAAGCACACTGCACATTCTCAAAATTATAGAATCCTCATGTGTTTGTAAACCAACAATTAACTTCTATACCTATGGAAGAGTACACCTGGAACAGGCATTCTTGGCTTAAAAGGTGTCCACGATCAATATTAGATTATGATGTAAACAGGTTAATGAACAATAAATTAAGTAAGTAATTAAGGACGGTACGGTCTACATTTGTCGAGCATGCCACCGTCTCCTGGTGAATCACTTCGCCACATTATTTCCGGTAGTTCGTATCTTGCTAACACTGAGTACTTTTTTATTTTAGTTCCGCGGCCTAAGGCCCTGGCCGCTCTAACGTCCGTTGCCGGGCGTCTCTGGTTACAAGCAGAACGTATTTCCAGTGGCCCGGCGGACTTTGACCACCTACAGAGGTGGTCAAAGTCCGCCGGGCACCCGCCCGACCCAACCCCCGCAGAGACCCTGTGGTCTCTGCGGGGGTTGGGTCGGGATGAGAATCCCGTGTCGTTGGGGTAAAGTTTCATCCCGCGTCAGTGAGTGAATCTGGTTGCGTGCTATGGGGAAAAGGCCCCGCAGCACGCAACCCTTCTAGCCTGCTTCTGTAAGGACGACGGGTGGCAATCCCGCCGTCCTCAGGCCCCGATCATGGAGGTCGATGGTCTTGGGCGTTGATGAGTCTGCGGCGCCCTCGCCGCTGACTACGGAACTCGGCGGGGAGGGTACGCTCCCTCTCCCTCTCGGCCGCCTCCTTCGCGAGCACGACTTGCTCGCAGAAGGACACGGCCGCGTTCCACCTACTCCCGCTGGAGACCATGGCTTGAAGCATGGTCTCCAGCGAGAGGGTATCCACGCCCAGACCCACTACGAGGTCCCGGCGCTGACTCGCTCACAACACCGAGTACTTGCATAGGCACAATCAAGTGACCAGGATCATCCACCAGCAACTTGCTCTTCAATACGGTCTTATTGAGTCCGAGGTACCGTACTATAAGTACACACCAGAGCCAGTTGTCGGGAATGGTCGTGCATTGCGCTACTGGGACCGATCAATCATCACGGACAGGACTATTGTTGCCAATAGGACTGATATCGTGTTGGTAGATCGGGCTCAGCGCCGGGCGGTGCTCGTCGATGTCGCCATCCCGCATGATGAGAATCTCTTTAAGGCAGAGAAGGACAAACTTACCAAGTACCTCGATCTTGTCCCGATAATCGTTTCGGCAAATGGACTAATAGCGAAGAGTCTCGATCAACATCTCAAGAGACTCTCGCTAGACTGTTGGATCAAGGTTCAGATACAGAAGGCTGTCGTCCTCGACACGGCACGCATCGTTAGGAGGTTTCTCAGTCTGTGACCTCTACCGCTGTTAGTTAGGGCCCTGCTCCGCTACTGGTGGTGGTCTGACATGGATTTTTTTGTAATATATATGTAATTTTTATATAAATATTAATAAATACAATATCTTTATAAATTGTAGCCTGTGTTATTCTGATGTATATAAGCTATATTATTGTAAAGTTTCATTAAAATCCATTCAGTAGTTTTTACGTGAAAGAGTAACGAACATCCATCCACACACTAAAAAAAGTTTTGCACTTCTAGCTAATCGGAACTATTTGAATTTCAAATATTATATTTTTTTAAACGTTGCAACCTTCTTAGTAATTAAAAAATATTTATGTGGTAGGGTATTATAATTTGAATTGGATAGTGTTAGCACACCGCCGCCTTCATCAGCGTCCCCCGCTGCCACTTGCTTATGACCACTGGGGCATAAGCTAGAAACAAAACAATTTGGCGTCTTGACCACTCACCAGACTAAATCTAGTTACGCGGCTGATATGACTAAAATGTTCAGTTTTTTTTGCTGTAAAAGCGATCTGCTACATCAAGTTTACAAGAAGATGTTTTTACCTTTAATTTCTATCCAATATTTAATCAAATTATATTATTAATTTCTTTTTAAACCTATTTATTTGCAATAATCACAGTATTTTATTTGGATGTTTCTATCAACATGGTGTCTAAAGTCCGCTGATCGGTCGAACGACTGACATGATTGTTGTCACTCTACCTTACCATGGCGCTCGGAAGAGTTTGTCGTTATCCAATAATATCCCAGGAAATTTCAAAAATGTGTAGGTAAATTGAGTCCCGCGTTCGGATTTTCTGTGATATCATTGGTTATCGACAAACTCATCCGATGCCATGCTAACAGGAATCCTGACAATTACTTTGTTATATGTCGCCATGACAACACGATGTACCAAGTAAGATATCGATAAAAAAATTCAAATGCAAAGAGGTTCAATATAATCATTATTGTAATCTTAACATAGTATAAAACAAGTCACTTCTTGCCGTATGTACCTATGCCTATGCATTGATCTTTAAAACTACGCAACGGATTTTTATGCGGTTTTCACCAATGCATAGAGTGGTTCTCAAGAAAGGTTATTAGTACCTACCTACATAGCTATTTAAAGGCATTTTTTTCTGATCTGAGAATAACGTAAATACCCATAATGTAACCTTTATTTCGTTAAGTTTAATAAGTACCTATTAATAATAAATTGTGTCTTTTTATCTAGCGCGACTTTGCATGAACATTTTGTTAATACACATTAGCAATACGGACCTAGGCCTCATAAACTAAGCCCGCTATTTTTATATTTGTAACATACAGTTAGGTCTCTTTTCCATTGGACTATGGTATTCTACTTCCCAACCTGTCCATCAACACCCGCCATATGTACTGACCTGTTTCATCAACCTCCTTTCATCTATCTTTTCTAAGTGCCCGAACATCTAAGCATCCCTTTATCAAGATCACTACACACCGCATAGTTCCCGTATCACGCGGCTGTTCCTCACTTTAGCCATACTTTTCAAACTTCTCAGTTTCACTGCACACTGCATTTATTTTACTTTCATGCTTCTTCTGCCACACCCAATATTCACTACCTTACAAAAGTGTAGGGACATACTCTACGCACAGCCAACCAGGCCTTCTGACCAGACCTTCTGACTGTCCATAAAGTTATGCAGTTACCCAATCACTTGATTCCCTGCCATAACTCTTCGTTTAATATAATTGTCATAATACCCTTTATCCCTTGTAAACTTTGACCCAAAGTGCACGAACTCTTTCACTTGGTCCACTTTTTCTCCTTCAATCACAGTCACACATTTTAATATTATATTGTACAAAATGTTGCAACTGGTCAATACCCAAACTAAAATCCAATCTTAATCATTTTTTTAGCTAGATATATCCAGGGAAATGTCCCTTTGAATAGCAATGGGTACCAAAATTATCCTACAAAAGTTTTGGACACAACCAAGGTTATGAATTTTACTGGTGGTTGCAGAAAGTTCTGCGGTAGGCTTAAGGAACCCACAGATGTTAATATTTTTGGTCTTACTTCTTGAACTTAGTAAATATTGTAATTTTACTATATAATACTTATTTATATGTTTAGAAATAGTAAAAAAGTCTTGTTTTCATAAACGACATCCACCTCAGTGACATTTTTGAAACCTGATTTTCCTAGTCGATTTACCAAATTTATCGATAGCGTGTATCGACACTGTTACATCACAAGTGGGCGGTTACTTTTTGTCTTGTCATTATAGTGTTATGACACAAAATGTATATGTATGTGTTTGTGAAAATGTTAATGTGTTATTCTTATTGCCATGTGTGAGTTTCGTAGTGGCACCCGATTGGGTTTGAGCGTCTTGAGAATGTGTGCGTGGCGATGACCCCCCGCACCAAACATGGCAGACTTTTATGTATCGGGAAAATGCATAATGCCTTGTCCCGTCGTATACGGCGACAGCGTATACGACGACCGCGTTGGTCTATGAGTGTTAGTAAGTACGATAATTTTGTGTCTAGGTAATTCTTTGTATGTATCTGGGTAATTGTAATCTGCATGCCTGTATAGGTAGAACATGGTTCGAGCTTGTATGTCCTGTGCCATCTTGGAGATAATATATTATGTACCTGTGTTCTAAGATTAAATAAATATTATTATAATTTTTTTTTTAATTATTATTATTTTTATTTACCATACTTATAACTATCATTACAGGTTACCCCAATGCGATAGCTAGTAACTTTTGTAACTAATTACATATAATGCTGCCTTTGTGAACTCCCTCAGATGACACGAAAACACATCTACTATTTCCGATATAGCATTGAGGGCGCGAAGAGCGCGGACGTACGGCGTCTCGGTCAGGAGAAATGTGCGCGCGCGCGGAATAGCCAGCAGAGGCAGCCGGCGCTGGCGCCACAAGTACCGGTCCGGTACGCTCAGACACAATGCGCTCAGTATCGTTGGGTTATGCCCCTTACCTCTCATCAGCTTAAAAATATAGGAGACCAGTGCAACTTCTCGCCTAACTCTCAACTCTGTATACCCAACCATTCCTAAAACAAATAAGGTCGGATAATTTAACGGATAAAATGGATAAACACCGTAAAGTCTCAAATACAGATACCGTATAAACTTGTTCTGTATCCGCTCCAACATTAGTCTATACTTCGCCTCATGTGGTGACCAAACAGCTGCGTTTCCTTCCAGTTGACTTCGAACTAGGGCGTTATATAAAACTATAATCGCACCTATTGTAATGTTGTAATTTTTTGTTCATAAAGTCATAGGCTGTTTTCAACGTTTGCTGCGTAAAACGAGGCGCCGTCTGGTTCGTCGGGCAGTGTTGCCCGATGGAGCCGCATTGGATATGGTGTGGCGACTTTTTCACCAGTTCTACTACTCAACTGTTTATAGGTTTTATCTATAAATAGTATAAATTCGTGTGGGACCGGTTTGGAATAGTTTTACTTTTAAGGACATTTCGTTTCTCGTCTAATAAAAATAAACAGGCCACTGACTGGTGTTGTCGATATTCCATTTCAACTGTTTAAATTCCAGTTGAAATTGGGATAATCTATTGGCAATATTAAATCTTGTGAGGTGAGCTGTGATTGGACGCCGGGCAGCGCGTCGGCGATTGGACTTTGAGACACCCATCTTTACATTCTCACAAGCGAACTGATCCGCACGGGTTATTTCTATTACCATTAATATTAACATTTCAACGTTTGGTGAGTTTTAACCGAAATCTTCCTGTCGCTGGCGTTGTTAGCGTGTCTGCTGTATGATTTTACAGAGGGATTTCTCGTTGATTTCAGGGTACGAGTGCACGTTGTGTGACACACGTGTCACGTCTGATTTTGTCCTACCAAATCTAAACAAGAGTCTGCCTGATTTTGACCAGGATTGGACGCTGGACCACGTGACTTGTGTGACAGCCATTTTATACAAGCGAGCAACGCTCGCATCACATATTTATATTACAATTTAATTTATTGTAATTTATTTCGAAGTTTGGTAAGTTTTAGATAAAATGTTGTTGTGCTAGCGTGAGTTAGCGTATGTACTGTATATTTTGACAGTGGGTTCTCGTTCCTTACAGGTTTGAGTTTGAACGCACACGTGTCTAGAGTTGTCTCACTAAATTTAAACAGGAATCTTTGCCTGATCTGGCCAGGATTGGCTAGAGACCGACTTACACGATACGCATGCATGCTTTGCATGTGTTAGCCGGATTTAATCGGGTGAAGCTTGGATATTCGCCTCCGAAAGGTATGTACACATAATATGTACGACGTGGTAGGCGCTTAGATAATAACAGTGGCCATAATGCATGGAATAAGTCTTTAACTCCTGTTACAGGAGGCTTACGGTACTACCATACTACCTGGGTGAGAACCCAGCTTCCTTCTGCCTGGAGTGGGCAGAGACCGGAACAGAGACGGTGTCTGCCGGCTTGCAGGAGTGGCGTATTTCACCGGGAAAGTATCTTATAAAATCCCTTAACCTATTACCCTTAATTACCACAGTATCTTCATAAAGATACACTAACGTTACCGACCAAGCGCACCAACCATATACCCTGTATTACTGAATAACATAGCACCTAGAATAGACCTAAATTGTATCCTAGGCTAAAAGTACATTAAATCCTTGCAGAGGGGAACCCTCAGTTCCCCTATATTATCTTAGAAGGTTCTTACAATAAAAATATAGTGGCTTAAATGAATACTTTATTTCTATCCTTTGACATCCTAACATCAAAAATAATAAACATTACACTATGTTAGTGAAATGTTTGGCTCTCCGTAATATGAAACCTAAGTTTCCATAAGCCCTCTTACACACTGTGTTTATGTGGTCACCAAATGTGAGCCCTACATTAAGACCGACGCCCAAGTCTCTGACCTCGTTTACCCTAGCCATGGACTCTCGACCCACTTTATACTCGTACTGCATGGTGGCGCGCGACTTGCTAAAGGTAATAGTAACACTCTTAGCAGTGTTGAACTGTAAACCGTTCCTATCACTCCATTCTACCACCCGATCGATATCCCGCTGCAACCTCATACAGTCGTCTGGATGTCCGATAGCCATGTACAACTTAAGGTCGTCCGCGAACAGCAGACACTTCGCATCGCTTACAACCGTCGGCAGATCGTTGACAATCAGTATAAACTCCAGAGGACCGAGATTGCTGCCCTGGCTTACGCCAGATCGCGTATAATACGGTATATTAATTCGTATATTACGGTACCCATGTGGTGGCTTTGGCCCCTACGTGGATACCAGGTGGTACAACAGTGTTGGTCCGGGGGGGTACCACCGTGCAGCTGTGCTAAAGCCCCCCAAGTAACCCAGCCCAGGCTGGGTTGCGTTAGGGGTTCAGCAGCTGCACTGCCGGGCCCGGGACGGTGTATGGTGCGGCAGGCAGGGGTCCAGTGGGGGCGAAGCGGAGTCTAGTGTGGGTGGTGTGGGTCGATTCGCCGGCCAGGGAGACCCTTAGCAACGGCGTTGCCGCGGCCGCCCGCAACATAGTCATGGGGCCCGCCTGGGACCAACCACCCCAGTAGGCTGCCCCACATGTTGCGCATAATCCTGTTGTGGGGTCGCCGCTCCGGGTGGTAACCGGTGTGGGGTAGCAGCGGCCTTGCATCAGGGGGGTTTGGGAGCCCTTCCGTCCGGCGGGTCGGCTCCGACCTAACCACACGGTTCTAGACGAAGCTAGTCTCTGCACTTTGTCACTTACTGCCGCACCAAATATCGCCCTGTCTTCACGCTTCCCCATATTTCACAATGACAGTGCAACAATATAATAGACGGTACACAGCGGCCCCTAGAAACCTTAAAACCTTAAAAGTTGACTTCGTTTGAGGTGGAGTTCGCGAATATCCGCGGACTCCATGCAAACCTCGATACCGTCCACCATCACCTGGAGTCGGCACGGCCTTCTGTGATGTTCCTAACGGAGACACAGATACGCCGCCCTGACGACACGTCGTACCTCTGTTACCCGGGCTATATCATTGAGGAACAATTCCGCGATAAAGCCGGGGTGTGCGTGTTCGTTAGGGCGGATGTTTGCTGCCGCCGGTTGCGCTGTCTGGAGAACCCCTCCTACTCCGTCCTTTGGCTGCACGTGGATCATGGCTCCATGAGCCAGATCTACGTGTGCGTCTACCGCTCCCACACAGGGGACACTGGGACAACAAGGCTTTTCGAATACCTCAGCGAGATGGCTGACGATGCGCAGGTGCGGTTCCCGAACGCTGACCTGGTTTTCTTGGGGGACTGAGAGCGGATGCCCAGCGCGTCGCGCGGCTGGGTCAGAAGCTCACATCCCATCCCACGGGCAGCCGTGGATACTGGCAACTGGCCAAAGCCGTACAGTCAAATTTTTGTCAACCCTCGCTGCCACCACTGCGTTTTCCTGATGGATCACTGGCTCACAAAGCCCAAGAGAAGGCGGACATGCTCGCAGACCTCTTTGCGGCTAATTCCCGGGTCGATGACCGTGGCCTGCAGCTCCCCGCCATCGCCAACTGTGGCCACACTATGCCTGATATTGTTCTCAGGCAATGTGATGTACGGGCAGTGCTGCGGTCACTCGACACGCGGAAAGCCAGTGGCCCTGACGGCATTCGCCGCGGTGGTGCTACGAAAATGTGCTGCTGAGTTGTCTCCAGTATTAACGCGTCTGTACCGCCTGTCATACTCTACAGGCCTCGTGCCGGAGGCCTGGAAGGAGGCAAACGTACAACCGATCCCCAAGAAAGGGGATCGATCCGATCCAGGCGACTATCGACCCATAGCTGTCATCTCAGTCATTTGCAAGGTGCTCGAGCTTCTTATTAATAAGCAGCTCATGCGATACCTGGAGGATCACTCGCTAATCAATGATCGGCAATATGGCTTCAGGCCAAAACGATCAACGGGTGACCTCAAAAGTTCAAGTTAAAGTTAAAGAAAAGTTCGGCGAGTCCTTGGCTATTAGCCTGGACATCGCCAAAGCTTTCGATAGGGTCTGGCATGCTTCGCTCCTTTCCAAGCTTCCGGCATATGGTCTACCTCCTCAACTGTGCAGCTGGATTGCTAGTTTTTTAAACGAGCGCCGAGTGCGGGTCCTCTGCGATGGCCAGGCTTCTCGCTTCTTGCAAGTGAATGCCGGGGTACCGCAGGGGTCCGTACTGTCACCAACTCTCTTTCTTCTGCATATCAATGATATGCTTTCCCTCGGGAACATTCATTGCTATGCAGATGACAGTACATTGCACGGGAGTTACTCGGTTCGTCCGACGGCGGGGCGATCTGTGATAGAGGAGGAGAGACGACATCTCGTGGGTGATCTCGACCGAAACCTCGACAGTATCTCCCAATGGGGTGCCGAGAACTTGGTCGAGTTCAATGCCCACAAAACACAGGCGTGTGCATTTACAGCGAAAAAATCCCCTTTCCTTCCCCTACCCACTCTTCAGAATGCAATATTACCAATGAAGGACAATCTAGACATCCTTGGCATAGACGTTCGTCGAGAGCTCAATAATACAAAATACATTGAGAGATGTATTGGGCTAGCTTCGCGGAAACTAGGAATACTGAACAAGGTAAAGCGATTCTTTACACCGCACCAGAGGTGTCTGCTGTACAAAACGCAGATTAGACCCTGCGTTGAATACTGCTCTCACCTCTGGGACGGCTCCGCGAAGTATTTGCTGGACGCACTCGACGCTATGCAGCGACGCGCTGTTCGCATTATAGACTGCCCGGAGGTAACGGGAAGCCTTGAGCCGCTAGCCCAGCGCCGAACAATTGCTTCCTTGGCCGCGTTCTACCGTATTTACCACGGTGAGTGTTCTGAAGAGCTCTTCAACCTGATCCCACCCTCTCCCTTCCGATCCCGAACAACGCGTGCCGGCCAGAGATGTCACCCTCATACCGTGGAAACCGTCTTCGCGAGAACCGAGCGTTTTAAACGATCGTTTCTCTGCCGAACGATGGTGGCTTGGAACGCCCTGCCTGCGCACGTGTTTCCTCCAACATATAACCCTGGGCTCTTTAAGCGAAGCGTGAAGAGGCACATTACTGGGTCGTCAAGTTGAGGGCCACTCTCTATAGTATTCCTGTGTACTGTGAGAGTCGCCCTCAATTGCCAGACGTCGCCTCAGCTTACCATCAGGCGGGTGGCGTCAATTTGTCGATCTAAATATAAAAAAAAAAAAAAGAAATAATACGGCTCTGAGACGTGTCCGGAGTACTCAACATACTGCCGCCTATCGCTCATATAGCTGGCAAACATCCGCAGTAGATGGGGGGTGAAACCAACGCCGGCTAACTTTTGAAGAAGGATGTCATTCCGTACCCGATCAAAGGCTTTTTTAAAGTCAAAGTACGCGGCGTCTACCTGTAGTCCATTGTCCACCACCGGTACAATATCAGCCATGTAATTGAGAACATTGCTAGTGACGCTTCGACCTGGACGGAAGCCATGCTGCGCGTCTGTCAGTTGTTCTCTCACCTGCATGTAGATACTGCCGTGGACAGCAGATTCAAATACCTTCGCAGGCGTGGACAGAATCGCCACCGGCCTATATCCCTCCACACTCGACGACAATCCTCCCTTGGGCACTGGCACCACCCGAGTGATTCTCCATCTCTCTGGAAATTCCCCTGACGCCAAAGAGGTATTAAATATATGAAGCAGCGGCTCCTCAAGCACCCTTCGACAATCCCTAAATATATAGGGTGGAATTCCATCGGGTCCAACGGATCTCTTGGGCTTGAGTCGCCGCAGAGCAACGCGTACTTCATCCCGACTTAGACGGTCTAGTTGCACTCGCGCTGCAGAGTTGTTAGCGCCAGCGTTTATCACGGCCGCCTCGACGTCAAGATTCGCCCGCTCCTCGTGATATACCGACTGGAAGTACCTCGCAAATTCCGTCACACACTGTTGCCCAGTAAGAATCTCGCCATCCACCACAATACTCTGCGAACCCCCATTTCCTTTTTTAGATCTAATGTTCCAAAATGATCTTGGGTCTTTTAATAAATTGGTTTGAACCCTATCTTGATAATGTTCGTGAGCGTCTTTTATCATGGTTTTAATCCTCGCCCTACACTCAGAAAAAACTTTATAATCTGCCTGAGAACGAGACAATTTATACTGTTTGTGGAGACTTGCTTGTAATCTAATCATACTAATTATATCGGAATTGAACCACTCGGGATACCTGTAACTGGAAGTTGCACTATGACTCTTTTTCTTTGGAACAAAAGTATTAATAATAGAATTAATTGTATTATAGAAAAAAATTAAACTACATTCTAAATCCATTTCATACATCGGTGACCAGTCAATAGACGCTATTGAGTAATATAAAGATTGAAAATCTGCCTTATTAAAGTTCCACTGAACTGGTGTATAATGTGCATTTGTGTCAGTGCGCGGGCCCGGCGTGAGTGGCGGCGGCGCCGGCGCGGATGCCGCAGGTGCGCGCCGTACCGACGACGAAGGCAACGGCACGCTCAAACGCAACGGCGGGTGTAGGGGGTCAGGCGGTACGAGGGGCTCGCCCGCACTCACTCGCACCCCCTCCCAAGTACACAGAACTAGATCTAGCTTATGTCCCATGCAATTAGCGACGTCATTACTCTGAGTGAATTCACAATAGGCCTGAAAATATTCAAAATAATTTTTGACAGCTAACACGGCGCTATACATACTACAATATTGCTCAATTATTCTAAACATTATCATATAATCCGTTTCACTGCTACTCGGTGGTATATATACAACACAGCATAGAAATAAGAATCTACTACGTACGTAAACACTAGCGCAAACCAGTTCGAACAGCTGATTGTCTAACTGCACATCGCCCGGTATCGCCATACGCCGTATCTCGATGCCTGGTGTGGCCACTAAACAAGCGCCTCCCTGCATGCGCCCATCTACTCGGTCGCATCTAATGACATTGTAGCCAGGTGGTATAAACTCGGTATCGTAAATGGAATCATTACATCCAGTTTCCGTTATGGCAATTAAAACCGCTTCGGATGTGATTACACTTTCATAGAACTTTTCCAGTTTTGTTCGTAGACCTCGTACGTTCTCGTAAGTAATGTCTATACGACTAGTGGGTACTTGTTCTGGTGGTTGGCTTTCGAAACCACACCCATTCACTGTATTCTATATTCACCGCCCAGTTTTCCGATCGACTCAACAGATCATACTTACTCTCTGGTACTCCAATAATGAAAGAAGCATAGCCTCGTTCTGTCTTGTGCGTTATTTTCTCCACTCGGACATCCACTTCTTGGCCACATATACTTTTTACGTACTTCTGTAAGCTTTCTGTCGTAGTCTCTGTTTTGAGTCGCCACACATGTAAAAATTTTTTCCGCTCCATGCCTTGGATTTCCATAGATGTTGTATTAACCCCTCTTTTTTTTTTTTTTTTTTTTTTATATTTGGTTCGCCAAATTGACGCCGCCCGCCTGGTGGTAAGTCGTGACGACGTCTAGCGATTGTGGGCCACTCTCACAGCACACATAACTATTGAGAGTGGCCCTCAACTTGACGACCTACTGATGTGCCTCTTCACGCTCCGCTTAAAGAACCCAGGATTATATGTGGGAGGAAACACGTGCACAGGCAGGGCGTTCCAGGCCACCATCGTTCGGCAGAGAAACGAACGTTTAAAACGTTCGGTTCTCGCGAACATGCTATCCACTGTGTGGGGGTGGCATCTCTGCCCGGCACGAGTCGTTCGGGATCGGAAGGAAGAGGGTGGGATCAGATTGAAGAGCTCTTCAGAACACTCGCCGTGGTAAATACGGTAGAATGCGGCCAAGGAAGCTATTGTTCGGCGCTGAACTAGCGGCTCAAGGCTTCCCGTTACCTCCGGACAATCTATAATACGGATAGCCCGTCGCTGCATAGCGTCGAGAGCGTCCAGCAGATACTTCGCGGAGCCGTCCCAGAGGTGAGAGCAGTATTCGACGCAGGGTCTACTCTGCGTCTTGTACAGCAGACACCTCTGGTCCGGTGTAAAGAATCTCTTTACCTTATTCAGTATTCCTAGTTTCCGCGAAGCTAGCCCTATACATCTTTCGATGTAGTTTTTATTATTGAGCTCTCGACGAACGTCTATGCCAAGGATATCAAGGTTGTCCTTCATTGGTAATAATGCATTCTGAAGAGAGGGTAGGGGAAGGAAAGGGGATTTCTTCGCAGTAAATGCACACGCCTGTGTTTTGCGGGCATTGAACTCGACCAGGTTCTCGGTACCCCATTGAGAGATACTGTCGAGGTTACGGTCGAGATCAGCCACGAGTCGTCGTCTCTCCTCCTCAATCTCAGATCGCCCCGCCGTCGGACGAACCGAGTAACTCCCGTGCAGTGTGCTGTCATCTGCATAGCAATGAATGTTCCCGAGGGATAGCATATCATTGATATGCAGAAAAAAGAGAGTTGGTGATAGTACGGACCCCTGCGGTACCCCGGCATTCACTTGCAAGAAGCGAGAAGCCTGGCCATCGCAGAGGACCCGCACTCTGCGCTCGTTTAAAAAGCTGGCAATCCAGCTGCACAGTTGAGGAGGTAGACCATATGCCGGAAGCTTGGAAAGGAGCGAAGCATGCCAGACCCTATCGAAGGCTTTGGCGATGGCCAGGCTAATAGCCAAGGACTCGCCGTGCCTTTCCATAGCCCCACCCCAGACATGCGTTACGAATGCCAGAAGATCACCCGTTGATCGCTTTGGCCTGAAGCCGTATTGTCGATCATTGATTAGCGTGTGTTCCTCTAGGAATTGCATGAGCTGCTTATTTATAAGGAGCTCAAGCACCTTGCAAATGACTGAGGTGATAGCTATGGGTCGATAGTTGCCTGGATCGGACCGATCCCCTTTCTTGGGGATCGGTTGTACGTTCGCTTCCTTCCAGACCTCCGGCACGAGCCCTGAAGAGTATGACAGGCGGTACAGACGCGTTAATACTGGAGACAACTCAGCTGCACATTTTCGTAGCACCACCGCCAGAATGCCGTCAGGGCCACTGGCTTTCCGCGTGTCGAGTGACCGCAGCACTGCCCGTACATCACATTGCTTGATAACAATATCAGGCATTGTGTGGCCACAGTTGGCGATGGCGGGGGGCTGCAGGCCACGGTCGTCGACCCGGGAATTAGCCGCAAAGAGGTCTGCGAGCATATCCGCTTTCTCTTGGGCTTTGTGAGCCAGTGTTCCATCTGGGTAACGCAGCGGTGGCAGCGAGGGCTGACAAAAGTTAGATTGCACGGCTTTGGCCAGTTGCCAGAATCCACGGCTGCCCGTGGGATGGGAAGTGAGCTCCTGACCAAGCCGCGCGACGCGCTGGGCATCCGCTCTCTTAAAGGCCCTCTTACTCGACTTTGTGGCCCGGTTGTACGCTGCTTTGAGGTGGCCCACGTTTGGGTCGCGCACAGCCCGGGCCCTGATCCAGGCGCGATATGCCGACTGTTTTTGTCGAACAGCTTTGGCACAATCTCGCCCGAACCAGGGACGGGCTCTGCGGATACTGGCGACATCAGTGAAAGGGATGTAATAATCCATCCCTAAACTGATCTCGCCAGCAATAGCAGAAGCACTATCCGAAGGAGCCTTTCCTACAAAGCAGCGCTGGCTCCAGGGGACGGACGCATAATAATCGCGTAGACCGTCCCAATCCGCTGACGAGTAGTGCCATAGTCGTCGTATTAGTGCCATAGTCGTCGTAAGTCTTTTCACTTCACTGTTCGGGAATCTATTTCTTTTCCTATTGACTAATGTCCAATTACTTCCTACTTGTTATTCCATAATTTTACCATCCATATTAATTTCTTTTGTTCGACTCGGTACCGACGAATCGTCCGATGATTTTGTGGCCACACATTCTTTAACTGGTTCAACTAGTATTGATGACTCATTTGTAGTTTTTAACGGTGCACTATTCTTTTTTTTCTTGAGGGTATTAGCGAATGATTGTGGCTGTATTAAAGTACTCTGAGACATTATTTTATTCCCATCAACTTTAATTTTCTCCAACCGCTCTTCTAGGACCTGGTTTTTATCCGTTAGTACTTTAATAGTGCATTCTAGTGAGTCTACTACTTTAATTTTATCTGCAACGAGCCCAATACTACTTTGAAGTGATTGTAACTCCGTCTCCATTTTCACGAATCTATCTAACAGCTGATCATATTTTTTATTTTAACATTTTATCAATGATAACACCTCTGATCTGAACTCCCTAAGTTCCTCCAACACGCTCGCCTCATTCTCGGTGCTCGACGACGTCTCGTCCAGACGACGACCGCTGCCGCGGATGGTGTTGACGGTGGCGGTCGGTGTGTATGTCTGTGTCGTGGTGTTAATTGCGCGCACTGGTGTATCGGAATTATCTCTTTTGGGTATGTCCTTCGTGCACTCCGGACACCGCCAACCGTCCTTGTACTCCTTTGTCAACATTGTAAACTTTTTCTCCGGTATTGCTACACATTTTACGTATGTTCTTTTGCACTTTTGTTCAGCACATTTCATAAATAAAACATCACTTATTACAGTATTACATGCGTGACACTTAGTCCCCATTGTTGACAAAAAATAAATTTAAACTTTCGATAATAATTAATAGACGTAGGTAGCTACAGAACTGCGCACGTCCGTTCGCTGCGAGAGTTAATTATAAATATGAAATATGATATGAAAAATAAACCATTGGCGGGAAATCATTTGACAATTGTTTTTTATCACACATCAAAGTTCTATGTATGCAACGAAAATGGAATTAAGTCGAAAAGATTTTAGAGCGATGATTTTTTATGATTTTAAAAGTTATCTCACTCCGCAAGACTGTGCCGCTCGTCTTCAAAATGCTTTTGGGAGAGAAGCACCTTGTTTGAGCACCGTGAGGCGACGGTTTGCTGAATTTGAGAGAGGTACATGACGAATTTCGTGAAGAGCGGCTTTCAACTGCCGTCAACGAAAATAATGTGGCTAATGTTAAGCGGTCCATTGAAGAAAACCCGCGGATTACTAATGAGACAATTTGAGGACTATTGGGGCTTGGTATGAGACAAATTCAGAAAATTTTACACGAAGAATTGAAAGTTCGGAAACTTTGTTGTCGTTGGATCCCACATGAACTGACAGCGGAGCAGAAGCGGGCTCGCGTGGAATGGTGCTCACAGATTCTACTGAAGTACGACCACGGACATTCTAATGCTGTTATAGACATTGTCACAGGAGACGAAACGTGGATTTATTGTTTTGAACCCGAAAAAAAACAGCAATCTGGTGAGTGTTTGAAAATGAGAACAAGCCAACAAAAGTGAGGCAGGCGAGAAACGTCGGTAAAAAAATTATCGCGTTTTTTTTCTCAGCTACGGGTCCCATCTGTACAATTCCACTTGAAGATCAAAAGAGTGTTAATGCCGAGTGGTATTCTACCATTTGTTTACCCAGGGTGTTAGAAAAAGTTCGCGAAAGACGACCCAAAAGCCGCGTTCTCCTACATCATTACAATGCTTCTTCACACACGGCCAACAAAACAAAGTCATTTTTAGCTTCCGAAAAAGTACAACTCGTCACCCATCCTGCGCATAGCTCCGACCTAGCACCCTGTGATTTCTGTATTTTCCCCAAAATCTAAGATTTGATGAGAGATTTCACTTTTACCAACTCTGAAGAGGCAGTTATAGCGTTCAATCAGCACGTAGAAAACATGCCTTCAGATCTGTGGTCCTCCTGTTTTAAAAATGGTTCGATCGCATGAAAAATTGTTTAAAATGTAAAGGAGAGTATTTTGAAAAGCAATAAACATAATATTTTGGTTTTAACATGTTGTTTTTTTAAGTTACCCAAAACTTATAGTGTACCCTACGTATTAGTAGGATTAATAATGTCAATCAATCAAATAATACGATCATTAAAGTTTAAAGTTTATCATTAAAAAGTCCATAATATTATAATAGCATTTTTATCAATTAACATCGTCTTGAGTGCATTTTTGAAATGGATTGTATTCAACAGCCGTATATTTTTGGAAACCTTATTATTAATTAATGGTGCCATGCAAATTATGCTTTTATGCAGATTTATATTGTAATTCTTATTGTAAATAAATATATAAAAATATATTGTCAGTCTGTATATATTTCGTTTTGAACTTCACAGATCGGAATTAATTGTGTTTACTGAAATCTAAAACAATTGTCATCAGTAAATGCGTGAAACCTATGGTATGAATAGATAGATATTTATAGAAAAAGGAGATTGTTGTTGTTGTTGTTGATTATTTGCATGCGGTGAACCATCCGGTGAAACTTGAAGAACCTTAGACTGATTAGAAAACCTGTCACCCATGTCACCCATGTTTCTAGCAAATAAACGATTTAATATCATTAGAGCATAATATATTATGACAAGACCAAAAAAATTTAATCTCCGACATGAGAGTGAGATCCCTTCATAAAATAGGAAGTGAACATCAAATTGATTTTCGAAATTTATTGCTAAGGACTGTTTTAATCACATCGGCTTTTGAACAATAAAATCTCCCAACTAAACTTTCACGTTTTTAAACCCCTTGTTTTCCATTGGAGGGTAAAAATGCAAACCACATTGCATTGATACATTTCACCTTGTACATGCAAAATATTTAAGATATTTCATTTACTTATTAAACTGAATCAGTAGATGTAGAAACACAGACAGTACAAGTACAGACAGTAGAAACTGGATCGTTTAATATTTCCTTTTTTACCTGACGAAGTCAAATGTCACTCGCCCGTTTAAGGAGATTTACCTTTTTGAATAATGTGATTACAGTCAAGTAACCTATACATTTGCTAAAGTGAACCATTAGTTTCCAACATAGTGTATATGTTTCGGTTTTAATAATATGGATATTTCAAAATAAAATTTGGGAATCTTTTTTTTTTAATCTTTTTTTTTAATTCCGCAGCCCTAGGCCGCGGCCGCTCTAACGTCCATAGCCGAGTGTCTCTGGTTACAAGCAGAACGTATTTCCAGTGGCGCCCGGCGGACTTTGACCACCTCTGTGGTCTCTGCGGGGGTTAGGTCGGGATGAGAATCCCGTGTCGTTGGGGTTGGGTTTTATCCCGCGTCAGTGAATGAATCTGGTTGCGTGCTATGGGGCAAAGGCCCCGCAGCACACAACCCTTCTAGCCTGCTTCTGTAAGGACGGTGGTCCCGCCGTCCTCAGGCCCCGATCATGGAGGTCGATGGTCTTGGGCGTAGATGAGTCTGCAGCGCCCTCGTCGCTGACTACGGAACTTGGCGGGGAGGGTACGCTCCCTCTCGGCCGCCTCCTTCGCGAGCATAACTTGCTCGCAGAATGACACGGCCGCGTTCCACCTACTCCCGCTGGATACCATGGCTTGAAGCATGGTCCCCAGCGAGAGGGTATCCACGCCCAGACCCACTACGAGGTCCCGGCGCTGACTCGCCCACGCTGAGCCACCAACGTGTGGAGTGCGGTGTCGTCGTCGGAAACCTCGCAGTGTTGACACCTGGGTGTGACCTCACGATGCATGCGAAACAGATAGCTACCGAAGCATCTATGCCCGGTAACGACCTGCGTCGCACGCTACGTGAGGTCACCATGCTGCCTCTGCAGCCAATCGTCCATGATCGGTCTCACCGCCGCGATGATGGTGGTACCCCACTTGGGTTGCTCAAGTCGCACCCTTCATGACTCCATGAGATCCTTGCGGAGCTGGGATCGCTGGTCCTCGATTTCTCGAGACGCAGGCCTGTGGTCCCGCTCCCACGCCTCTAAAATGGACTATCCATTTTGTTAGTAACAATGTTCTTAGCCTAGTGTTAGTAAAATCAAAATCAAAATAAACATTAAGTAGGTACCTAGTAATGGCCATCAGGCGCCTGCTCTTGCGTGGAGGCCTATCCAGTGCGCCATCAGTACTGAGTCCCACCGGGCCGCGCACGTGGCCAGGATGGTGTTGGAGCTGCCGCGCACCCGCGTCATCATTGAGGCACAGCGTTCACGAATAATCTCATGAAATCCGTCAAAGTGCGCCTCGGCGAACATGCCACTTGCGCTGCAGCGCCGCGGCAGCCCCATCAACATCCTGAACGCGTTATTATATCGGACACGTAGGGCGTCGTACGTCCTCCGCATATATTGGGCCCATAAACTGCACGTGTAGAAGGTCTGGCAGAATGCCCGAAATAGTATGACCTTCTTAGTGCAGCGCGCGAATCTACGAGCCACCACGTTGCAACGCACTGACAACGCCCTACGTTCCCTTTCTACATCCTGTGACGGGAAACCGGTCATACCGGCCACCCCGCGCCTCATGCGCGGTCCCTGCGATAAGGAGGGCCTCTATATATACGAGCGACGAACGTCAGTCGCCCTCTCACTGCTACAAGGAAACTCCAGGTGAAGTGGCTTACTGATTACAGTACTTGCCTCAGACCTGCGCGACCTGTAACCTAGTATTATCTAGAATCTACGACCCTAAGTCGTGGCCTTGTATTCTTATTGTTTGATACAATATATGTATAAAATCGTACTTGAGTGTGATCATTTGGCTTTATCCCGAGATTAGCCTGGAAAGGCTGGTGGTAGACCCACTCAACGTCACAATCCATATCATCTTTAAGGTCTTCGGAGACCCAGTGACCCAGATACTTGAAGTGCGTGACCCTGTTTAATGGTGTGCCATGGAGTGAGATGTGTGGTACCTCCGTGTATTTTTTTTTTTGGTGGTTTAATAACCATAAACTCACTTTCCTTCGCATACCCTTCACAAATACGAAGCAGCTTGCGCAACGCACCGATTGAAGGGCTGAGCAGCACCATGTCATCCGCATAGCTAATATTATTAATGCGGGCTCAGTCTATATGACATCCAATCCCAGCGCTGCTCAGCTCCCCAATCAGGCGGTCCATATACAAATTAAACAACTTCGGTGAAGTCAACCCCCCCTGCCTCACCCCACACTCTAATGTGTACTCGTCAGATTTACTATGTTTTACATATTATCATATATTTTTCCACCTAACTGTGTTTTTTCTGATTATTATGCCAGTACTCAAATATAGCTATAACATCACTAGGCAAACTAGTATCCCGACGCATTTTTGTCCACAGTAGGTCATATGAGACCATGTCGAAAGCGCGGGAAAGGTCCGGGAAACACGCGTATAATACAGGTGTTTTACGCGCGGTGTAGTATTGCACAGTCTGCTTGAGACACAGGATCGCACTATCTGTCGACAATCCAGTCCGAAAGCTGAACTGACCGTCTTCCAGTTATATATGATTTTTTAAGTGGTCATCAAGCAAACTGTCCAATATACTTCGCCATAACCGTGGCTAGTGAGATAGGCCTATAATTAGACCTGTCCGAGACATCGCCGGTCTTGTTCTTCACAATCGGGACAACACTAGTGTACATGAGATCGTCAAGCAGGTAAGAGTGACTAACACACAGATTAAATAACAAGGCCAGGACCCTAGGCAAGTGTACCCCCGCGGACGTAGGTGCTCAATACTGAGGCTGTCATGCCCTGGAGACTTACCTCTCTGCATAGATTTAATAACCTTAGCTACATCCTTTTCAGCGAACTTGACATTGACAGCTCCCGGCGCTGCACCACCGCCAGACCCCGATAGCAGTTCAGGTCGCGCGCGCCTCGTAGGCGGTCAACGTTAAACTGCTGTCGAAATAATCTGGCAATATCTAACGACTCGTGCACACCTTCGACGCTCACGGGCCGGCTCGGCCTCAGACTCAACTTGTTCGTTGATTTCCAAAATTTTGAAAAGTCATTATTGAAATGGTGTCGTGCTTTTATGTCTATCTTAATTTGTTAATGAAACCAATTACTTTTTGACACCTATTATTATCCAGAAGAGAATAACTTAGGTAGTTACGTACCTTATATTCAGTACAGTACGCATTCTATCCGAATGATTCAATGACTTAACCAGTTGAATATACGACTTTCGTGGGATAGCTATCTCAGAGTCCAGGTTTAATCCCAGGTATTTTAACTAACCATCATTTGAGAGTATCCCTGTCCACTGCTAGGTATACATAATATTATTATGCATTACATTTAGGATACGTATACAATATTAAACACCGAACTGCAAATATTGTCGGTATTTAAGGTTGGCCCTGTAGGGATTAAGGAATGGATATTTATTTTCTATTTTTTGGTGCCCAGTAACTATGATTAGCCCTTTATTACGTGGGACGAACTTAACCCCCGGAAGATTATGCAGAGATATTCTATCAGTTATCCAGGTCTCATGGCACAAGCTGTGCTCATTTCGAGTCTTGGTGACGGTAACTACAGGTTATGAAATTTCGACAATTCCTATATTTTTATTTGTTAGTGTAAATGCTGTGTGTTAACATTTATTATATTTATTACATAGATTTTTTAAATAAATTACTTATTAATTACGTTTGGATTCAAAATCACCCTATGCAAAAGAACTGCTAAACAAAGACCAAGGTCTGCTGCCAGCATCTTCACTTGGTACAGGAGCGTTATAGTATCCCTTCATCAAGTCGACCAGCGATATGGGACATTTGAAATTGCCACATCCATCCAACATATGTCCAAGACGATGAGCTGCATCATAAATTGAATGCTCCAATGGTTCTACTTGAAGTAGTTTAGTTGGTGGAAGTCTGAAATTTTATGCAAGAAACACGTTATCTTGTTGAAATGTTCTCTCCATCAAGATGCAAGAGATGTCCAGATTGACTATGTGCACCTACTTGGTATTACTGAGCCCTCCAAAACTAGTGAGAGTCAGATCAAATACAACTTTGTTTACACGCCCATAGACAGCCATGTACTGTGGTACTTATAAATATAATACTTACATAATGTTACTGTTGTATCCAGACCAGACTATTTATTTGAGCTGACTCAACCTGACATCAGATTAGAATAAAAGAATAGGAAGAAAAATAAGTATTCTATTTTACATAGGTAAAAAATCGTATAACCCTTACGTAAACAAAGTCCGAAACATTTCTTCAATCATGTTGTCACTACGAGGCATCAGTCTTTGGCTTGTTTCGCACAAAGTTTTCAGAATACAATCTCTGCCATTGTAACCCATACTAAAAAGTAATAAATATAATTAGGACATTAATTCTACATAACACAATACACACAAAAAAGACACCTAAATTGAGTTCATAGTGAATCAGTATGTATCATACATTTTTAACGTGGCACGTGTAATGTAAGAAGTTGGAAGTTTCAGTTTAAAATATTCATTCTTGAGTAACGAAAACGGCTCTTAAAACATAAAAACTTTATCTTCCATATCGACGGTGGAAAGGAGAAACGAATTAAACGCCATTTGGCCAATTTTTCAGCAGAGCTGTTTAAAGTTTAAATTTAAACAATTTTTTTTTTTTTTTTTATATTTGGTTCGCCAAATTGACGCCGCCCGCCTGGTGGTAAGTCGTGACGACGTCTAGCGATTGTGGGCCACTCTCACAGCACACATTACTATTGAGAGTGGCCCTCAACTTGACGACCTACTGATGTGCCTCTTCACGCTCCGCTTAAAGAACCCAGGATTATATGTGGGAGGAAACACATGCACAGGCAGGGCGTTCCAGGCCACTATCGTCGGCAGAGAAACGAACGTTTAAAACGTTCGGTTCTCGCGAACATGCTATCCACTGTGTGGGGGTGGCATCTCTGCCCGGCACGAGTCGTTCGGGATCGGAAGGAAGAGGGTGGGATCAGATTGAAGAGCTCTTCAGAACACTCGCCGTGGTAAATACGGTAGAATGCAGCCAAGGAAGCTATTGTTCGGCGCTGAACTAGCGGCTCAAGGCTTCCCGTTACCTCCGGACAATCTATAATACGGATAGCCCGTCGCTGCATAGCGTCGAGAGCGTCCAGCAGATACTTCGCGGAGCCGTCCCAGAGGTGAGAGCAGTATTCGACGCAGGGTCTAATCTGCGTCTTGTACAGCAGACACCTCTGGTCCGGTGTAAAGAATCTCTTTACCTTATTCAGTATTCCTAGTTTCCGCGAAGCTAGCCCAATACATCTTTCGATGTAGTTTTTATTATTGAGCTCTCGACGAACGTCTATTCCAAGGATATCAAGGTTGTCCTTCATTGGTAATAATGCATTCTGAAGAGAGGGTAGAGGAAGGAAAGGGGATTTCTTCGCAGTAAATGCACACGCCTGTGTTTTGCGGGCATTGAACTCGACCAGGTTCTTGGTACCCCATTGAGAGATACTGTCGAGGTTACGGTCGAGATCAGCCACGAGTCGTCGTCTCTCCTCCTCAATCTCAGATCGCCCCGCCGTCGGACGAACCGAGTAACTCCCGTGCAGTGTGCTGTCATCTGCATAGCAATGAATGTTCCCGAGGGATAGCATATCATTGATATACAGAAGAAAGAGAGTTGGTGATAGTACGGACCCCTGCGGTACCCCGGCATTCACTTGCAAGAAGCGAGAAGCCTGGCCATCGCAGAGGACCCGCACTCGGCGCTCGTTTAAAAAGCTGGCTATCCAGCTGCACAGTTGAGGAGGTAGACCATATGCCGGAAGCTTGGAAAGGAGCGAAGCATGCCAGACCCTATCGAAGGCTTTGGCGATGTCCAGGCTAATAGCCAAGGACTCGCCGTGCCTTTCCATAGCCTCACCCCAGACATGCGTTACGAATGCCAGAAGATCACCCGTTGATCGCTTTGGCCTGAAGCCGTATTGTCGATCATTGATTAGCGAGTGATCCTCTAGGAATTGCATGAGCTGCTTATTTATAAGGAGCTCAAGCACCTTGCAAATGACTGAGGTGACAGCTATGGGTCGATAGTTGCCTGGATCGGACCGATCCCCTTTCTTGGGGATCGGTTGTACGTTCGCCTCCTTCCAGACCTCCGGCACGAGCACTGAAGAGTATGACAGGCGGTACAGACGCGTTAATACTGGAGACAACTCAGCTGCACATTTTCGTAGCACCACCGCCGGAATGCCGTCAGGGCCACTGGCTTTCCGCGTGTCGAGTGACCGCAGCACTGCCCGTACATCACATTGCCTGATAACAATATCAGGCATTGTGTGGCCACAGTTGGCGATGGCGGGGGGCAGCCCCCCTGTGGCCACAAAAAAAAAGGCCACGGTCGTCGACCCGGGAATTAGCCGCAAAGAGGTCTGCGAGCATATCCGCTTTCTCTTGGGCTTTGTGAGCCAGTGTTCCATCTGGGTAACGCAGCGGTGGCAGCGAGGGCTGACAAAAGTTAGATTGCACGGCTTTGGCCAGTTGCCAGAATCCACGGCTGCCCGTGGGATGGGAAGTGAGCTCCTGACCAAGCCGCGCGACGCGCTGGGCATCCGCTCTCTTAAAGGCCCTCTTACTCGATTTTGTGGCCCGATTGTACGCTACTTTGAGGTGGCCCACGTTCGGGTCGCGCACAGCCCGGGCCCTGATCCAGGCGCGATATCCCGACTGTTTTTGTCGAACAGCTTTGGCACAATCTCGCCCGAACCAGGGACGGGCTCTGCGGATACTGGCGACATCAGTGAAAGGGATGTAATAATCTGAAGAACTGAACTGCGCTTCATCAGCCGTCTCGCTGAGGTACTGGAAGAGCTTTGTTGTCTCAGAATCCCCTGTGTGGGATCGGTAGACGCACACGTAGATCTGGCTCATAGAGCCATGGTCTACGTGCAGCCAAAGGACGGAATTGGAGGGGTTCTCTAGGCAGCGCAACCGGCGGCAGCAAACATCCGCCCTAACGAACACGCACACCCCGGCTTTGTCTCGAAATTGTTCCTCGATGACATAGCCGGGGTAACACAGGTAAGACGTGTCGTCAGGGCGGCGTATTTGTGTCTCCGTGAGGAACATCACAGCGGGCCGTGCCGTCTCAAAATGATCATAACTTCTTTGTTTATTAATGGATTTTTTTCAAATTTTGTCACTAGATTCAGTTTCTTGTGCTGTTAGTACATTTTATATTTAATATAAATTAATTAAAGTCAATCAATTAAGAAAAAGGTGGCGTTTCATGTATATGACATTTTAAGTAAGCAGGGAAAAACACTTCATAGGCCTTCAAGAAAAGAAACTTGAAAGGACAAATTAATTCATTCACCATATCTCCGTAAAAATGGGAGGGAAAAATTATTTTAAATACCAAACCAAATTAAAAACATAGAAGGATAAATGCTTCATTTCACTTCGATGAAAAATAAACAATATGAAAGATACTTTTATGTACGATGTCTGTTATATTTTTAGATCGAAGTTTAAATGTTGTGCAATTTAAGGGAAAGGGATTTAGGTTATTGATCTTGTTTATATCGATAGATATCTCCTTCATTAAATTGTTGAAGATTGTGTCAGTGTACATAATTATTTTTTTGATTATAAAGGACTTATAGCCTTATTTATTACACAGTAAATTTTTACTCAATTTTCATTTACTCAAAATTAATCAGTAGTTACTGATATGACATTCTTATTAAAAAGTAGGAAGGGAATAACAACTGAAACGCAATGACTGGTACTTTACTTTCGAGGAACAATACGTGTTACGACACGTTAAGACATAACTTATCGGGGAAAAAGCATTGAAAGACCAAGATAAAAATTAATTTGGAAGGGTAAATTGCATGATTTGGGATCTTTGTAAAAAAATAGGTTCGGTCATTAACTTAAAAGTCACTTACAATATTTTAAAATTAATTTATTGACATTGTTAAAAAAATATATCATAAAACGGTATTTTAAAGGGAGGGTATTTTTAAAATACCCCCTTTTGTACTTCAAATAAACCCTCAAAAAGTGCTTCCGATTGACTTCTAACCTAGACTGATTGATAGAGAATTCAAAACTGTATCTTAATGTATACAAAACTCATTTTCAACCAAAGTGGCGTTTCATTTGTTTTGCCTTTCCACCGTCGATATCTAACAGTTCTTTGAACTAAAGAGGAGATGAAATAGAAGTAGGGCTACGAATTTCTTCATGTACTTCGTGAAACCCAGCATACACTCTAGTCAAGTCGGTTCATTTGTGCTGTTCCCCCAACATGGTTGTGCCGCCTCTACTACGCTATAATAATAAAACTAAACATACTTATCTACAATAGTTTCCAGTTTTTCATAAAGATCCCGCCTACTCTTTCGTTTCTCCATGTGCTGGTTTTTATAAACTTTATATTTGTATGAGTGATAATATGCGGCAGTTTCAGTAGTGTTCGGTAATTCATATGCGATCGCCCAGTTCATCCCAAGAGTGAACGTCCCTGGTGCTGTTGTAGGTGCTGGCTGTCCAATTACACCAACTGTAATACATCCTGCTGTCTGAAAAAATAAATGTTCAAATCAACAGTTATTAAAATTTATTATACTATCGACTTGCTTCGGTTTCACTCTTCGTATAAACAACAAAAATACATATTAAACAATCCGCATCTTGTGTCACTGTAGCTACTTCGTGGTGAAAAATACTCTGAAATTCGTTATATCCTATTATCAACGTCTAAGAGGCAATAATTGATTGACTGTGGGTCCAATAAAATCAAAGATAACAATTATGTGAACGTACCAAACACTATTCCATCCAGGGGGAAAACGTGAGTGTGCTTTATATTAGAAAATCATAACAAATTAACACCTGCTGTCGGCGCACAAGCACCTTACAACGCGCAGCCGGTGATAAACGTAACGCGTAGTTGTAACTAATTGTTAATTATTAAAGAACCTATATAAATATAGTCCACTTTCATTTAAAGCACCAAACCTCAAAAACACATTATGGTCCTTCGAGCCGGATAAGTGGCAAGTTTCATTCACACCACCAAACCTCCAAAACACTTGCATAAGTAAATTTGGGTGCACATTGTCTTACATAACTTTTCAACTCCTATCATCGGATGCCCGAAAATGTTTCTCATACCATTTAAAATTATAATGATCGTTATTCATAAAAAAAATACAACTAAATATAAAAAAAAACATAATCATTTAAATTCATAATATCACAAATTATACACTTAGATTTTACTAATATTTGTTTTAATATATTTGTTTATATTAATGATCGAAACTCATAATCATTCGAATAAATAACTATAATATTCATAAATGTGTTTTATTCAAATATTTGTTTTTATAAATTTCTTAATCATAAGTTTTTTCATCCATATTATAATGTCTATATTCCAGTGAAAATCAAATTGCTACCAGAAACGAGATGCTACCAGACAAGTAGGTTAGGTTAGGTTAGAACTGTGACCACAACAACGCGCGAGCCTAGCGAGCGAAGCGAGCGTGCCGCGGCAGCGGCCGGCGAAGCGCCAGATAATTATCTGTTATAAAGTAAGATATTCTGAACAAAGACGTTATGAGTTGAAGTATGTTCGTAGTAACAACATTATTAATTAAATCAATATGATAATAGAATGTCATGAAGAAAAAAGATCTGAAAAAGAAAAAAAGTGTGTGTGTCAGCTCCGACGCACGACTGGAGTTTACTCCTTTAAGTACGAGTATCTAACCATAACAAATTAGAAAGTTGCGCACTACAGGTGCGCACCAAAAACGTGACACGATTTTCGTTACTTGTTAGTAGGTTTTACCCCTCGGATTTTTCTCATACCGGGCGCCTTATATATGAAAATCGATTCGTAAGGAGTAAACTCCAATTGGTTCTTGGTAGTAACAGTATTAATAATTTTTCTTTTTTTTTTTTTTTTTATATTTGGTTGGCCAAATTAACACCGCCCGCCTGGTGGTAAGTCGTGACGACGTCTAGCGATTGTGGGCCACTCTCACAACACACATTACTATTGAAAGTGGCCCTCAACTTGACGACCTACTGATGTGCCTCTTCACGCTCCGCTTAAAGAACCCAGGATTATATGTGGGAGGAAACACGTGCACAGGCAGGGCGTTCCAGGCCACTATCGTTCGGCAGAGAAACGAACGTTTAAAACGTTCGGTTCTCGCGAACATGCTATCCACTGTGTGGGGGTGGCATCTCTGCCCGGCACGAGTCGTTCGGGATCGGAAGGAAGAGGGTGGGATCAGATTGAAGAGCTCTTCAGAACACTCGCCGTGGTAAATACGGTAGAATGCGGCCAAGGAAGCTATTGTTCGGCGCTGAACTAGCGGCTCAAGGCTTCCCGTTACCTCCGGACAATCTATAATACGGATAGCCCGTCGCTGCATAGCGTCGAGAGTGTCCAGCAGAAACTTCGCGGAGCCGTCCCAGAGGTGAGAGCAGTATTCGACGCAGGGTCTAATCTGCGTCTTGTACAACAGACACCTCTGGTCCGGTGTAAAGAATCTCTTTACCTTATTCAGTATTCCTAGTTTCCGCGAAGCTAGCCCTATACATCTTTCGATGTAGTTTTTATTATTGAGCTCTCGACGAACGTCTATGCCAAGGATATCAAGGTTGTCCTTCATTGGTAATAATGCATTCTGAAGAGAGGGTAGGGGAAGGAAAGGGGATTTCTTCGCAGTAAATGCACACGCCTGTGTTTTGCGGGCATTGAACTCGACCAGGTTCTCGGTACCCCATTGAGAGATACTGTCGAGGTTACGGTCGAGATCAGCCACGAGTCGTCGTCTCTCCTCCTCAATCTCAGATCGCCCCGCCGTCGGACGAACCGAGTAACTCCCGTGTAGTGTGCTGTCATTGCTATGCAGAGCAATGAATGTTCCCGAGGGATAGCATATCATTGATATGCAGAAGAAAGAGAGTTGGTGATAGTACGGACCCCTGCGGTACCCCGGCATTCACTTGCAAGAAGCGAGAAGCCTGGCCATCGCAGAGGACCCGCACTCGGCGCTCGTTTAAAAAGCTGGCAATCCAGCTGCACAGTTGAGGAGGTAGACCATACGCCGGAAGCTTGGAAAGGAGCGAAGCATGCCAGACCCTATCGAAGGCTTTGGCGATGTCCAGGCTAATAGCCAAGGACTCGCCGTGCTTTTCCATGCCCCACCCCAGACATGCGTTACGAATGCCAGAAGATCACCCGTTGATCGCTTTGGCCTGAAGCCGTATTGTCGATCATTGATTAGCGAGTGATCCTCTAGGAATTGCATGAGCTGCTTATTTATAAGGAGCTCAAGCACCTTGCAAATGACTGAGGTGACAGCTATAATAATATAATAATATAATATAATAATATTTTTGGACATTCTCACACAACGTCATCTAGCCCAAATTAAGCTAATATAAGCTTGTGTTATGGGATCTAGACGACTGATAAACATACTTATATATTTCTAAATACATACATATTATACATAGAAAATACCCAAACTCCGAAACAAACATTTGTGGATCACACAAATAATTTGAATCGACCCGGAATCGAACCTGGGACCTCAGGGTCGGCAGTCGCATACTCATACCACTGAGCCACCGAGGCAGTCATGGGCAGCTATGGGTCGATAGTTGCCTGGATCGGACCGATCCCCTTTCTTGGGGATCGGTTGTACGTTCGCCTCCTTCCAGACCTCCGGCACGAGCCCTTAAGAGTACGACAGGTTATAATCACTAACTGTTATGAGTTCCGATGATAGTAATAAAAATGTATGAATTAAAAAGGTATGAATAATAAAATTATGAATAGTGATGATTATGAACACAAATCGGTAGTAAGAAAAAGAATAGGATTAAAAATTTTATGTAAGCCAATAATATGGACCCGTAAATTTACTTGTTACTTACCTGAGTCTCTTTGTCAGTTTAATAGCGATGAGTGGATTATTCTGTAGACCGTGATAAATTTGTTTTTAATACCGTGAGTGGTAGTGGTAAATGACCCTTAGAACCATAGCGGTTCCTTTTAAGAAAATTAATCAGAGCACTAAGGGGATGATGAGATCCATATTAATTAGTTTGAGAATAAAGATAACGTGGACTTGATTTGTAGGAAGCAAAAAACGGTGTCATACCGGACTTGTACAAGGTTTCAACAGATAACGGCAAATACAAGATTTACTATCGTTTTAAAAAAAACGTATGACAAATGATCATTTTAAAAACAACGTTAGAAAAACTAATCATTTGACAAACTTTGATTTTGCAAACGTACCACTTAAAAAACAATCATTCGACAAAATACATGTTTTGCAAATGCTTTATCCAGTAAATATTTCAACTGTTAAAATATCGTTTTTAAAATTTTCGTATGACTAAATAATTCGTTTGCCAAATTATTGTTTTTACAAAATGTCAAATGAAAATAATATTAATGTCACACCAAAAGTGTGCATATTAGACTTCGTTTCTGGTTGTTTTATGATGTTCTAACCTAACCTAACTTAGCCATTTCGTCTCTACGAGGGTGTGGTACGCTCCAAGGCACTCTATGGAGCGCCTATTTGGGCGGATGCCCTCAGCGCCGCGAACATGGTTCAGCTGCGGCGACCGCAGCGGATCGCGGCGCAGAGGGCTGCACGGGCGTACCGCACAGTGTCTTTTGAGGTGGCGTGCCTATTGGCACGAAGTCCCCCGTGGGATCTCGAAGCAGGGGTCCTTAAGAGGGTCTACGAGGAGGGCGCCCTGGTGCGACAACTAGGAGGTCGCCCGTTGCCGGAGCAGGTCGATCGCTGGAGACAGGAGGCTCGCGACGATCTGTTCCGGCAATGGGCCTTGAGATGTGAGGCTCCCACCGCGAGCCGGGTGCTCGTGGGGGCCACCGGTCCCGTGCTCCGCCAGTGGGTGGAGCACGCGCAAGGGGCTTCGACCTACTTCCTCACCCAACTTCTCACGGGTCATGGCTGTTTTGCCAAATTCCTGTGGGAAGTGGTGCGGATTCTGTCGGAGCCCGTTTGTCTTCATTGCGCAGGCGGCGCCGTGGACACGGCAGAGCACACGCTCTTCGTGTGTGCCGCCTGAGACGCGGAGAGGTTGGCCCTCACGGGCACTATTGGAAGAGTGGATTCGCTGCCGGCCTTGATCCAGTCTATGGCCGGCAGCGACCAATGTTGGGCCGCCGTCGCTTCCTTCGCTCGGGAGGTGATGGCGGCGAAAAGAGAGGCCCTGCATGAGCTGGAGCGTGCAGGCCGTGCGCTCCCGCTCCGGCGGGCACCAGTCAAGGGGCGCCGGCGCATTGCCTACGCCCAAGCCCCCGACTGATAGGGCCGTGGGCGATGGGTCGGGGGGCCCACCGTCCACGCGAATGGCCCTGAGGAGTCCGACGCCCCTTATGTGTTTCGGGGGCGTTGCTTCTGTGTCGATCAGGGGGGGTCAGCCCTCCCGAGATGAGCTCGAAAGAGCGCCCCTTTGCCGGGCCGCCGTTGCTTAACAGTTCCTGCCTATCCGGCGGCCCGGTTAAGGCGAAGGAGAAACACCGTGGATAGGTTTTAGTGGGTAGTCCGGCCCGTTTTCCATCCTAGGGCCGGGAGTCCCACATGAAGCCGTCTCGCTCCCCGCCCCCCTGCAGCGAGACGGTGAAGTGCGTAAATGCATCACCGACCACGATAAAAAAAAGTGTGTGTGTCAGCTCCGACGCACGAATGGAGTTTACTCCTTAAGTACGAGTATCTAACCATAACAAATTAGAAAGTTGCGCACTAGAGGTGCGCACCAAAAACGTGACACGATTTTCGTTACTTGTTAGTAGGTTTTACCCCTCGGATTTTTCTCATACCGGGCGCCTTATATATGAAAATCGATTCTTAAGGAGTAAACTCCAAAAAAAAAAATAACCTAGCCATTTCGTTTCATTTAACCTATTGACCTACATAAATATTTTATATGTTTTCGTGCTTAAATTTATTTTTGTATTAAAGTAAATGTTGGTAAATAAAATATTTACCAAGTAAAGCACTTTGTCAAATGTTATTTAAGCTTTACGTTATTTTGCCAACTAACATGTTTACAAAATAATCCATTTGTGAAATGGTTTTTTGGCATAATGGATGTGTCTGATAAATTAAATAATTTGTCAAATGAGTAATTTATAGTTTGTAAAATGATAAATTTATCAAGTATAAATTTGCCAAATGACAAATAAAAATTTGTCATTTGTTTTTTGTCAAATAACAGACTGGATACTCAAATACAAGTACTAATCGACCCGCGGTTCACCTGCTAAGAGACGAGACTGGTAAATATTCCCATTACGTGGGACCAACAAAATGTGGGTGTAAATTAACGCCTCTGTCTACCTCTCGTAGATAAAGATGTGATTTTGTGTGGATCAAACGACTTACTGAAAAACTGGAACCTTCAGGAAATGCAACATATCTTTTGCGTCTCGATAGAATCTTTGATTTGTTACCACTGTTCACAATTTTAGTATCCAGTAAAACAACTAATTGCAAGCAAGTCAATAGCACTACAGCAAACAGATTTAGTCGCTGCATTTTTTTTGTACCGAATGCACTCCTACACGTAGTACGGTAGACAAAAGAATAAGGTCCAATTTCTATTGATCCAAAAACGTAGCGTTACTTTCCGGTAACGGTCACCAATTAGGAACATTTTACTTGAACCGACGGTCAACATAAAACATACAAATTGTTCTCATTAGAGAAATTAGAGCGTTTTTGCTACAAATATACAGCACACAGGTCATCGTAATGTTTTTTTATGGATAAGATAAACGTGAAAGTTTACATTTTCGTTTTCAATTATTACTTTTGTTCAAGTCGTATCACTCCTTGTATTTGAATTTTTTTTGTATTGTTACCTAACATAAAAACTTCGTAAATGCAAGATTGAATTAACTTTAAAATATTTCTGAGTCTCTTTTCAGTAAATAACATATTCTGAAAAAGATTATAGTATATACCTTGTGTTTTACATCATCCTATGGAAGTGGCTCTAAACAGTTTTATACACACAGTTATATATACACATTTATCATAACAAAACCTTACAAATAGACTAACAAAGTGACGCATCAGGCCTCGCTCATGGAATTGATTTTTTCCCAAACGCAATATAGGTACCCATGATTTATACACAAACGGATTTGGGGTAATGGTGCTCACATATTCCCCTTCGCGTGTAACGCGCCTAATGGAATGCCTGTGATCCGTCATCGGGATTTTTAACCTAAAACCAATATGCAAACTGTTTACTCTGAATCTATTTTGAAGTAAGTGCGAAAGAGTGTATTTCACTGTCTGATCCTGAACTGATATCTTTCTTTTTATTAAGCTCTGAGTCAGACAACAGCAGTTTTTGTCTTTAATCAATAGTATAAAATCTTAACAGGGTTTCTGTTCACTGGATACTAAGAGTTTCTACTACTTGTCAATTTGCTTATGTCAAAGTTTAAACTACCTTCTTATAGTGCTTTATCTAAAACGTAGAGAAAATCCCTTCAGTGTCTTTGAAAAATTTATTAACGTAAGCCACAGGCATTAGCTAGTGTGCAATAAAAAGTCAATTATAACATGAAGGTTGATGGATGTATGATGCAAATAGGCTTCAGTGTAGCGAATATGATCGATCCTAATGGATGTCCCTATCCGAAGTACTGTAACCCTTCGTTGGATCAAGGACGAAGATTATAGGGTTTGAGTGCTGTCGTCATAATTTGGGTTCGTTATCAGAAGTATGTCTGTGATTATCTTATGTAGGTACCTAATATTACTTTTAAAAGCAGGAGGTGAAAGGCTCTGCCGAAATCTTAGAGACCCAAGTTAACCCAACTGGCGAGTGGTTTACCTTTCGATCAACGTATGAGGCTCCTGGTACCCTAGAAGCCTAGAAGTTCGTGGTAACCTAGAAGTTCCTAGTATCAGAAAGATCGTACACCAAGTTTCTGTGAATAAAATTACAAAAAATAAATAATTAAACAACAAAAAAAACCTTCGGGTTATTTTAAAAAAGAATATAATTATACCGTCGGGAAGTATGGATAATAAACCGTCGGGTTTATTTATTGGTTAATTATTTATTTTTATTTGAAGCTTTTTAGGTTCATATTTTTGTACTTAATACAATTTCTCATACCAACTTACGTTGAAATATATAAGTTATATATATTTCTGAAATCCTCTTTAAAAATTCTTCATTTTGATACCCCACTCGAAAAGTTTGACCAAGATTTTTTTTGACAGCGAACATTTTTGAGCCAAAAAGCCAGGGAATACTTTTAATACACATTTTACGTACCCAGTGACACTCGGGAAATAATAACATTTAATTTGTGTCCCTATTCGTCGAAATCCATTCAGCCGTTAGGCCTGTGGAGTTGAACAAAGAAACATATATACAAACATACATACATAGGTACGCGTGAAACACATAACCCTCACTGACCTCGCTGACGCAATCGGGTAAAAATTTACTGTACTTGTAGACATTGAAATAATATTTAGAAATCGGAAGTTAAATTTGTTTATTCAACTCTAGTATAAAACTTAAAAACGAGAACGGACAATCATTTGGTTTCTCACAAAAAGTTGAATCCAGTAGTTCATCATGTGAGGCTTGGATTTCTTTTATAAAGTACTCTTCCTGTAAATGTGTCCTGTAACAAGAAATAAATTGAAAAAAAAACAGTAGGTCTCAAAATCTTGTTTAGATAAACACCGTTTACTAAAATTTGGAACATATTGCAACCCCCGTGCTGTCTCTATTTGACCAGCGCCGATTTCTACTGACAAAGCATTTTTCGTAGTGCAATTAACGGTTTTTAAAAGGAGATAATGTCTCCTTTGTGATACTTTTAAAGTTAATTTCGAGATAACCTATTCAATTGTAATAAAACCAGTTTTAATTTTAGAAGTAGTTATTCCCTTAGCATTTCTTACTTACCACCATTTTTTTATGTACTGCATATTTTCTTAGGACGCTCTCCTCGAAAAGAAAAATCCATAAGAGATTTGAATGGCAAAAATATAATTGAAATATTATGTACTCTCTGTTAAGATGGATTTGTCGTGTAATAAGAATGAATAGAGTGAGAAATTAGTATTTAAGAGAAAAGTTGAAAGTTCCCAGAGTGAATGAAAAATTGAGAAGCAAGTGAAATTCATTGGTGGAATTTTTTTAAATTGTTTGCATCGGAAATGAAACTATTTCCTAAACTCTAACAAACTTATATTAGTTTTAGTGAACTTCATTTATGTTTTAATATTATAAAACTATTTTACAAGAACATACGAGCATAGCATTAATTTGTGATAAAACTTTAGGACTTTAAAGAAACATCAAACTACAAACGAGATATAAATCGAGGGTACTCGCCAAGTCCACAGCTGTGCACTCGACTACCAAGTAACGACATTATAATCACCTATAAACTATTCATAGCCTGTATTATGAACAGATGGTGCTGTTTTACGCTATTTTATTATTACATTTTGTAGTTATGAAGAAAATTGTTTAGTAAACAAGTTCATTTTTAGCAGTTTCTTAGGCATATATTGTCACCAGGCCGACATTAATTTGAACTTGAGTGCTTGGAACACTACTGCAGGACTACGAACTGCAGGACTAGCACAGCCAGCGTCGTTTTTATTCGATAACCAGTGAAATCGAAGAAAATTTCTAAAACAGTGTATGTGACTGACATTTTCTGCAATATCAATGATTGAGTGAATTGAGAGAGACTGAAGAGGTAATCATATGAATTTAACCAATAAGGAAGATGAAGGTGTATAATTTTTAAAGTGCTAGTTTTGTTTACCAATTAACAAGTAACTCTATGAATTAAAGGAATACTAGGTAAACTTTAATATAATAATCAATATACATAATAGTAGATAAAAATACTATTTACAAATACTAAAAACTATACTATACACATTAAAATCTACACTATATACAGGCGTCAAAGAACTCCTCCGCCTCGTCGCCGACTGGCAATGTTGTATGCCACGTTGTATGGCAATGCTTATTCTTTGAGCTAAAAAGTAACCAGCCTTCTGGTCTTGAGAAGAGTCAATCATAAGTTTTGAGATGGTTTTAAAGAGTCCGCGAGCGCTCGGACCCCAAGGTCCCAGCGTCTCTACCCCAAACGGCTCAAATATGTAGTCTCCTGCTAAATTTGAGTATTTGCGCCGTTTGAGGCTTTCCGCTGATGTAGCAGGAGCGCCGGCACAACCCGCTGTACTAGGAAGGTGAGAAGGCGCCAGAGTGTCAACGCACGTTGCGTCCCACACTAAAGGCCTTCCCATCTTCCATGGCAATAATGACATTCCATCCGGTCTCTTTCAATCGCCACGTGCCAGCCCCTTTGGTTCACGAACTACTGGGATACCGGCGGTGGAAAGAGCCCGACGGATTATGTCATTAAGGTTAGCGTATCGAGAAATACGACCTGCGCTTCTACTGCATGAAAAACCGTGATGTCCAAGGTTATTGACTACTTCTCCACAGTGGCAACGATGCGGAGAAACACATGGCGCACCTAAACGAAGACAGGTGGCAAGGCGGAAAGTGGTATCGTCCAACATAGTACCTATATTGGGCGAAGGAAGTGCCTTGATCCACAATCCAGACTACCATTCTCCCACAGCCAGCAAACACGCTCGCTCTGAAACATTTGAAGAAGTATTAATTAGTGCATTTTGTCTTAAATTACAGAGCGGCGCGTCCCACTGCCTCTGAGAGAATGGTTGAGACGGCAGATCAGTGAAGGGGCCAGTAACCTTCCAGGCATTTATGGCATCGGTCTTATACAGCACCTCAGAATCAACCAGTGTGTTAGTTAAAATCTTCCTGGTTAAGTCTTCAGTGCTGTGAACCGATGATACAAACGCCGGTAGGCTAATATCATTAATTTTACGGATGCCGAGCCCACCCATGCGAACTGGTAGAGACGCTTGAAGCCAGGCCCGGTCATCCAAGGCCACATTTAAAATTTGACTGAGGGTGCTATGGATGATTGTGTCAACCTTTTCCAAAAGCTGTGGATGTTTCCAAAATGGTGATGAGCGAAGTGCATGAGTAAACTGTGGGACAAAAAGGCAAAATCGAAGTATTGTAAAAGCCGTGTGAATATTTAGATTAACTAATTTATTTGAATTTTCCTGAAACTTTTGAATTTTATCCTCGATGAATGATGAGTAACCGTCTTCTAAAATCGGGGACCCTAGCAGGCGTAGAGATGAGTTGTCTAAATGTTTTATGTTTGGGGCCAAAGAATCAAATATTTGCATTGTAGTTAGTTTGTCAGCTTTGTCCGTAATAAAAATTTCACATTTGTTTGTGTTTAGTTCCAATCCAATTTTTTGAAATTCGCGTTTAATAAAAGTGAGGTCTTGTAAAACTGTATTTACGTCTCCTCCCAGGGTTCCGTCGTCTAGGTACCAGATGTTAAATTTCGAATTTATTTGTTGTATGATTGGGTGTATAGCTAGGCTAAAGATTACTGGTACCAGGGGATCACCTTGCTGACAACCAACTGCTGACTCTAAAACGTGGTCTTTAAATATTAATTTTGTTGGATATCAATAACACTGCCAAAGGAATTTATATATTTTTGGAATTTCTATTTTTGCTTGGGTCAGCAGGGTGTCCCTGTTCACGGTATTAAAGGCATTCTTCAGGTCAACCTTTAAGATGACCTCTCCGTCACCACTGCTAAGGTAGGTGGACAGTGCGTGTATGGCAGCCTCACAGCCGCCCTTAGAGCCGAACCCAAGCTGAATAGGTTGAATTGAATTATAAACCAAAGCTAAAATTGAAGTCATAGGGCGCATCGCGAAAAAAATATGGTTATGGCTAACTCACATTCCAAGAATGGTTACGAACTGTAGGAGGAGACGAGGTGCAGATCTAGGAAAAAGAGAAGACGCCGCGATATCATATGTCGAGGTTTTTTTTCAATCATCTACGTCAATTGCCGAGCGCCTCTGCAGTTAGACCAGTCGGATCGTCTAGGCTCCAACTACCCGTGACGACTGCCATGTTCGTATGGCAAATGGTACCAATGGCTTTGTATTTTACAGTTTCTTCAATTTAATATCACAATACATACAATACAATACACTTTATATTGAGAAAACTACAATGTTTTCTTAATATAAAGTGGAATAAGAAAATAAAAGTCATTTTATTTAATAACACAAGCAATACTTTTAATGTCGTCTGTACTTGTAATAAATTTTCCACGTAGCAGGTTCTGGCGCCTCTCAGGCGAATAGGTGTTCTTATGATCCATTGCCGGCAACGATTTTATTGCGACAATATTATGAAAGTTTGTTTTAAGTATTCTTTTTAACTTTGCTTTTACTTTTACCTACGTGAAGAAGAGACACTCAAGTGCTAAACGAGTTGTGCATTAAACCATCAAACAACGACCAAATTGAAATTGGACCACTTGGGAAGTAGTAACTTCCAATTAGATAAATATTTCCAGCCCGAAGATATGAGATAACGAACTTAAAAATAAAATATACAGTCGAATTGAGAACCTCCTCCTTTTTTGGAAGTCGGTTGAAAACAAATTCACACAAGACGATTAAGCCTCATTCACTACGTTTACAATGTTAGTACGCATACTTAGAGTGTTTAAAAAGTAGCAATGAAATTTGAACATGTCTTATTCTCGGATCAAAATGTAAAATACTTGAACGCCCTTTTACTTGGCACGGCAGAGTATTATGACATAATCTTGTCTCATATTAATGTCACGTACGTGGATTATAAGGCAATTAGAGGGATACGAAATTCGGCAATGACGCGTGTTATCTTATAGCAATTATTATCTATGAGTGTGAATATTAAAGGAAGCATGTATGAGGTTAGATAGGAAATGTTTGGTTAAGATTTTGTTGATTATCGATCTCATCTTAATGAAAGTACTGAGACATTGATATTTTGAGATGCGATTGACAAAATTTACATTACCTATTGTGATGAAGCTAGAAGACTTTTGAAGAGAACATCTGCTCAATAAAGCCGCAAATACTTACGTGAATATGGATCTTACAATGTCATGTACTAGTGATTTGCCTTTAGGTGCCAAATGATATTTAGTTTCGCAAATCGTTTTCAAAATGCAGGCACGTCCATTCATGTTCTGTCTGAAAGAAGCCATGAGAAAAATTTATATTACGTGAACATACTTTTTGCTTTCGATTAAGAAAATAATTTTCCTTAAAATTATAAGTAGACTGTTCTCCATAATTACTCTTCAATTTATATTTATGTTTTTCATTTGTTTAGTGTCATTATTCTCTTTTATGAGATCATTTTGTCCACGCATTTATCATAATAATTTTGAGAAATCAAATTAAACACTGAGCTCATTTTATACATGGGCTTATTTGAGGTTTTAAAACTTTAATGGTGTGCTATTAACTATTTTGGCTTTATTTAATGTTACCTTTCTTACCTCTCAAACGCTTCCTGTAGTAACTCCCAAGCCTCTTTCTTTTGTCGATGGTGTAGTTTTCTTCGTGTATGTTTGGATACAAACTCAGCATCTGGCAGTTTAAATATCAACTCAGCTTCAACTACCGAATACCACCCTGAGGGTACATGCGTCATGATAGTTTTTACTCCCGACATGGTTAGCTAAAAGAGAAAAAAACAATTGTCACAAATTTTCCTTCCAGCTAAAATATCTGCACGAGGTTGAATCGTGATAATGTTAAAGATCAAAAGCTTACCAGTCAACTCATGACTACAGTTGAACGTCTGGTAACCATAGAACAATACGGTACCATGTTTGTTTTTTTTTTGATTGATTGATTGGTTTGATTTGATTGAAGTCTTTATTAGACACAACTTTATCTACCTAACTTGTTGAAACAATATTAGAACTAAGAACAGCAAAAGGTAAGTTTTCGGAGAAAATGAAATCAGAGATAACGTATAGTATATATAAATATATATATTAAGTATGGCATTATGTGTAGGTTTATGTATATTTAAATTATTAATTATTTAAGTAGTGATTAGAATTTAAGTCTATGACCTTCATATGTACTATTTTTTTTTTTTTTGTATTAGTTTTACTTACACCAATATAATTTTTTTTCTTCTCTTTTTCAACACTACTGCTATGCACCTACTACTAGATCTATCTGCATCACCCTAAGGTTGACTGGAAGATAATGCCTGTGGCATTAAGTCCACCATTGTACAATAACTTTTTTTTTTTTTTTTTTTTTTTTTTTATATTTAGGTCGACAAATTGACGCCACTCGCCTGATGGTAAGCTGAGGCGACGTCTGGCAATTGAGGGCGACTCTCACAGTACACAGGAATACTATAGAGAGTGGCCCTCAACTTGACGACCCTGTAATGTGCCTCTTCACGCTTCGCTTAAAGAGCCCAGGGTTATATGTAGGAGGAAACACGTGCGCAGGCAGGGCGTTCCAAGCCACCATCGTTCGGCAGAGAAACGATCGTTTAAAACGCTCGGTTCTCGCGAAGACGGTTTCCACGGTATGAGGGTGACATCTCTGCCCGGCACGCGTTGTTCGGGATCGGAAGGGAGAGGGTGGGATCAGGTTGAAGAGCTCTTCAGAACACTCACCGTGGTAAATACGGTAGAACGCGGCCAAGGAAGCAATTGTTCGGCGCTGGGCTAGCGGCTCAAGGCTTCCCGTTACCTCCGGACAGTCTATAATGCGAACAGCGCGTCGCTGCATAGCGTCGAGTGCGTCCAGCAAATACTTCGCGGAGCCGTCCCAGAGGTGAGAGCAGTATTCAACGCAGGGTCTAATCTGCGTTTTGTACAGCAGACACCTCTGGTGCGGTGTAAAGAATCGCTTTACCTTGTTCAGTATTCCTAGTTTCCGCGAAGCTAGCCCAATACATCTCTCAATGTATTTTGTGTTATTGAGCTCTCGACGAACGTCTATGCCAAGGATGTCTAGATTGTCCTTCATTGGTAATATTGCATTCTGAAGAGTGGGTAGGGGAAGGAAAGGGGATTTTTTCGCTGTAAATGCACACGCCTGTGTTTTGTGGGCATTGAACTCGACCAAGTTCTCGGCACCCCATTGGGAGATACTGTCGAGGCTTCGGTCGAGATCACCCACGAGATGTCGTCTCTCCTCCTCTATCACAGATCGCCCCGCCGTCGGACGAACCGAGTAACTCCCGTGCAATGTACTGTCATCTGCATAGCAATGAATGTTCCCGAGGGAAAGTATATCATTGATATGCAGAAGAAAGAGAGTTGGTGACAGTACGGACCCCTGCGGTACCCCGGCATTCACTTGCAAAAAGCGAGAAGCCTGGCCATCGCAGAGGACCCGCACTCGGCGCTCGTTTAAAAAACTGGCAATCCAGCTGCACAGTTGAGGAGGTAGACCATATGCCGGAAGCTTGGAAAGGAGCGAAGCATGCCAGACCCTATCGAAAGCTTTGGCGATGTCCAGGCTAATAGCCAAGGACTCGCCAAACTTTTCCATAGCCTCACTCCATACATGCGTGCAAAAAGTTTAAATAAAAAAAAAAAAAAAAAGATACTAGGTAAGTGACGGATGGTTCGTTAATTTTCCAGGTTTGTTTCGATGTTCTATTGCGTTGGATTAATTATAAGTACTAAGTAGAATAAAGTCTAAGTAACTAGTTTTGTCCGAAATACTACCTACAATTACGCAAATAATTTATAAAACTAAATAATATTTTTTGATGACGTATGAACAAATTTAGATGAACATAGGCACAAAGGTAGTCGGCATCTTAGATTATACTATAACTTCACTTCAATTAACTGGGAATTGGGGAACAAGAAAACTATGCCACATTAGTGGAATTTATCTCTATGAAAACAAAATTTACAGGTTACAAGCCACATTTTTTTAATTAAGTGATTATATCACAACCATTTAAAAAGTAAGATACTCACTCCTACTGCTGCTCCCGGCGGAAAAGCCAAGTGTCGTCTTTTCCTTACTGAACCCAAAGTTGTCTTCATATTTGGACAGCTTTCATGTTTGTATAATTTTGAATTGCTGGCACATAAAGTTATTGGTATTACTATTATAAGTACTATCAGCAAACACAACCTTATAATCATTGTAAAAAATAATATTTCATGAATATTTTTTTGATTTAGTTTTCCAAGATGCGCTCTAATTTTGAAATATGCTGCTATATCAATCCGTTCTCAAAGAGTAAATGAAATTCAAGTATAACAGTATAAAGTGTTAATAAATCTGATCCACGAAATAAGTACATGCATGACGAGTGATTTTGCATATTCCAATATCACGTAGATAGCGCATGAGATAGCTAATTATTTAGTACCTATCAATAATATATTATAATAGTTGAATTTCTGATAAGTATACTGATAGGTACACTTGTCTTTTTTGTATTTTAAGTGTTTAAAGTGTTGATTATCAATTTGGTTTTCTTTATCTTCTTTTAGTTGAACAACAGACTCAACTGAATCGATTCTATAAACGACGTCTTATGACTAGTTTGATAATGCGTGACATTCGTCACTTTAGGGCAGCTTTTAACACATAGTTTTAGTACGTTTAGTATATTTTATAATGTTTGTAATAAACTTGATGGTTTATTGTTTGTTTTCGTAAATTATAGTGTTCCATGGTTTGAGGCAGTAAACATATTTTCATGGGTTTTATAAAGTTTGACAATTGAGAGGCTCTTGGTAACCGGTTAAGATAACATTAAGATAGCAATCATACTAGCCTGTCTTAAGGTGAATGACCATTTTGTAGGAACTGAAACCCCTCTGTGCATTGAAGAGCACGCTAAGCCGGCGACCCCGGTGGCCATACAAACATCTTTGGCAGAAGTTGTAGTTGATGACCGAAATGATGACCTAAAAATCTGACTGGTCTAACTGCGGCGCTTCGATATATGGGTTGTGGAGGTCAGATGGCAGTCGCTTTGCGGGAAATATCAAAGCCGAGAATGGCCAGCTGAGCCCGAATGTGTTGGAAGGCTCAGTGGATAATGATGATCAAGTTGATCATCTTAATCGTTTCTAGATCAATGTCAACTAAATGATGAGGAAACTTATCATAAAATTCCGATTCCCCTTCCAATTATGTGCAATCAAAATCTTAGTCGATTAAATAGCGATAAATACTAAACACAGGAATTGATAGTTTAATCATTAGTCAAATTGAAATTGTGGGCAAAATGCGGACTAAGTAGGTAATAAAGTTCACTATAAAATTTTTATGTATGACACATTCGCTTAGTAACACTTGCTTTACAGCTTTTGATCATTTTACTGAGATGAATAAAATAAAATGTATTACCGTTTGTCCCAATACTTCGTCCCACAGGGGAAGACCTGTAAAAAGTTTCCTGATTGTCTTACAGGTCTAAATAGTGTGGAGAATGGAAATGTCTTTTTAAATTATAAGCGTAAAAGAGTTTGCCCGTAATAAAGTCCATGGCAGTAAAAAGATTCATTATAACGTTCAACTATGTGGAGTCTGCTGCAAAATTACAAAAATATCTGAAATCCACAAACATTATGCAATTCCACAAATATATAATGTATAATGATGAATTTGCTAAAAATTGTGTCCCGAGCCGTAACGTTCATTTAAAGAACAGAAACTTGGCAAAATCTTATCTCTACAAAGGCAGAGTAAAATGTTCTTCTATGTGTGCGTGCCAGACGTGTTCAGTGACCCGGGATGTTAGATCAAAGAATTAGAACCCCGCTGTCTCCACTCATTAGCTCAGTCACGAATCACACCTCCAAGAAGTTTGTTCGCATCTCATTGAAAAAGGAACCTAATATCAAAGAACTTAGTATCACTTTATCATTTAAGTAAAATATTTCAGTTTCTTTAATGAGCCACGAACAACTCACCAATTGGAAGTCATTGTAAAGGACATTGCCCAAAAGCGTGGTGTAATCGTTTTTAATTTACTTCTTACTCAAATGCACTATGTCTGACTGGATGTCATAATTCGAATTTTACGATCCAGGAGTGCTACTCTGAAATCGGTTGCGCCGGAGGTCCGACTGACCCGAACGTATTAACAGTAAAATCAAATTCATAGACAAATATCAAGAGTATCGGATCGAATGATATGAAGAGGTGGTGTAAGTTCTTGCTGAACTTTTTGAAAATATTATTATCGACATTTTGAAATTCTGTTTTTTTTTGTAAGAAAGCTACAGATTTAAAGTAAACGTATGTTTTTTCATAAAGCAAATTGAATAACAGACTCAATTTACTAGTTTTAATAATTAAATAATGTAAAACAATGTTTTGAAGATTTACATAAAGTCCAGGCTGAATTGACAAATAATAAAAAAGTAATTAAATCAAAAGTCAAAACAAATGTCCTCTTGACAATTTGGTATTTTTAGAAATTCTCTTAATCTTAGATTATTTATTCTAAATTATTGTAAAATCTAAGGAATAAATATGTAATGTTTCTCGTAGAAATTCATAGACATTGGTGATTAATATCGTATTTTAGTATTGTAGTTTCAAGCGATGGTTACAAAACAATATTCGACTCATTGTTTTTGTCCATATTATGCAAGCTATTCCTAAGAGATAGGAGTATGACTGAAGACCTTGCTATGGACTCACTACTATGGAGTATCAAAAGCGATAACATCGACACCAAGATTCGACACTACATTTTTCAGTGACACCAAGATTTACCTTGATGAATTATTCTTGGATGATTGCAATAAGTAGATCGTAAATGCATTGGTTTACATTTAATTTTACACTGAGAACAAAATGAAGCAGTGCACTGTGGTCATTATACCTACCGAGTTACCTAGTAGGAGGGCAGTGGACGTAAAAGTCAATAGGAAGGAGGAATATTGTTATAGACTGTTGTGAGTTAATTTTTTAAATATTAAATGACGTCGAACTTAGAAAATTCCTTTTAATTACTACTTTTCTTAAATATATTTTCTATGTATATTGTTTGTAGGTACCTATTTAGAAATAGATATACCTACGTATGTATGTTTATCAGTTATCTAGATCCTAGACACGTGATTTTGTATATGTGGTTGATTGGTTATAAGTACCTAATACAAGCTTAGGCTATATGATGTTGTGTGAGAATGTCCAAAATAAATACTTATATCTAAGGGTATACAGAGGCATGTGTACATCCACTTTTCACCTGGGGCGTACATGCCCTTTATTTGCCAGTATCTTGTCCGTAGATCGGCAGGTGCATCACTTACAAGAGGGTATATCCAATGATGTGGCCGCCCATATTTATAAGTGTGTTGGAACTATTACTTCTAGCTTATTTGAATTAAATCCATGTTCAACCATGTAACAATTAGCACTTTTTGGACAAAATTTATTTGACGGATTGATGGACATTTGCTTCAAAACTAACCTCTAATTTTAACGGCAAAACGAAGAATTAGAGAATACCCCACAAAATAACAGAATATTTTTTATTTCGTATGAAAGTACGATATCAATCCAATTTAATATCCGATTTTCGCTGTCATACAAAATTCTTTGTTACGAAACGGCGGTTTATTGCAAAATGAACAATCTCCTTTACAACACTAACATCAAAAGATTTTAAACTTTGTCTGGTTTAAAAAATCTACTTACGTATTTTGCAATTATAAAAACGTAATAAACACGCCATTAAATACTCAAATATGGCCACTTTACGTGATGCTGCAGATGACGCAGGCCAAAGATATTCTGTTAACTTAATGGCGTTGGAGATAGTTACTATCTAACTGTTATATTCGTTAGGTATCAATGCACCACGAGCTACTAAGCATGACTTGAACCCTGGACTGGTTTTTGTGGGGCTCTTTGCTCAGTGAATCCGGGTTGGTGACAAAAATATTAATAACTTACAAAATATTGGAGCCAGCTTTACGAAAGAAACAAAATTAAAGTTTATTTCACTACAAATATAGGCAAAAGTAATTATTTTTGTGACTGTATTAAAACCCATAAAAAAATCAAAATTCATTGTACTAAAACCCACGACGCGTTAAAAAGTATTTGAAAAATACAAAAAATAATTTTAAAGAATATCCGTCGGGAGCTGCCATGGGAGTGAGCTAGTTTTGCAGATTTAACGTGAATAATTGGAGTACGTACACCTTTTTTCTTCTTCTTTTTTTAAAAACGTGACTCCATCGATATTCATCGATGATTTCGCCAATGTCAGAGTAATGAGTAATAAATTTATTTTTTAACGTGGTCGGTGATGCATTTACGCACTTCACCGTCTCGCTACGGGGGGGACCGAGACGGCTTCGTGTGGGACTCCCGTCCCTAGGATGGAAAACGGGCCGGACTACCCACTAAAACCTATCCACGGTGTTTCTCCTTCGCCTTAGCCGGGCCCCCGGATGGGCAGAAACTGCTAAGCGACGGCGGCCCGGCAAAGGGGCGCTCGTTTAAGCTCAACACAGGGCTTCGCCCCCCCAAACAACATAGAAGCGAATACATAAGGGGCGTTGGACTCCTCAGGGCCTTATGCGTGAGCGGTGGGCCCCCCGTCCCACCACGCACGGCCCTATCAGTCGGGGGCTTGGGCGTATGCAATACGCCGTCGCCCCGACTGGTGCCCGGCGGGGCGGAAGCGTGCGACCTGCACGCTCCCGTTCCCGCAGGGCCTCTCTCTTTGCCGCCATCACCTCCCGAGCGAAGGAGGCGACGGCGGCCCAACATTCTTCGCTGCCGGCCATAGAAAGAATGACGGCTGGCAGCGAACCTACACTGCCGATGACGCCCGTGAGGGCCAACCTCTGCGTGTCCCAGGCGGCGCACACGACGAGCGTATGCTCCGCCGTATCTACGTCGCCGCCTGCGCAATGATGACAATCGGGCTCCGACAGGATCCCCACCACTTCCCACAGGAATTTGGCAAAACAGCCATGACCCGTGAGAAGTTGGGTGAGGAAGTAGGTCGGAGCACCTTGCGCATGCTCCACCCACTGGCGGAGCACGGGACCGATGGCCCCCACGAGTACCCGGCTTGCGGTGGGAGCCGCACATCTCAAGGCCCATTATCGGAACAGATCGTCACGACCCTCCTGTCTCCAGCGATCGACCTGCTCCGGCAACGGGTGACCTCCTAGTTGTTGCACCAGGACGACCTCCTCGTAGACCCTCTTAAGGACCCCTGCTTCGAGATCCCACGGGGGACTTCGTGCCAACAGGCACGCCGCCTCAAAAGAAAAAACACCCCGTACTAGTAGTTTTGGATTTACTCAAACAAATGTTTACTACAGCGCCCCCTGGTAAGTTATCACCGTAACACCTATCTAAGAACATTTACCAATTAAACCCAAACCCATAACTGAAAACTGTAATTATTATATAGCTTCTTTTTATTAAAAATTAACTATGTAGACTTTTTTTGTTTTTTTTTTTTTTTTTTTTTTTTTTTTTTAATTCCGCGGCCTAAGGCCGCGGCCGCTCGAACGTCCGTTGCTGGGCGTCCCTGGCTACTAGCAGAGGGTATGTCCAGTGGCGCCCGGCGGACTTTGACCACCCCTGTGGTCTCTGCGGGTGTTTGGTCGGGACGAGAATCCCGCGTCATTGGGGTCGGGTTTTATCCCGCGTCAGTGAGTGAATCTGGTTGCGTGCTATGGGGCAAAGGCCCCGCAGCACGCAACCCTTCTAGCCTGCTTCTGTAAGGACGGTGGGTGGCGATCCCGCCGTCCTCAGGCCCCGATCATGCGGGGCGGCCTGGCCGCCGACTACGGAACTCGGCGGGGAGGGTACGCTCCCTCTCCCTCCCGGCCGCCTCCTTCGCGAGCATGACTTGCTCGCAGAAGGACACGGCCGCGTTCCACCTACTCCCGCTGGACACCATGGCTTGAAGCATGGTCCCCAGCGAGAGGGTATCCACGCCCAGACCCACTACGAGGTCCCGGCGCTGACTCGCCCACGCTGAGCACTCCACCAACGTGTGGAGTGCGGTGTCGTCGTCGGAAACCTCGCAGTGTTGACACCGGGGTGTGACCTCACGATGCATGCGATACAGATAGCTACCGAAGCATCCATGCCCGGCAACCATCTGCGTCGCACGGTACGTGAGGTCACCATGCTGCCTCTGCAGCCAATCGTCCATGATCGGTCTCACCGCCGCGATGAAGATGGCACCCCCCTTGGGTTGCTCAAGTCGCACCCTCCATGACTCCATGAGATCCTGGCGGAGTTGGGACCGCTGGTCCTCGATTTCTCGAGACGCAGGCCTGTGGTCCCGCTCCAGCGCCTCCTTGCGCCATTGGAACAATGACGCAAGGGCTCTCTTCCAGGTCCCATGGAGGGGTCCCGGCTAGGAGACATGCAGCCTCTCCGGAGATCGTGCGGTACCCCCGTACGGTTCTGACGGCCAAGGTTCTAAGTGGTCTGTTTAACAGAGTCACGTTCCCCTTGACCGCCAACCTATCCGCCCATACGGGAGCCCCGTATAGGGCCATACTCCGCACGATCCCCAGGTACAGTCTCCTGCAGGAGGCGTTGGGTCCCTTTAGGTTGGGCATCAGTCGCGAAAGCGCGACCGATGCCTGCGTCACCTTGGGGACCAAACTTCGGAAATGTGGTCCGAAGTTCCATCGGCTATCAAATACGATCCCTAGGTACTTCATCGAGGGCTTGATGCCGATGCTAACGCCTCCCACATTTATAACTATGTAGACTAGAATTTTGATGACTTTTATATTAGTACACTCACTATAAAACCTTTATTTTATAAAGCTAGCTCCAATATTTTGGAAGTTATTGATATTCTTGTTACCGACCCTGATTTATTACAGCATGATAAAGTGGAAAGATTGCATTGATTAGGCGAGTAACATAATAACATCACTCTGCGATTAATAAAAGCGGTGAAAAGTGTTGCAAGACCGTTACAACGCAGACGATGTCACGGGGGTCCACAAGTGTCTTAAAACAAGCGTGTGCTCATATTACTGCTATCGGATGCCACATGCTAGATAATAAATATAATTAAGTATATACTACAACCTCAAATCATCAATTGTACGACCACTGCCTACTTACTTGCTTACAAGGGTTGATTACTAGTTCTGATCGGATTATCCTACCTTTGTGTAAATAAAGCTCGCGTTCCTCCACACTGTCAGTTTCGAATGTGTTCGTGAACCTGTAGTAAACTAATGACGTTCATCTTCAACCAATCTTCTATTATCGGTATTTGTAACAAATATTTCTGCAATATAACTTTCTTAAGTGGCCTTTCCTCCTTATCTGCACACGTTGCTCTAGCTGACAGACAGACGGGACTTATGAAAGGACGTACTCAAAGAGCTTAGAAACGGCAATAGGCTCACTTTCTACTACGTGGGACTAACAAAGTAACTGGTTATAGGTATGTGTGCGTAATAAAAAATCTCCATTTCTTCAGGCCAGCGCGAGTGACGGCACGTTCCACTGAAGCCCATCCAATACAAACTTGCTTATTCCTAATCTGTCACAATCGTGTGACGTATATGACTTCAGAGAAGCGGGACGATGCGGCATGCCACGGTGTTTGCCCTATCGTGCCGTCTCTCTGCGTCGGCCTTATGATGCGTAGGCCGGTGATATTTTGTGTCTGCCATAAAAATAAGGGAGAAAGGGATCATGGTTTCATATTTCATCTATTCACGTTTTTTTATAATTTTGTAGAGGATATCAAAAGGCAGTTCACTATCAACTTTTATTCAATGACAACAGAGTTCCAAGAATTGAAATGGGACAATCGTGTGATATTTGACAGAAGTTTGGTTCGAGTATGTCATCGTAAGTTTCTTTTACTTCATTTTGGAACTCTTTTTCATGAACAGGTACCCTGAAATAAACAACAAATAATTATTATACATATCATTACTTGCTTGGAAGTTCTGTACATGCTGCAATAAAATAACAGAAAGCTCTAGGCATTTTGAGGCAGAAATCACGATCAGAGGGCGGTAATGAGTAATTCAAGATCACATTTCTTGCATACAAATTCATCTTTTATAATCAATCTCATTAGATACTAACAAGGAAATCCGAATAGATTAACTGACCGGTATTTAATTAGTGAAGGAAACACTTCATCATTTCCACTAAATACATTAACCAAATCTGTTTTCTTCCATGCATTGGAATAGCAATAGAGTTTACAAAATAGAACTGGGCACAAAACATATTTATTACTCTCTAGTGTTCTTTTAGGTTACTGATGCATGAACATACTTACCTATAGTAACACTCGGAGGTAATTAGGTCTGATTAATCAACCGATTTTCAAAAGGAGGAGGATGTTTTGTTTATGTTTGTTACCTTATATCTCTGGACTGGGTGAACCGATTTTGAAAATTTTTAAATGAAAGCTCCCTTTTCCCAAGTAGTCTCATTTCAGTTTGGTCCCATTCCGACAATTATTTGGTCCCGTTTCGGTAATTTGAAGTCGGTTGTTGTGTCAATTTTTGACGTGTATTTTCAATTAGGTTTTCACGGTGCACATTATAATGTCACCTATTGGTACATGATCACCATCTTTATTAGCTAGCAAAAACTGGCGTGATTGTATATTACTAAATAAAGTATACTAACGAAAATATACTCCTCAATATATCATGCACTATTGACTTTCCAGGTGGTGCCAGCAGCAGCTTTGCCTCACATATACTTCGATATATACAAGATCGGCCATTCATATTATAACTGAAAAAAATAATTGTAAACGTTTAGAATGATTCTAGTGTACCGCTATCGTCTCGCTTCAGCTTTACGCGGGGATTTTCTGGCAAGTGCTTTGTTTCAGCAAAATCGAATGGCAGGAAAAATGTGCCTTCTTTGACTAATCCCGTAGGTGGAGAAGTTGACATCTGCCTAATTGACACAGCGAGGAAGGCGTCTACATCTTGAAACTGGACCATATTTCAGACTCGTATGTCTGTTTATCTGTCTGTATGTGTGGTCCGGGCTACTTATTAAATTTTTTATCCGATCTCCACAAAACTAGCCAAAGGTGTTCCTTGATTTTGTGAGCTTTCTTTAATAGGAGCAAATGAGGGGCTCGTGGTCTAGTGGTAACCGACAATGTTAAACACATTGCAAAGATTAAGCAACATCTAGCCAGGACCGTCTTAGGATGGGTGACCATTTCTTGTTAAGCCGTCGATCCCGGTTGTCTTACAAACATCTATTGCAGTAATTAGAGGCAGTTGGAGCCATAAAACAAAGAACTTCGATATCACCCATGAGTTTTGTAGGTCTGATGGCAGTCGCTTCACGGTAAATATCGAAGTACAGCCTAATCTCAATTAGACTAGAAAGCCGAACCCAGCTGTGTTGGTAAAATGTTCAGTGGATGATGATGAGGGGGGGAAATGCCCAAATAATGTTTTTTTAAGTTTGCACATTCATTACCACTGTAACTTAAATGGTACGGCTATGTACCATTTAAGTTACAGTGTTTGTTATAAGGTAAAATACCATAAAAAATACAGAAAATATGGCAATTTATGCGATTACCACTCCTTTTGTCTTCTACGTAATCGTGCAAAGCATTACGAAAACGAATGTTATCGGGCGTATATACAAAATATTGAGTGAGCGATTGTCAAAGACCCTAAAGTATTCTGGTCTTTTATTAAGAATAGAAAAAATGGTGGTACCTTACCCAACGCTATGTAGTATCTGGATAGTACCGCGGATACTGGTGAAGGTATTACGGAGCTGTTTGCTACTTACTTGCATTCCACATACCAAGCACCTGGTCCCATATCCATCGACGATGACGTCTGTGACTATGCGCTCTCGAATAGTTCCGTTAATCTGAACTCGGTAGAGGTATCTTCCGATCGTACTTACAGATTGCTAGGTGGCCATACACCATACTTCCTATCGTCCATTCGGCATGACGCTACCGAATGGATCAGTTAGAACTGACCGTGTGTGGGATTGGATTGGCATTATTTGGCATGACAGATATAATTGACGGAACAATCGAATTTCGATTCTTTTGGCTTGATCATGGCGATTGGACCGTGTATGGCGGTATGCGATCGTTACTTCAGTCTGGTCAAGATTTTTGTCGGTGGTGGACGTCGTGCGCGCGCGCACAAGATGTCGCAAAATACAACCCGGTACCGCGAAGTGCTACTAGAATTTATTGCTATATACCAAAGTGAACCGTGTTTATGGAAAGTGAAAAGCAAAGGGTATCACGTACCTATGTGTTTATAGTTATGTTTAAGGGTACGTACGCACTTTGCGGTTAGCCGCAATGTGGTCAGTCGCGTGATTGAAATTCGTAGGAAAAATTTGTGCGGCAGCCGCATCGCAGTGTGAATAAAAACAACTGCTACGTACAAATTTTCGATTGCGGTCAACTTAGATCAAAAATAATGGTAGATGCTAGGTCCAGTTCAAATCGTCCTGTGTACCGCGGATCCGTGCTACTATACCATACGTAAACATATTATATCGCTTGTAGACGACCTGTCACCACTACCATCGCGCCGCCTCGCGCTTCGTAATAACACGCCGTCGTCGTCGCGTCGCACGCCGCCGAGGCACGATCGGCGACGCTCGGTCGCACTCGGAAGCAACCCGCGCCCGCGCCCGCGCCCCCGCGCCGCGCCCAGGGCCGCGCCCGCGCTCCCGCACCGCGCCCGCGCCCCCGCCCCTTGCCATTGTAGACGATACTTGCACATTCCCAAGTGATATTCATTATTAGTTTTTATTTCAGAGACAAGAGAAACGCAGCTCTGGATAAGTTATTAACAAAGTATAAAGAAATAGATGAGAAGGCAAACCGCGATGTTGTTTTAAAAAAAATCAATTCATTGAGGACGGCACACAACAAAGAGAAAAAGAAAGTGGAGGAAACCAAGCGGTCTGGCGCTGGTACAGATGCGGTGTATGAACCTAAGCTTTGGTACTACAAAGAATTATCCTTCTTAAATGATCAAAATTTAGCAAGAGCTTCTATTTCAACTATTGATGACGAGGAAGAGAACGCGGATGAAGAACAGTTGAGAGAACAACAGCATACAGTAAGTGCGCAAAATGAAAAATATCAAATACCTATCTTCTTCGGTCGGTCACTACCATAAATCATTCCAATTGTTTTGTTTCAGGACTTTGAAAATAACTCGCAACCAAATGAACAATCCTCGCAGCCAAATGAACAACCCTCGCAGCCAGATGAACAATCCTCGGAACAAAATGAACAATCTTCGCAACAAAATGAACAATCCTCGCAACAAAATGAAAAGTCTACAGCAGGTAACTCAGCAAGGAGGCCGACACCAAAAAGAAAAAATGATGACAGTCTCGTCAACAGTGTTCTTCAATCTGTCGATGACCATTTCAAACGTCCCAGGGATGATAGAAAGGAAGATCGTCACGATATTTATTGCAAGTCTGTTGCGACCAAATTACGCGATTTGCCAAGTCAGCAAAGAATTCTCGCCGAAAAATTAATTAATGATGTATTATTTGAGGCTGAATGGGGAAATTTGGCACTGGATTTTAAAGTAATCCCATCTCCAAACATACAGCGTCAACAACAAACCAACTCGCCATCATATCAGATCACTTCTCCCAGTCATTCATCGTATCAAGCAAGCCCATCTCCAAACATACAGCATCAACAACAAACCAACTCGCCATCATATCAGATCACTTCTCCCAGTCATTCGTCGTATCAAGCAAGCCCATCTCCAAACTACAGCATCAACAACAAACCAACTCGCCATCATATCAGATCACTTCTCCCAGTCATTCGTCGCATCAAGCAAGCCCATCTCCAAACATACAGCATCAACAACAAACCAACTCGCCATCATATCGGATCACTTCTCCCAGTCATTCGTCGTATCAAGCAAGCCCATCTCCAAACATACAGCATCAACAACAAACCAACTCGCCATCATATCATATTACATCTCCCAGTCATTCGTCTTCACAAAACGTGCAGAATGACCTGCATTTCTCGCATCGCCACGAAGCCCCGGGACCGGGGAATTTACTGTCAATACCTGAAGATTCTGCAGCATCTTTTCTTGTAAATTTTTTACCACAGTGATAATTAAATAATGAATATGTCACCGTAAGATTACAAATACCAAAATATTTTATTGCTAATTTCTTTATTAATAAAAACTTATAAAGTAAATTGTATTTTATACAAAATTATCCTGCCACGGCACTTTGCCTTCGTTGACAATGTAATTTTGATATTCTTGTCTGAGAATTTTAGCATTATTAAATACATTTCCTTGATTTCGCTTTTTGTAAATTTTCCATAGTTGACCTTGTAGTATCATACCCATTGTTGGCAACAGTACCGTTGTTGATATTTTCTTGGTAAAAGCATCTTGGAGGTGCTTATGAAAATGGCACATTTTCCATTAAAAAGTTGTGCAAAGCTATGGTAGCCATCACTACCTTTTCTATATTTTCTGGTTCTATATTAATTTGAGTATGGCAAATGCGAAATCGTGAAGACAATATGCCAAATGCGTTTTCTACGATACGTCTTGCGCGAGATAGCCTATAGTTGAAAATTTTCTTCTCGTGGCTGTCCAAATCAGCTTGGCGATATGGCTTCAACATATCGGTTCTCAATGGGAACGCATCGTCAGCAACAAACACGTACGGCAGACACCTTGAGTTTTCGATGTTTTCAGGATTTGGAATATTTAATGTTTTATTTTGCAACTTCTCGAAAAACTTGGTGTTTTGTAATACTCCTCCATCGGAAACTCTTCCATTTGTTCCAAAATCAGCAAGTATAAACCGGTATCTTGCGTCAAGAATTGCCATGAGAACCATGCTGTGTCGTCCTTTGTAGTTGTAGTAATAAGAACCACTGTCAGCAGGTGGGATTATATCAATGTGTTTCCCATCTATTGCTCCCAAGCAGTGAGGAAAATTCCACCTTTCTTCAAAGAGTTTCGCAATTTCTTTCCATTTAGCGGAAGTACCAGGAAACTGAAAAATAAAATTACTTACTAAATTGTACCAAGTCCAGTCAACGCTGACCTCTAAATAACTGAAATTTGTCATTTTTTAGGTTTTTTTTTTTCGTAAAACTGGCTCGACAAAATAATTATCTATAGGTATATTTACCGGACCTATTCATGAGAATCGGTTGAGAAATGAGATCTCTAGTCAGGAAATGGGAAATCCAGACAGAAAAACGATTTTTCGTCCAAGCTGAAGCATAGGCGCTTCTCTCGCTTGGTCGATAAATATGAAAGTATATGAATGTTTAGATGTTGACGTCTCAACGGGTACGGATTTGGATAAGATTTGTTTGGGAGATAGATGAAGTACCAGATTACTTAACACATTGGGTACTTCTCATTATATAGGTATATATATATAACAACAATCTTACTGGGATATAATCCTTTTTGAGAACTTCGTAAATAGCAGCACAGGTTTCTGGTATAATTCGCCCTAAAGATTGAGGCGATATTGTGGCTGAAAATTTTAGGCACTCATATGATCTCCCTGTTGCTAGAAATCGTAAAGTCACTGTTAACCTCTCGTGTGCCGAGATAGCGTTTCTCATAACAGTGTCTTGCTTCTCAATTAGAGGAGTAACTAACGTTAGAAGTTTCGTGTATGTTTCTTCATTCATTCGTAAATAATTACAATAATCTTTAGGCGTAGTCCTCAATTCTTGTAATAAATTTGTATGAGTAAACTGTTTTCTTTTCATTAACCACTTTTTGCACCACTCTGCTCGATCTTTTCTTTTTTTTGTTTAATTTTTACGAGTAAAACGCCCAAAACGGCTAAAACATCGTCGTCTGTCACCGGTGACGCTTGGACAATTCAAACGTTGTGTGTGTGGTCTCTATGGACAAACTGCAGATTGGATCAAGCTGCAGCGTCATGCCGATTGGACGATAGGAAGTATGGTGTATGGCCAGCATTATTACCGTCTTGACCCTTGTAAGTCTGGTGGACTGGACATGATACCGCCGATGTTCATAATTAATTGTGCTAAGAGTCTCGTGGTTCCTGTCTATTTTTTGTTTGAACGGTCCTTAAAGGAGGGTATTGTACCGCAGTTATGGAAATCTGCTTTTGTTACCCCAATTTACAAGAAGGGTAATAAATCACATGTAGAAAACTATCGCCCTATTTCCAAACTGTGTTTATTTTCGAAGGTTCTGGAGCGCGTGGTTCACTCTGATGTTTACGCTTCGATGAAGCATCAGTTTGGAGAGGATCAACATGGTTTCCTTAGAAACCGGTCCACAGCCTCGAACTTAATACTGTCAAACGATATAATAACATCAGCAATGGAGGGGGGAGGCCAGCTGGATGTCATTTACACGGATTATGCCAAATGTTTTGACCGGATTGATCATGGAGTGCTACTCAGAAAAATTACTGGCTGCTGGGATCCACGGCAACTTATTTAGATGGTTATCTTCTTACATAAGTAATCGCACGCAGGCAGTGGTACTTCATGGCTATACATCCGGCTGCAGGACCCCTGTTGTTCACCCTGTTTATAATGGATTGTTTCATTAATTCCCAAATCATATTGTACGCAGATGATATGAAAATTCTAAAGCCAATTTGCCTCGATTTATCCGACACTCAAGGGCTTTAGTCGGACCTTGAGCGATTTGCCGCGTACTGTAGAGTGAACAGCGGAACATTTACACGTAGTTTATCTGTAGTCGGTTCAGGATATACTCTAAATGGCATAAACATAAGTAGGGTGAACAATATTAGAGATCTAGGTGTTTTGCATGATGACATCTGATCTTTGATGGCCACATTGAGGCTATCGTCAGCAAAGCATTCAAGGCCTTGGGGTTTATCATTGGAAATTGCTCAAATTTCCAATCTCTAAAACCCATTAAGGTCCTTTATTGTGCCTACGTGCGCAGTCATCTGGAGTTCAACTCACAAGTCTGGAATCCCCAGTACGACCGGTACAAAAATCGTATTGAATCGATACAGAAAAAGATCTTGCGTTACCTGGACTACAAGGCGAAACAGTCATCATCCGACTATGATCACCGCTGTAAGCGGTACCACTTCCTGCCGTTGGAAGTGAGACGCAACATTAGTGACATCTGTTTTTTAGTTAAAATAGCTAACGGATCCGTGGATTGTCCGGGGCTGCTTGGTAACCTGTGTCTACAGACCAACAGGAATGGCCTTCGAAGGCGACCACTGCTGCATGCACCGTTTGCATCTACAAATTACAGACGTAACACCGTATACGTAGTGTGAGGGCATTTAACGACCTATATTTGCAATTAGATATTGACCTATTTTGTACAAGTGCACACAGTATTAGGAAATTAGTTAATAGGGATTACTTTGGGGCGACGGCGACGGCAGAGTGCAGGTGACCTTAGGCTTGAACAGGCATCTGGGCCTGACCGTTACATTATGTGTTCGATTTATTTGTTGTTGTTTTGGGTTATAGTGTATTGATTTGTATGTGTTATTTATTTGTTGTTGTGTCTGTTCTTATCACGTTGAACGCCACGCGGCACACCGGTGAGCCTACCGAGATATCCCGTTGGGGCCATACCAAAATCTCAATTTTGTCGATTTTTCAAATATATTTTTATTACACTAATCGATGAGAAATATGATATTTCGTAATTCCAAATAGAAAGATCAGCTCTTACATGCCAAAAGCGTGAGATATAGCAACATCTCACACGGGTGGGCCTCGTGGCCCCAAGGACGGAAATATGAATTTCTTTCCGCAGGGGCCGCGGGGTCACGCTGCGGCCCACCATTTGGCAGACTGATTTTTTTTGAAGAGATATTCAGATTTTGGTAAAAACTGTTTGTTATTTGTTTTAGGAAGTTTAATTATGTTTATATGCTGATAACCTACTAATATATTTCATTTTCTTAGCAAAATACCCATTTTATAAGTTCTTTTTGTATTAAGTTTGGAACAACCCTACAAAAGTTATGAAAATCGTAAATAAATTCTAAGTCTTTTGTGACACACGAAAACCAAGATGACTAGATTGTTCTACAGAGCCACGCGGCCCACTCCGTTAACATTTTTGTGTGATTTCTGTGCTCTGTGGCCTGTGAAACCAATTTGAATCGAAGCCTTGATCTGGCTCACCGGTGACCACCGTGGCTCCAACGGTTCAATATGGGTCGGCCCACCGGTATCCTCCGTGGCGCCGATGAAATAACCGATTTTCTACGTGGATTTCAACGTGTTATGCAACTGTAAAGTGAAAATTCATTGCTACATGTGGATGCTTGTTTTGTAGCAAGCATCGTTGATCAGATATTTTTACAAATTGTCAATGTTTAGTTGTAAACTTTCCTTAAAAAATAAAAAATAAAATAAAAATAAAAAATGTAAATAAAAATAAAAAATAAAATTAAAATAGAAAATTAAAATAGAAAATTAAACAACACTCACCGATTAAGTGCATTTTCAATCGTCTCCCAAAGCTCACGTTTTTGTCGATGGTGTATTTTTTTTCTAAATAACTGGTTAGTCATCTCTGGAGTAAGCATGGGGTGTATCACATCAATCTCGATGGCAATATTCCAGCCAGAAGGCGCGTGAACTAATAATGTTTTTACCAGAGACATCGTTATCTGGAAAACCAAATATCTTAGATAAATCATAACATACTCGTAGTATAAAACAGTGTAGCAGAGTAGTATAAAACTAACTCGCTTCCGTCCCTATGTAAGTTTATATCTTAAAAACAATGCTACGGATTATGTTGCGATTTTCACCATCGAGGAAGGTTTTTGTTTATAATATGTATAAATTGTCAACCGGGTGAAGTCGCGGGCGTCCACTAGTAATAAATTAATATAATTGGACATTGTCACACACTGTCATATAGCCCAAATTAAGCTACATAAGCTTGTGCTACGGGATCTAGATGACTGATACCAACTTATATATTTCTAAATATATACGAGTACATGGTATTTTCTATAATATTTCCTCCGAAACAAATATTTGTGAGCACACAAATATTTTATTCCACCCGGAATCGGACCTGAGCATTTCCTGGCGTATAAAACTTGTAGGAAATCTATACATCTCTAACTCTGAAATCTGGTTATCTATAAAGAGTGTGCTCCACTTTTTACGCCCGTGCTTTAAGAGAGATGATATCGTTGACTTTTGTCGATCGAAATATCCAGCCAATAATACTGTAGGAAAGTTCAGTGACACCACCAAATTAGCACATGTTTTAAATTTTGTTGATATTTTATTGGTTGAATTTGTCGATCATTTTAAAGTAGACAAGTGGCTATACTAGGCTAATAATAAAACACAATCATAAACTCAAAATATTTAATAAATAGTTGTATGGAATGGGGTACCTATAACAATTATTGCACAAAAACACATATACTTTTCCACTGTTATAAAAGATTCTATCATTTTTTACGTGAATTATGGATATTATGGTGTGATTTATTGAAACTATATTGTATAAATCTATGGTGATGCCGTGAGGTGAAACCGGTCAGCAGAAATAAAATTATAACAGTGGAAAAGTACATGTGTTTTGCATTGCAAGCATATGTGAAGCAGATTCCACCAAGTGCCGTCAATCGACTTGTTTGTAGCTATTTTGAATCGAGTCAATCCAGTTTAATTAACACCATTCAAAGTCAATAAAGTAGACTGGCTTCTGTAGTTCTCGGATTACATCTTAATCTGTTTTGAACTAAGTTAGTTGGAAGCACCAAGACATTTTAACTTACTCTTTAACTCTGGCATCAGTGACATTGATTTAATTACGTTTTACCAGCTCAAACAGCAGCAAATGCTGCATTGAATTCATTTTATGGAGCTCAAGAATCTTGACATTTAGGTCAAGATTTAATAAAGTATTAACTGATTAATATTTCAACGGAGGAGGATAATTTCAAAACTTTTTTAAAAACAATTTTTTTATTGACCAGCATGAAATTTTGTATATTGTGTAAGTACCTTTTAGGTGTACAAAAAACTATAAGGAAACAGAATTACTTACAAAGCAAGGACCTGGTTTTCCTCTTTAATTCCCACGTTTAGTATTTTTGGCGGAACACGGTTGTTAATATTTCCACGCGGGCATGGGTAACAATTAGTTGATGATAAATTCTCACGCAAATCTTTTATATTAATGTTATTAACGTAGGTACTTACAACAAGGGCAGTTCCAGGTGGAAACGTCAAATGCCTCTTCTTTCTCAAGCCAATCAAGGGCGCTTTCACATTCGCACAAAAATTTCTTGCCGAAGCATTTATAACTAACACTATTTCACTCATCACCAGTAGTAATACGATCGATAACTTGATAAGATTCATAATATTCCTCATTCAATACTTCAACTAGAAATACTGCTTCAAGCCACGTACGATCCAAAGTTTGTGTACTGGTAACTGTTTTGATATTAGGATGTTAGAAATGAATGGAATAGACTATTCTTTTTTTGTAACAAAAAGTGTGTTTAGCTTGCAGTGCTGCTTTGTGTTGTTTATTAACACTTAATATTGTTCTTCTGCTTCATGTTACTACTGTCGCTACTGATATGTGTAATGAATAATGATATTCAGAGTCTAGTTGTGATAAAACAAACATTATTTTAAGATAGCATGACGTATTTGTATCTATGATGTCAGTTTTTGAACTCGTGACATTTTAGCATAAGGATGGAAATGTACCAAGTTTGGCATACCGTTGAAAGATAAATAAGTAAGTCAAAGTAATATATTTTGTCAATAAAAGTTTGTAACATATTGACAGTAATTTATTCTATTTGAACCTATTGTTACCAAGACTAAACAATAAACAGTTTTTCACGTAAATCAAATCACGTAAACGTGCTTTTTTATTTATAAGTTTACTTTATTACTCTATAATTGTAGGCTCTAAATAATACAATACAACAACCGACTTCAAATTACCGAAATGGGGCTAAATAAATGTCGGAATGGGACCAAATTGAAATGAGACCATTTCGGAAGTAGTAGGTTTTCCCAGTCCAGAGATATGAGGTAACAAACATAATTCGAATTGAGAACCTCCTCCTTTTTTGGAAGTCAGTTGAAATTTATAACAAAATTTTGTTTGTTAGAAAAGTAAAAAGAAAAATGGAATATACAACTGCCTGCAGTAAATAAAGGCAGATCCATATTAATGCAACGCTGCTAGGAAACGTCTACGAGTTCTGTATTTGATCATATAATTAGAGAAACTGTCTGCCGTCTGCACTTTTGAGCGCCGAACGACAAGTTTGCTTCTGTAAAGTCTAATTAACACATCCGTACCACCATCAATATAGATAGGTATATTGAAATTTTGGTAGAGGTACGACACTGAATTTATTTTATTGAATACTAAGCTCATGCCCACGGTTTTCACTGCGTGGAATAGGGAACACATTACCGGGATAAAAAGTTAAGCTACTTTCCTTTGTACCTACTTAAATAGTAACAATCAATGCGAAATAAATATAGGTACCTAATACGGGGTCCATATTGGCTCACCTAAAGTTCTTTACCCGAAATAGTTCTTCCTAATGATTTGTAATCCGAATGAGCAGTGTTCCTAAAATTTTTCAACCTAAAGTTTTCATTCATACTATTTGTAGTGCTACCGGCGATGTTCATAACACTCATGTTTCCGAAAATTGTAATTAATAATATCATTAATGTAAATATATTTAAACTCCTACTGTTTTTTATCATAACGCTTTTATCCCTAAACATAATAATTAGGACCGATTCGGTTCTGGCACTTCGCCGGCCGCTGCTGCGGCACGCAGGCTTCGCTCGCTCGCTCGTGCGTTGTGGTCACAGTTCTAACCTAACCTAAAACAAAGAAATCTAAACAAAAAAGATATGACTTTGAATAATAGTGTAAAAGATGGTTATATTGAAAAAATATAGGAAAACAAATAATAGATGTTTATTGCTACTGACATTATGAAGTTGAATGCTTCGAAATTATGAACATTAGAGACAGAGTAGTTAGGAATTGTGATTGTTAGGATGAAAAATGTTAGGAAGAACATTTTCGGATTTCCAATTAACGGAGTTGAAAATTTAGGTGAACTTTGGCGCACCCCCTAATACAATATATACCTTTAAGACTTAGAAATCTTGGGCTCTTACTCTATAACTTAAAGAAACAAATAAAAAAATATTACTGGAGAAAACTATTGGAGAAAATACTGATTACTTAGATAAACTTTATTGATGCTTCGCCTATATTATATATTATTCTAACACAATACAACAATCTCGAAATCTTATTACGTTGCAGTAGAATGTTCACAATTTCGATACAAGTGCGCGCAGTCCCCACTATACCCGTGGGCGTCGTCGTATTGGTTAAGAACTTCGCCCTGGACGTGGCCTTTTGGTAATCTGAAATAATGTTCCAAGTTTTAGCGAGTTGTTTATCAGAAAATACATGAACAGGTATAAATATAATATATTATATACCTATATTTATAAGAAATGAAGAATGTTTCTCAAATAATTTTACAATCTAAATCGCGAAATCTTGTCTCTTGTCTTGTCTTGGGCTGTACAATACTGGACTGGAACCAGTGACGGTTACCTTTCCAGGAAAAACGTTCTACCAACTGACGAAGACACCACTAGCTCAAGACCTCTATCTAATATTGCGATCACTATTGTACTCGTATCAATATTGCGACTTATGACGTCACCAGAGCGCCATCTACCAGTAGTTAAGAATCTAACCACTATGTCCAGCCCAAGACTATATATTATTTAAATTATATATATTTACGGCACTAGATTAGGACTAAGTAGTAGATTTTTGTCTAAAGATTGCCTGATTAAGATTGCTTTGAGTGATTCAAGCACAATGACAAAAAATATTAAACTATTACAATATTATTTTGAAGTTATGTCTTTATAAAAGTTCTGATTAAAATAATCAACTGTTTTATAAAAGTTAACCTTCAATTGAATTACATATTCGTAGATTGAAATAAAAATTAAAGATATTGTTCAGGTAGAAACTCACGTAAACACAGCTCTAAGAATCTCATCTACAAAGCCTGCTTGCTTAGATTGCCCCGTCTTGTTTGTCTCGCAAAGCATTCGCAATACGCAATCATTTCCATTCCACCCGATCCTAGAAAGAAAGCAATGGACGTTTTCTTGTAAATTCACTCACCGACTACACATTTAATTAAACTTTGGTGGCATAGTATGTATGTATGTGATAATGTGTAGATTGATGAAAAATATGTAAATTCACTGTTCACTACTCACGTACTCAACACCTTTTCCAACTTTCCGTAAAACTTCTGTCGGCCTTTTCTGTGGAAATCTATTTCAGCCGCATCTAACTGTTTTAGATGATTTGTATTCTTCTGTTTATTGTGCATTTCTTTTTTAACATTTTTGGTGACGACGGCTTGGTTCCCATGCAGTGAATCTACACTTCTTTTGCCAAATGCTGGGTTGACAATTATTTTTCTGTAAAGTACAACATTAGTTTAACATTTTTAATATAACTTCGTGCCGTAATGTAAAACTCTGCCAAAAATAAGGCTAAAGCAAAAAAATCTGGTATGCTAAAGACCCCCGCTTTATCGTTCCAGACTTTTATGAGGATTTTTTAAAAAAAGGATGAGTTGGACCCTTTCAACCCATCCTCATTTACACCTGGGGAACTTGCTGACAAACAGAAATGGGAATAGGCGTGCCCATTATTACGTTTGGATAAACAATTGCTGGTGAAATGTGGACGGTCCGCCCCTACGAGAATAAAGACGTAATTTTACTGACGTATTATTGAATCGAATACATTCTCACCTTCGATATTCCTTTTTGTCAATCACCTTTCCTTCATCATCTAAATAGTAAATGACATCGCTCTTACGTTTCATGTCAAAAGGTTTGTATTTGTGTTTGAACATAGAAAACAGAGCAGGATCTGTTGGCAATTCCCAGGCTAACGCAGCTGTGGTACTAAACCAGACGACGTTACCGATTTGAAGGTAGCCGTGGTTTTGGGTTTCGAAGACTGAAAGAAATATTCAATAAAATTATTTTATTGTATTGTTAAAATCTACACTCGGCAGAATACTGAAACGTCACTCAAATATTTAGGAGTTTAAGCTTAAATTTCCTACACCCAAATATCACTTTTAAGTATGTAAGAGGCGTCGTAGATTTCATCGTGTATTTATTAAGCATCAACAAAATATTAGTTGAAGTAGGTGTTTTATGTTGGTCTTACTTAACCAATAATACATACCCAGTTGAAATGAGCTGCCATCAGGAAATATTAGAAACCTCTTTCTTCTTGATAATACTTTTGAATTTGTGTTATTCCCAATCATAGATTCCTCGGTTAATAATATACAGGCTAACAGCGTCAATATTGGAAACCATAAATGTATCATTTTGATGAGCTGGAAAGTTTGCAATTTTGGTAATATATAATTAAATGAATGTAATTTATTAGCTTCTGATGATACCATGAGGCAAAACTAGTCAGTGAATAAAACATCCCGTCGGGCGCCACTGGATAAAATGAGTAAAACGAAAATTGTGTGTAATAGTAAATACCTACCTCTATTTTTTAACGTCTGGAATTTTATTATTTTGGCATTATTGCAAGCCTCATGTTCACAGATGTAATAATCATAATAATTAATAGAATACATAAGGTAATATCACAAAATTAACTAATATATACAGTAGGTATAGGAATATATTTTGTGATAGTTACATCTATTAACTACTCACCTATTTGCAAATCAGTTCCAAGTTTATAACAAAACCTTTTGAGTAAGTACTTCATAACAACTATCTTGCTCTTGTGAATAACGATTGCGTTTGAAAAGAAGTTTACAAAAGAAGATGATGGGAGGGGCGATCCAGCCCAACGGGGTCTATTAACAGTACAGTGTCAAATGAACTCGAAAGCTTCTAAACTTTCTAAAGGGATCATCTGAATGTTAACTTTCACATGGACAACATTTTTACTTATTACATAGACATAAACAAAATAAGGAGTAGACAGAAGTTTATTACTCCCACATAATATCAATCACTTTATAATACAAGCAAATTAACTAAAAAATTAAGGAAACCCGGAAAAAATTAAATACAGCAATTTTCTTCCGGAATTCGTTAGGGAAGGTCACCTGGTATGTAGTTTTGAGTGGTATTAGGTTCACTGTGCTAAACCGAATACCATGAACATTGAAATGTAGACTGAGCTCTCCCTCAGCGGATTCCAAAAGAAAATTGCAAATTTATTCAAAAGTAAACGAGTTATTCAACAAGCTCTTAAACTTAAGATGGCGGATAACGCAACACGCTGAATATCACGCTAAACTAAATTAAGACTACTAGAGATCTACACTAATGAATTTAAATTATATATCACCGTTTCCTATGCTCTAGTGGAGAAGAAGCGGCGGAGAGCCTCTATGCGAATCATATGCCGTTTCCGCGTACTTTTGGTCTTTTCTACCTTGAAGATAATGAAGATGATATAATATTTACAACTACGACTACTTACACTCACCTGTATGCAGAAACTTCTAAAAATGTTTGTAACAAATTTTCACCTAGATCCTATAGATTTCAGATAGATATTGAATAAGAATCACTACAAAACATTCAATTGTATCAAAGCTTGTTTTAGTATTGAACGGTTCAAGTTTTACATAGTCTACTTTAAATCTCTGTACAAACAGTCCCGTTATTTAGAACTGAACGCTAATGAAGCACCAAGTGCAAATTGTTGAGCAGTTAGATATAGTGTTGTTTGTATTTTCAAATGGTCTGCTCTCAGAATTTTACATCTTGTCCAATCGACTTTATTATGTCTGTGTCAGTGGAAGATAAAAAATGAAAGAAGCTGAGATATTCTTTCTTACGGGTGTTTATTTTTAAGTTCCGCGGCCTATGGCTGCGGCCGCTCCTACGTCCATTGCAGAGCGCCTCTGGTTAACACACAAAGAATTTACAGTGGCCCCCGGCGGACTTTGGCCACCAGTGTGGTCTCTGTCCAGACAGAGACCACACTGGTGGCCAACCCCAGGGTTGGGTCGGGTTTTATCCCGCGTCGTTGGGGCTTACGGGTGGGTTTACTTTTGTTTTAAAGCACTTTTCGGTTACGCATGTTTCTAACCACGTGCTGGTCCAGCCTGTAAAACCCGACCACCACGCAGCGGCCACACAGGTTGCCAAGGTCCGGCGAGCGCCATTGGAAAGTTGTTTTTTTTTTTCAATCTATGAGGCAACGTTTGCGGGGCTGGGGTTAGCTATCAGAGAAGAAGGATAGAAAAAGCATTTTGTTGCCCTTTAATTCTGAATGTCTTTTCTTGGATTTTCATGTATCATTTGTATGTAAAAACGAATTGCATGAGGTAAGTATCACTATTGCCGATTATAAATAAATGTAAATTAACGAAAACTTAATAACTACTGCTAGTTGAGCGGAGCGAAGCGAAGCTCAATCTTAGACGACAAGTGTAAATCGTTTGTGTGCCAACTCATCCGCAACGGCTCGACTGATTTTGACCAAATGTGGCATTCTGGTCGACATCATACCCGGGAGTGCATATCTCTGAAATCAGGAAATAGAGCATAAAAAAATTTAAGAAAATTTGCTCCGCTCAACATTGGCAATTAGTAGCATGCATTTCTGCATTCATAATTTTACTATTGTAACGACCCAGTTCCCGGTGCTCGTGTAAACACTATGCACTGGTGACACAAATCGTAGCTTGGATTTTCAAATTAGAGTCGCCCCAATGTGATATTTAATATCACATTGTGGCGGTAATTATTGTATACTGAAGTAAATTTAAATCTCGATTATATTCATTTTTGATAGTGTAATATAACATTATTAATGGTGGAGTTGAAGACAAGGCCCTATCAATGTCCCCGAGACCGAACCAATCCTCAACTGCACGCGGTGCATTTGAAGACAGACGAACAAGGAACGGTACGAAGGCTTAAAGTGCTCGAAGACGACTATGGGCTCGCTGCCTATTGCATGGGACTAACATTTGAAGGCAAAAATGTGTGTGTTCAACGCTTTCAGTGTGGACCCTCGTTATGGGGATAATTAGACATTAGACATTTATTTCTTAACAAATTATTACATTTACTGATTTAATTTTGATAATTACTTCACGGTAACTAATAAAAGGCAGGGATAGTATGTCTATAAAGGCATAATAAAATACCTACTGTAGTTGACTTTTATTCAAGTAGGTACAGTGTTCCTGTAGGCCTAGTGAAATGAGAAAACTGTATCGTTCGGGTGATAACATAAATCCAAAACTCCTTCGAAGCTCAAATTAGTTGGGCGGCTTTTAGGTTAAAAAGCTTATTTTGTATCAAAAGTATATACGAGTACAAAGAGGTAAAATTAAGAGAGTAAAAGTTAAAATTGTGGGCCACCACATTTCTCATGTTCCTTGCAAAACAGGACACACCGAAACACCTGTAATTTTCTATTAGTTTTACTTATTTTACATATTTGTGATATTAGGATACAGATACTTATGATGCCATGGCGTGAAACCGGTGAAAACCGGTCAGTGTAACATAAATAAAACTATTGGAAAAGTACCCTAGTAAGTAAGTGAGTGTCCTCAGTCAAAAAGCTATTTGACGTGGGTCTCATTTGAGAGAGTGGGAATAGCCCAGTGGTATCCACCCATTATAATACTTTACTTTTAGCCAAACATGTTTGGCTTGCTATACTAGAGTAAATTTGGAACTATTGAAAAATAACTGTGGTTTCTTCTTGCGTATGTCCTTTGAACGTAATATCCTGATAGATGCTACGAATTGGGCTTAGTTCTATAAGGCTTCTCTCAAATTGTCTGTGGAGAAGATAATATAAGAAGGTATGTTTTCTAAATAACTAACTGTCCAATCCTGGCAGGGTGACGTAGGTAAATTAGAGACAACTGTTCTGTTCTGTTCCATAATTAGTATTATAGTGATATAATTAATGTGAGCAGTTACATATTATAAGGTGAGGCGAACAGATGTTTTTTGATGATAACATAAACATGAGAATTCGTTCCGTACACTGTGTAAATGAAGTGAACGAAGTCACAGGCGACCACTAGTTGTATTAAATGTTAGAATTATCAAAATTACGTTCACTGTTACCACAAATTTAGTAAATAACATAATGCTCTAGTTGACAAGCGCCATTAAACATTTGAAAAGTGAATTAATTACAAACGGATATTGTTAATCCTCTTGCCAATTTATTGCATTGACATGATTACAGCGGCGGCACTGGATTTCTGTATCACTTGTTGTTTGGTGACAGTATCTAATCGTAGATGTGTACAATAATGTGAATTTTGTTTAATATTATAATACTAGTGGTTCTGTGAACCGGGAGCGGCTTTGTTTAGAAAAAATTTTCTTCAATTTTCTTTATTACTCTTTAATTTGTCATCCAATCCAAAAATATCATTCAAATGTTATTCATTGTAACCAAGGAGTGTGTGTGTGTAAAGTTTCATGCAAATCGGTTGATAAATACGGCCTCAAACAAGATCTGACAGATCCCGTAGATGTAGAGATGTAGAGGTACAGACGAAAGAAATTCTACCCAGTCTGCAAGTTGAAACGGAGACTTCGGTCGCTTGGCTCCCTCAGTCAATTATATTATGTCGTTGAATAGTTTGCAATTCCCACGGGTACACATTACCGAGATGAAAAGTAGTCTGTACAATAAGTAATCTAGTAAAATAATTTTTGGAATAGGTTCAGTATTTCCTTACCACAGGATAATTTTATAACGTAGCCTCTAGTGATTCGCGTCGGCTTTGCACAAGTAGAACTGTAGACCAAAGGTATAATGTTTTTACCTTTAAACTAACAATCATATTAAAACAAACCAATATTTCCTCTTTAATATAAAGGGTGTTAAAGAAACAAGGTGTTTATGTAAAGATTTTTTTTTATCATAGTGTTTAACTTTTCACGCAGCCAGGATACCTCGTTAAACAGTTATTGGAAGGTGTATGCGCTGTGTCGTACTCTTTGTGTTCTTTGAAGTTGAACTCTTTACCCTTTGGAAGCCTGAAATAAGCAAGTCCAGTGTTAAGTAAAGTTAAGTTACACTGCCTATGTATGGACTGGACGCGGAACATGTGGGTTCAAATGATATATAAAAAATAAGATTTGTTTGTTGATCGGCAGGTGGACCACGACCCTATGAACTTGGTCAGGCCCCTTTACACAATTATAAATAAATTTTTGGCGCTATAATTGATTAATTGCGAATAAAAGTAAAACCTGTTTTCATTCTCACTACAATTTAATACGAGTACAATCACGAAAAGCAATAACGGACGTTAGTCTTGTACCTAATCAAGTTTTGCATAAGTTAATAACTTCTCTGAAGGAGCAAATTTCTGGACTTCATTGTCAATAGTAACATGCCAGTTAATCATAAACTTAGTTAGTTAAATCGAGATTTCAAATAACTATTGTAATATAGTTACAGCAATCATAGTTTCCCATGAATATAGTCGTAGTAAATTTACAATCAAATGTACAAGTTCTGTTTGTCAATTTAGTAGATCCGTTCGATATGGCCTTTTTACTGGCTCCTATGTTTATTAACCGAATAAGATATTACAGAGGGCTGGCTTTATCCTATAAAGGCTGTAGTGAATTTATCTTTACGGTTTGTAGTCTTAGTAGAAGCCCATCCCTTGCTACGTCAGCACATTGGCTACCAATCGTAGTTCACTTCCCTCACAACCTTTACTACTGGTTATTTTTGATCGATGCTCTGACAACATTGTGTACATAAACCTTTTTGACTATGTAGTAAGCTTTTGTTTTCATAATGAATCTATAAAATTAAATGCATTAAACTTTACCTGGATACTATACGGTTCAATGCATAAAATTTCATCCAACGAAGATTTTGTACAAAACGATCTGATATCGCAATATACTGATAAATATTTTTTTATTTGAACTAGGTACCTATAAAGCATATTATCATATAATTTTACTACATGAATCGCAAAAACGCTAGTCTTATAGCAAATCGGAGGATCTTGATCAGTTGCCATTGAATGTTCCTCCTGGAAGAGAACCTGTTGCTGCCCGAATCTGGCCCAAGACTATCGTTTTTGCTACACATATCGTAATTTTTTTTTTATATTTTTGGACATTCTCACACAATGTCATCTAGCCCAAATTAAGCTAATAATATAAGCTTATGCTATGAGATCTAGAGCGACTGATACACATACTTATATATTTCTAAATAAATACATATTACGAGTATTATACATAGAAAACACCCATACTCCGAAACAAACATTTGTGGATCACACAAAAAATTTGATTCGACCCGGAATCGAACCTGGGACCTTAGGACCGGCAGCCGCATACTTATACCACTGCACCACCGAGGCGGTCAATATTTGAGAAAAGTTAGTTAAAATATATAAAATATTCATTCTCTCACAGTTTTATAGTGCAAAATAGGTAGAAGACAAATAAGCTTTTGAAAAAAATCGATAGATAGGTACTCACGTGAATACAACAGTCAGGAATTCCTCCAAGAATGTCCCTTGCTCCCCTCGACGTTGAGACGCTTCGCATAGTTTATAAAGAACGCACTGCCTCCCATCGCCCCCCAGCCTGCACAGATTATAAGCGCTGTGTAGAAATGCCTGGACTGTCTTAGTGAAATTACAAAGCGGTTGTTTGTACTCGAGATTCATGTTAAATGATTATGAAGGTTAAATTCTACTGAAAATTGTCAGTGGCTATCTGATTTTTGTATAGGTAGGTTATGTTAGTTGGTTGCTACACAGTTGCTAGCTCTTACACTAACTTTCTCTTTAATCTTTTTTCTAGAAGTGTTATACGCGCTGAAACGAGAGGGGCTCAAAACTACTGTCGGTGTGAACTCGAAAACTACAAAATCAAAACAAAATTCTACCCGAGGACAAATTCACTTCGGTATTTATAAGTTTAAGACAAAAATATATTTTTATAAATTTTGTCATAGGTAGGTCCAAAATAACAAACGTTCCGATTTTGAATTCTCTCTGGTTTGACTTGGGACAACTGAATTTTAATTTAAAGTTTTAGAACTTAAAATTCAATTTTAAACTAGATCTAATGCGAAAGTCTTGATAAATTGAGAGGTTATTTCAAATACCTTGATGCCACAAACTTTTAACAGGATAGAATAGAGGCTCAATAAACTTGAAAATTTATGATTGAGCAAGAAATTGTTTTCAGACTTATACAATATTACATAAAAATTACAAAGACTCTTCTTTCTTTTTAACCGGCTTCAGAAGGAGGTTCTTAATTCGATAGGTAAGTATAGCTATCTAGCTAAGTCTAGTAATATACAAAAATAAATCAAATATTGATGCTCTTACGCAGTTAGTAAGGTCTCCAATTTTTGATACAATTCCAAACGATTACTTCTGTGGAATTCTATGGCATCTTTGTTCAAGTAACTATGATTCAAATAATCTCGATGTATTAGTCTCTCATGCATCTTTTGTCTAATATTAAATTTTAACTTCTCTTTAAATGAAAAATCTTTTTTATTTGTGCTTCTTTTTGCGAATACTGGATTGACAAACCTGGAAATTAATTTGAAAAAAAAAAGCACATTATATTGTTTCTCAGTTTAATACTACTTTAATAGAAATAGCCTATACTTTAAACATTGATAGATCAAATATTTTTACACTCCAATATTACTACTAGTTAAGCAAAGCTAGCTTGAGATACGACTTTTTTTTAAATTCAGTTTAGTTAAACTCGTGCTCGAGAGAGCTATTCAATTAAGAGCCAATATAATTCTAGTACTAGTTCTAGTAGTTAAAAATAGATATATGAAGCAAGTGTGAATGGACAAGCTAGTAAGGGTCGACCAAGGCAAACATACTGCGACCAAATAGCAGATGTCTTAAATATAGGCCAGGTTAAAAGTACCAGTAACCGGCGAGCATGTATGAAGACATTAATGAAAGTTGAAGAAACCACATAAGTATGTCAGGATCGCAGCAGGTGGAAATCCGTGGTCTCTGCCTACCCCACTGGGAAAGAGGCGTGATTTTATGTATGTACGTATATTTCTAGTTCAATATTCCAATTCAAAAATATAGATAGATATAATTTTCTTAAGATCTTCGTTTTGATATTTTTTAAATATATTAAGGTAACCATTTATCTTCAAAGATGCCGTGTGCTTGATTAAGAATACCAACATTCATAAACTTATTTATTTGAATGCAAGGATAAAATGGTATACCTACGTCTTGTGTGGTGTTTTCACATTCACTTGGTCGATGTCATCGTTTCTTCGCAATGCTTTTTCGTACTCTTTAAACATGTATAAGAATTTAGGGTCTGATGGCAGCGCCCACGCAAGTGCCACAGTGGAGCCGTACAGGAAAATGTCTCCTATAGGAATCAATGCTGATTGCTGCGTACAAAAGACTGAAATTATGGAAAGTTTTCATTTATTATTAGTTTTAAAAACGATAACGTGAATGGATTAAAACTAAGCAACGTTTAAGCTAAAAACAGGCAGCGTAAACTCCTTGAAGTTTAGTAAGTTTAACACTTTTACCCCCACATAGCTCTTGGCAATAAGAAAGTCAAAATATACAGGGTGGAATTTTTTAATGACACCTGGAGGGAAAGTACTCTACATACTGAAGATAGACAATTTTACTCAAAGAAAACATTCCTTTATTTAAAAAAAAAAACAGAACTGCATTCACAGATTTTCAAAATTCGATTGCCACACCCGGGAATCGAACCGGGTAAAATTCGAAAAAATAACTGCCTGCACTTTTATGGCATCGATCGACAGGGTCAATAATAAGGATCAAATCTCTCTAACAAACGTGGTAAATTAAATGCGCGGCCGCAATAACCATTATCGGTCTCAAGTGAATCCTCTTCGTGTTCATGAAACTAACAGTCAAGTAAGATTCTCTTTTAACGTCTGGCGCGGAATTATGAGAAATAAAGTTGTGTTAGTCCACGTGTACGAAGATCATCTAAATACTGTCAATTATCTTGAAATACTGGACCTCTTAAGAAATGAGTTAAATATTTTACCCGACGAAGAGCGCCACCAAATAATTCTACAGCAAGATGATGTTCCGGCCCATAACAGCAGAATCACCATTACCTATGTTAATAACCATTTCAATACCTGGATTGGTACAAACGGCACAATCAGATGACCTGCAAGATCACCAGATCTCACCCCTCTAGATTTTTTTTTATGGGGATATGTAAAAAATCTAATTTACCAAAATTCCAATGCAACTGTAAACGAGTTAAGAACTGAGGTACACAATACGATTTCGAATATTCATCACAATTCGCGATTAAAAGTTACTGAAAATGAATTCCTTAAAAGAATAAATTTCTGTATCTAACAAAATGGAGCTCATTTCGAGCAAATAATTTGTTAGTATACCCTTTTTTTTCGGTCACTTAAAAAAGTTTAGATTTCATGGTTTTCCTTTCATTTAATTTACCACGTTTGTTAGAGAGATTTGATCCTTATGATTAACCCTATCGGTCGATGCTATATTTTACCCGGTTCGATTCCCAGGTGTGGCAAACAAATTTTCAAAAATCCGTAAATGCAGTTCTGTTTCTTTTTAAAAATAAAGGAATGTTTCCTTTGGGTAAAATTGTCTATCACCAGCATGTAGAGTACTTTCCCTCCGGGTGTCGTCGAAAAATTCCACCTGTATATAAACACAGAAAAAAACGTTAAAAGAATAGGTCTGAAAAACATAAAGTAAGATAAATTATTTGGTAATAAGAACGTCAATTGACTAACATATGAGCTCCTGTAATAAGTAGTATTTAATATAGAACCTTTTGGTCACTCATTCAAAAATAAAAAGTATATACTACTAGCAACACCTTTATTGACTCCATAAATCAAACCTCGTGTATCTCTACGAACTACATAAAATAAAGTTGCATGGCGTACAAAAGCCATGGGGCTGTTCACCTTTTCAGAAATATCTTCATTGTTACGAGTTTTTGCTTAAGATGCGCAAATCCTATATAACCTATGTACCTGGTTACCAAAATCGCCACCCAAAACCATTTAGACCAGGGGATATAATGCAAATTCCCCTAATCCCGAGTTACCTTTGAGATAACAAAGGAATATACTATGCATATATCAGCATTTACAATGTAAACATAACCCACTTTAGAGACCTAGTTATAGCCACTAAGTAAGGAAATGTTGGCTAATGTAATTGTCAAATGTATAGTTGTGCTTCTTGCAACACACTTACAATAATTTGGCAAGCAGATAATAATATGAAACTTTTACAATCTAACGGTCCTTTAAATATTTTACAGAAAATTCTCCACCTACCTAGTTGAAAAGAGCTTCCTTCCGGAAACATTATGAATCTTTTTCGTCTCGACAACGTTTTTGATACTTCATTCTTCTCGAATAATTTATTTGCAGTATCATTTGTATTATGGCATTCAGTAAATGTTGTTTGAATAATTACGATATTTATCATACAAATCAACCAACTATTCTTCATCACTGGTAGGTATTCGAATATAGTCCAAAGTATGCAAGGAGGTTTTCTATGTTCATTTGAAATTAGAACACTGCTATAATTTTTTTAGAACTGTCCACAGATACTTTCGAAAAGTACATTTAAAAAGTTTGAAGCAACTAGTTGTAAATCATAAAATACACTGTCTCGCTCTTCATGCAATGACAAAATGTGACAAATGAGACATTATTTAACACTGTGTGAATTGATTTACTGTTATTTTCGTGCGACAACTTCAGACCGTCAAAAACTTATTTGTATAGAGAAACAAAAGAAAGAGGTGTCTGGTAATTAAATACGTGTCATGCACTAGTTTGGTTTTGAGTGTACTTTAGTGATAATAAATAATGGCAAATATTTCGGTGATTAAGGCGATGACGCGAAGGAGTTTGTAAACGATATTTTGTAAATATTTTAAGGACTTATAATGTAGGTACATTTGTTATTGTTGTAAATAAATTTAGGCTATGGCCTATTATATATTTGGCATATTAAGCCTTTATGCCTTTTATGTATTTTGCTATTTTTATTTGCATACAGATGGTTTCATCTAGTGAGATCTTTTCATTAAGACTGTCCTGTCCATGATGCAGAATGTCAACACATTATTTCTTTACTCCTATTAAATTCCTCATTATTTTAGTTAAAACAACAGCACTTTCTGAGGGGGTGTTAGGAAAACCATCCAGACCTATAGGATCAAAGCTTGGAGCTTTCACTAATTGGATAATTAATGTCCAACAAAACCTGCTCCTAGGCGGTTGGATAGACCTTTTATGTCTTCTGATAATATATTTGAATAGTACCTTATAAAGAACAAACGAACGTTTAACGACAGACTAATCTGCAGTACCTACCATAGCAACCATGGTCTTAGTCATTGGTATGATCTTAGACCCATAATCCACTATTGAAGGCATGCGCGTTGGGGGGACCCCTAGTTGTACTATTTTTGGACCTATTTCTGCTAGACTGAGGTTATCTTCAATGTGAGTGATTCTTGGATTTTTACAGGATTGAATATCAAAATGGGTAACACTGTAGTGAAACTAGGATATTAAAATACAAAAAACGCTCATAAAAAATAAAGAAATTATTTTATTAAGTACTATATTACAAAGAAAGAACAAGTTAACACAAGTCATTTATTTTACAAAATTATAATTATTAAGTCAATCAAATTATAATAAAATAATGTACCTACACTACACAATTTTTAGAGTAGGTATGGGCTGTTACTCGGCCTTACTCGCTACGCTTTACCGTAGAAGTCAACCTGCACAGATTAACCTGAATTTGTTTCTCCGGTCGCTGTAAAACCTTCCTACGGTTTCAGCAGAAGCAGAATCAAATAATCAATACTTTTTATCCACCTATCGCAAACCACACTGGTCCACCGATGTGACGATCCCACGCACGATACAGGTTTACCTGCACAGATAATCTCTCCGGTAAACCATAGTGTTTATGGCCGGCATTAAGCCCTGTCTGTCAATTTTAGGATGACGAACTACCAGTTTGAAGATTATTATTAGAGTCACTACATTCCGGATATAAGATGTCGCAGGATTGTGTCGCTTTGTGGGCTGCATCATATTTACCAAATTCATCTTCTATTGAGTTGTGAGGAAACCTACAAAAAAGTAAGTTACATTAAACATTCTAAATACGATTGCCTAGTCTAGGCATCTTGGATTTTTTTATAGGCCCGAAGAAAAAAGTTAAACGCATTGCATTCTCAGTTTCTCATCTCAATTTAAGTAGGCAATTCTTTTTCTTTAAACAAAATTTCTTTTATAATTGTGTTTTTCTTACTTTGGCGTCTAATGAAAAGTTTTTCTGGAAAATACGACCAGAAATTTTTATTAAAACAGAATATTTTGATTGATATTAAAACACTTTAATTGATCAAACTGTAGAACTTTTAATAGGTGCGGCGCGCTGGTAATGCTGTGTTAACTGCATAACTCCTCTCCCGCTTTAATCATGTCATTTATTATGAGGAAGGGAATGTGTTTGTGGATAATGTCACGTCAATTGAATTAAACTAGATAAACTGCTAATTACCGGATTTAAGTATTCAAAATGTGAAAATGTAACATGATTTATTTCAGTGTTCGTTTTGACTTTGTTAGATATTAGGTGTTGAACGATTTTTTTCTGTTCATCGGGTACTAGGTCATTTTAGATTCAAGTACATCGTATACAAGCTGATGCCCGCGTTTCCTTGAATCTGATTCTGATGAAACAAACCAAATCACTTTATCTAAAAGAATTGTTTTTTTTTGACTTAATAATATTGTTACTTACGTGAATACAGCGTTCAAGATTTCCTGCAAAAATATACCCTGGGGACGTTCTTTATTTTGACCAACTAAACATAAAGTTTTCTTTAAACATTTGTCGCCTTTTAGTCCCACGCTGAAAACATAATAATATTTTCAAATTTAGTTTTTACAGTTAATTATTAATACTATAACAAACAAGTCCCATTTATACTATAAAAATGCTTGAGCGTAGCATTACTTATGTATGGTAATCATTTGGGTAGGAGATATTGCAAAAAACTGCAAGTGCGGAGGGCAAAAGAACGAGGTGGCTAAGTTGATATTTGGAGTAAGCACTAAACCCACCAATTTTCAAAACTCCCGGAAAACTTTTTCTAGTTAAACTACCAGATGACTGGATTACATATACAAAAAGGAAAAAATACATCCTTAGTCAAAGAGTCTTACATATAATATGTGTAGGACATTATACAGACCCGTGAAGCATAGTCTCAATTTTCTGGTAAAGCGAGCCGCGACTGCTCCTGTGAAATTCGACGCTCCGTTGCTGCATGCTTTTCAAATATTCTCGTTTGTTTTGCGAGGCATGCATCTGTTGCCTGTCTATTCTGAATTTCTCTACCGTTCCCTTTTTATTTAGCTCGTCGGCGCTGCGTTTCACGAAAGCTGGATTCACTATGGGTTTTCTGAAAGTTTTCAATGGACTGTTAATTCTGCAATAGTCAGTAGTGTCCATTGTGAGTGCTAAGATAAGAATTAACCAAAACAATTTGCCAAAAACACGTTAGTTAGAAAAAAGGGACATAATGGAGCAGAAATTCAAAGTTATAAACAGGGTCGTCAGTGGCTTAGTTAGTTATAGCCATCTCCTTATAAAAGAAAGACGCCGATTCAATCCCGGCCTGATGACATTGAATTTTTGCGATTACAATGTATTGAAATATTGCAAATGAATAAAATGAATCAGGACTATACTAAACTGTTCCATTATAGATCTTAATTTTTAGCCTCATGATATTCTCAGTAGCTGTTACCAGATTGTATTTATGCTTTAATCTGTATTTTATGTAGATGGGCAACAGGTAAATCTACTTGTAGAGGTATAGTTAGTACTCTGTATCACAAAGATTGACTGGTAGATAATATCAGTGTCTTATGTCTGATGTATTCAAGCTTTATTCACAAAATACAACATAAAACAAATGACATAAAATAACTTTACAAAAGTCAAATGCGAGAGTTAAATTATTTTGTCAAAATACGATTAACTGTTTCAGTTGCTGCTATATTCCCCATATTAAAGAGATTTTATTACCTTGTTACATTTGTGCTCTTTACCCGTTAGCCATCTCAGTATTAATTATTTCACTAAGTTTACCTTTATATGCATTGCACTACAGAAATTACATCGTTAGTTTAAATTTAGTTGCAAATGTAATTTACGTTGCATTTGCATGTAGCTCAGGGAATTTGCAATACTCGTGGCTGCGTTTTTTTTATTGACGTCAGAAATTAAGCTGAATACTGATTCAGCGGGATGGTGTTGAATTGAATTAGAATCAATGACTTCGTAATGGAAAACCATTGTCAATACCCAAATACAGTGCATCGGGATTAGAGACAGAGGTTTTTAATCAACCAGGCATAAAACATTTAACAGATTTTATTAAAAACTAGCACTTAGATATACCATTTTCTGAAGTGACACATATGATATACTCGTATTATTATACTTTTTTTTTTCACATAATTATACATTTATTTACAATAAGAATTACAATATACAATATATTATACTTTTCACCATAGTTATGTGTTCCGATGGCGATGATAATGATGTTGAAAGAAGCAGTTCTGATGGTCTGGTGTGGAACTAAAATCTGTGACGTCATACACATAATAAATGACTTATAAAGTTAGGTTTTGATACCCCTCACGCTGCGAGCGCTCGCGCCACACTGTCCCTCTTGCCCCGTGTCGACGCGTTCAAAGGTCATTTGAAGGTACTGAGACGAGCAAATGAGTAACTAAAGAAATTATTAGTAATTTTTACGTTTAAAAATGCATGGGGTGCCTACAGCACCCCGCGCGAGTGATCGAGGGTTAACTCGCGCAGTATCTGCCCAAGGAGAGAAAGGAAAATTTTACATTGAAATGAATTGTCATTAGGTAGGTACCTGTGATAGGGTTTCTTATCAATAATTCTTCCATCTTCATCTGTATAGTAGATATTAGTATCTATTCTTCGATGCAGTGGATCTGCATGATGATGAAATCGCGAGTAAGGATCCTGTGGCAGCTCCCATGCCAATGCTACTGTATTGCCATACAGAAAAATGTCTCCTATAGGTATCAGCATCGGGTATGTTAGACAAAATACTGCAAAAAAAATCAGAAATTATGGTTTTTAAACTTTTTTTTATTGCTAAAGTGCATAAGACACATTAATGATAATAAATCAACCAACAAGTTGTTTTCGGAATATCAAATTGGTGTTTGAATATAAAATGAGCCAAAATGAAAAATTATCGCTAAAATTTGTTGTTGGTCTATTTAATTATGCAGACTAGGTAGTACTTAATAAAGTAGAGGTCAAGATTGAAATAATAATAGAATCTGATTGAAATAATAATAGAATCTGATTGAAATAATAATAGAATCTGCATTAATTACCACAATTTTGCCACAAGATTTTTTTTTTACAAAAACAAGTAACTACTACCTACTTAATATACCATTTAAGTCCGAGACACCCAGGACTTTAATTGGCTGTGCCATAGCGGCTGGCACGTAAGATTTGGATGCCTTTCAGCAACATTTCATAGCAGGGCAACGGGTCTCAATATTTTTTTTCAAAATTACAATATAGCTGCAATTTTTATTAAATTCATTCGGCCATTTTGGACATAACCCATTATAAATTTGCCTGGTGACGGCAATAAGCTTGCCCCCTATTACGTGGGACTAAAAATACTGGCAAATTTAGGGTGTGTAATGCACCTCTGCCTACCCCTTCGGGGATATAGGCGTGATATGTGTGTGTGTGTGTGTGTGTGTGTGTAAGTATATATACCAGTAGTAGTTACTTGTTTTTGATTTTACTTTGTTTTCAACGATGACCCTATTATAGCTTTTAACGCTCCATGGAAGTATCGAGTACCCGTGTATAAGGACACACATGGAAAATATTTTCATGGTTCGTTGGATTAAAAATGAGAGAATAAACTTATATCTTTGTTTGGAATAAATGTAATTCAACAATAAAATATTAAGAAACATTAATCTATTTCCATAACACTTTCAATTACTCACCTAATTGAAATGAACTTCCTTCAGGAAATATGAGAAACCTTTTCCTTCTTGATAGTATTAAATTTTTATCTTGTACTTTAAATTCACTGGTATCATTTACATCTTGAGCCGTTGTACTTATAACTGTCAAAAGTATTATTAAATTTACTACTAACAACATCGTAGCACTTCGAAATAAAAAAAACACTTGGAACTTTCGTAACGGCGTCGATAATTTTTTTTTTAAATCTACTTTTTTGGTAATACGAGGAGAAGGTGCAGATTTTGCTGGTGTAATATTTGAACATAAGTGTGACGATAATCCAAAAAAAGAACTAAAGATTAAAGTCACGACTTACAAATATCGATTTACCGTTATTAAGTCAAACATAGGATGTTTTTTTTATTCGGGAATCTATACTAGAAGGCTATCGCTTAAACAATAAAAGAAAATGATTAGAAATTTCAGGTACAGTTAATTCCAAAACCTTTTAAACCATCCTGTATAATAAAATAAATAAGCATGTAAAAATATATTTTGTACTTTTTCCAATTACTTTTTACTGTGACTACGATACTAGTGTTCCTTGATTTAAAACAAACATCGTGCGATCTTTGTGATTGGGACGGAAATGGGCGACAAGGCCAATATGCTTTTTAATGTTCGCGAGGTCTACTCTTCAAACCACAAAAGCGAATACATAACTATTTATTACCTATAATATAAAATTTTTGACTGCCTCGGTGGCGCAGTGGTATGAGTATGCGACTGCCGTCCCTGAGGTCCCAGTTTCAATTCCGGGTCGAATCAAATTATTTGTGCGATCCACAAATGTTTGTTTCGGAGTATGGATATTTTTTATGTATAATATGTATGTATTTAGAAATATATAAGTATGTTTATCAGTCGTCTAGATCCCATAGCAAAAGCTTATATTAGCTTAATTTGGGCTAGAGGACGTTGTGTGAGAGTGTCCAAAAAATATTTATTTATTTTATTTATTTATTTAAATGAGGAAAAGCTTCCATTTTGGACTAGTAACACCCATAATAATTATTATAATATTTAGCAGCACTCTTGACTCTATCTTTTCTACCTACTTAATGTTGAATTTAAGACAAGTTATGAGCTCACAAAAAGAACACAGCATTTCCTGTATACGGTTTTCTCCTTTTGTCACAAAGTTAGTATAAAAATAATAAGCAGATACTTCCAAAAGTTCTATTAACACTTGCCTGTTATACAGTCCCCACTTTCTCTAAAATCACCTCAATACTTGAACTAGTTCAGTATACTAAATAGAATAAACAATTACAGTGTTTAAACTGTATCTTAAACATAGCCTACTTCACAATAGCCGTAGTTGAAACTTTCAAAATAGCTATTTAAATGTTACTAGACTTGTGTACGGAAGTCATGAAATTGTAAAAATATAAAAAAGTTTTTAGATTTTGAAAACATTATATTAACAAAAATATTCAAAATGTTATCAAAGTAATTCAAAACAATAATATGATTTTATAAATAAATGAAGTGTTATACTTAATTTTTAATTTAAAAATAGAATACCGTTTGTTTTTTATCCATTATGGCCAGGTTATAAAGAGGTCAAATAGTTTTATTAATCTTTTATTCAATTAGAAAATAAAATGTACAAATTCATACAACTGTGCTGTTTGTGCTATATCTTTTTCATAGCATTCATAGTAATTGACATGAGTGATGCTAACGGGGCACATCATATCCAAAGAAGATATTTGAGTTTAAGGAACATGTCACGCTTCTTCGTAAGTATTTTCATATTATTCACTCTGTCAACAACATTCAAGCTTGTTGAGATGTTTTCAATAGGTACTTTGAATATACAATAACTACATGAAAATTTGGGTACTAAGGGGCTTCACCAACATCACCGTGGCCCAAATCATCCTCGGCTACACGCGGTGCACCTGCAGACAAACAGGCAAGGCTCTGGCAATTTATCCAAAGTGCACAGAAATAGCTGGGTATATACCCAGTGCACTTTCTCGCCCCCTATTATGTGGGATTAACAATCAGATGGTAGAACGTCTGTGTTAGTCGTCTTCTATTCTTCTTGGGATAAAGATGTGATACTGTGCATGTTAAAAAAATTATTTTACTAATAGCAGCATTATTAAACTGGTTGAAGATTTTATACATCACGAATGAAGTTATCAATCAAGGAACTTCAATTGGCAGTATAATTTTAGCGCTGCATACCAAACCAGTAATAAAAAAGTTAAACTTCTATTCTTAAATATTCCAGCTCCGCTTAAACTTTAAAGCAAACATGGTCCCGTGGACTCAAATATTCGCTCAGGCTTCCGGCTTCCGTATGAATTGGGATGAGCCACCAGAGACTCTGCATCCGCATAGAAATCATTTTATTCATAGAAGAACTGTCTACAGTCATTTGGAAACCTTGCTTGACAAGTAAATAATATTTCTATTTTCGATAATAAAATGTACTTGCCAGCGTTTCTTGTGGTTATAAGCTGCTGTTCGCGTCAGCTAGCAACTTTAAATGGTGAACACAGATGAGTTTCCCATACTAAAATAGTTATCAGTTAAAATTAATATTCATTTTAATGAGAATTTATTTAAGAGCAAGTCATTAATTAACCTTCAAGCTCTACTTTACAACAACTAAAAACCACTTAACATCATCCTCCAACCAAATAAATTAATTTAGGAAAATTGATTGCTTCAGAAACGGTTTGCATGGATACCAGTGCGTCCGGCGAGCAATTTGCGAGATAGAAACGACTCATGAACCACGAAATATATACCACAAACTTTTAAAAATGGTATTCAGGTAATATAAAATGGCATTTTTAATGAAATTATGATCAGAGTCGACGTTCGGCTGAAACGTTGAAATTAAATTATGGGCAATTTTTTACATCGCAATGAACGAGGTTCGAATATTACTTTGAAGCCCGCACGTTTTAAATGACTTCTATAAGAATGCTTTTTAGAATTCTCATGTTACCTACATAATATTATCATTTATACCAAAATTTTAAGTAGGAAGTTATAATTATATAGTTCTTAAATTTTTACAGGCAACAGTCATCATCGACGGATAAATGGCACAACACATCAGAGTCGTGTGAACATTCATATACAGCTTGTCCATTCTCTGTATTTGGAGTATCCCTTCACACAGATACAGTTTAATCAATAACGTCTTTGATAACAATGTGTTTATATTTTTTCTCGTAGAAGGTAGACTTGAAACACTTCGCCAGTGATTTTGATATATTCTCGATGTCTGTTGTTGATCGCGCGAGTGTAGCGATAGAAGCGTCTACGTTTCGAGGTTGGACAATTTTACGTTCGCACGTCTGTCTGTCTGTATGTGTGTTCTAGGCTAGCAGCCACAGTTTTTATCCTATCTTCACGAAACTTGGCAGAAGTGTTCCTTAATTTAATACAATTTTTTCATCGTAAGCTTTTTTGGAGTGGGGAGAACAAGCTCAAATTATGTTTTTAATGCTCGCGAGGTCTACTGTTCGACCATAGAGCGATCACTAGTTATAAAATGATTAATGAATGGTATCAAAATGCTGCTACAATGTTCTCGTCCATTGGAAGGCGAAGACTGGAAGGAGAAACAACTCGATAAACATAACAAGTAGGGGAGTGTGTCTGGCTGTAAAGGAAATATTTGAGGCAGCGCGATGAGCATAATCTGGTTGAAGCAATATAATATAATTAACAAAATATTTTGTATTGTTAATATTGTAAAATAAAATTATTAAATGTTTAAAGGCTATAATTTCATATATCTGTAATGACAATTTAATGAAATTTACAAAAACATCTCCAGTGCATTTGGTTTTGGGATGAGACAGGCAGACAGACGCAGGGTACGCAGAGGTATATTACACACCCACACTTTGCCAGCAGTTTTGTTGGTCCCACGTAATATATTACCGTAACCGAGCACTATAGAAAATCAAGATACCTCTACATTTCAAACCAAAATACCAACAGCCAGGGCAAATGTTACATACCACTAAATATAATCTCTTCAGTCTGAACGAGTTCTGGGATGAGTATCAATAACTCAATTTATCTGTAGTCAAATGTTATTTATAGATATTATAATTTTCATTCAAATCTGTGCAAAGGTTTACGGGTGAATCAGTAACAAACATCTTTTCCGAATCCCCAGTCTTTATGAATACAGTCCGAAAATAAAAAAAGAACCTTCCACACCAATATCTTTGCCTCTCTTTTATTTGATCCATATATTTTCCTCCATTTCTTAAGAAAACAAATACGCTTTTTTTTTTTTTAATTCCGCGGCCGCTCTAACGTCCGTTGCCGGGCGTCTCTGGTTACTTGCAGAGGGTATGTCCAGTGGCGCCCGGCGGACTTTGACCACCTCTGTGGTCTCTGCGGGTGTTTGGTCGGGACGAGAATCCCGCGTCATTGGGGTCGGGTTTTATCCCGCGTCAGTGAGTGAATCTGGTTGCGTGCTATGGGGAAAAGGCCCCGCAGCACGCAACCCTTCTAGCCTGCTTCTGTAAGGACGGTGGGTGGCGATCCCGCCGGGGCCTCAGGCCCCGATCATGGAGGACGATAGTCTTGGGCGTAGTCGCGTAGTCTGAGGCGGCCTGGCCGCCGACTACGGAACTCGGTGGGGAGGGTACGCTCCCTCTCCCTCCCGGCCGCCTCCTTCGCGAGCATGACTTGCTCGCAGAAGGACACGGCCGCGTTCCACCTACTCCCGCTGGATACCATGGCTTGAAGCATGGTCCCCAGCGAGAGGGTATCCACGCCCAGACCCACTACGAGGTCCCGGCGCTGACTCGCCCACGCTGAGCACTCAACCAACGTGTGGAGTGCGGTGTCGTCGTCGGAAACCTCGCAGTGTTGACACCTGGGTGTGACCTCACGATGCATGCGAAACAGATAGCTACCGAAGCATCCATGCCCGGCAACGATCTGCGTCGCACGGTACGTGAGGTCACCATGCTGCCTCTGCAGCCAATCGTCCATGATCGGTCTCACCGCCGCGAAGAAGATGGCACCCCCCTTGGGTTGCTCAAGTCGCACCCTCCAGCTCAAGTCGCACCCTCCAAAACAAATACGCTTACATTATTGACATGACAAAATCATTATTGTATGTACAGTGACGTATTCCGTTTCTTATTAACCTTTTAATTATTGTATCTGCATCTCTGTCTTCGAAGATGATAATGAAAGCTCAGCGCGTGGTAAGCACAAAATAAATCCAGTTAGTTACCACTCAATAAATTCTCGAGGCGTCTAAATCGGCTACTATTCAACTGATTGTCCATCGGGGCCTATAAACCACAATCATTTCTCCTCGACTTGGAACTCGTATAAGAAGTTTGTAAGGTTTTTTAGTAAGATGTCTCTTCGAGATTTTCAATCGAGAAGTAACAAAATAACAGATATTATGCATATTTTATTACAATATTAATAGCAATAGTCTATGGTCAAATTCGGATCAGTGACAGTTGCCTTTCCAGGGGGAATGCTAATGCCAACTGATCAAGAACCATAGACTAAAGACATCCTTCGGAATTTACGGTGCGATAATTATGATTCATACTGAGCAAACGTCATTGCTGGCCCTAAACTTCAGTTAGAGCCTTATATAAATAGTTAGTCAAATACCAACAAACACTGGTATAAAACAGTAGGTACTCATTATAAACTCGTCATCGAATCATTTTAAACACCAATAGTAGTAAATTTTAGTCAACTTAAACATTGTAGTAGAAAGACAACTTGCACGTGACTAGCCACGTATATGAGATTTACTTAATTTGTCTCCAGAACAACGCCCCAGAGCAAACAACTAAGCTTTTCTTGACAATGCGGCGACTCCACGGGATTACTGCTGACTTTCAAGGAGGTCCTTCTCCGGTAAAGTTTATGTCGTGTTCAGAACTATTCTAGATTAAGAATTTGTTGTTTAAGTAAAGAACAAGAAAAGGTATGAATTTACCGAACCTCTGATAATAAGCTGAAATAGCAGTAAAGGATTATAAGCCACAATTATAATTTCCGCCGGGCGCCACTGGAAATACGTTCTGCTTGTAACCAGAGACGCCCGGCAACGGACGTTAGAGCGGCCGCGGCCTTGGTCGCGGAACTAAAAAAAAAAAAAAAAAGTTATTATAATTTGTATTTTAGTACAAATAAACACAACGTTCGTCAAGTCTCAATCTCAGCAGAACTACGATTACTAGATAACTGACACAATAATCGATAGCTCGGTAATAAATAACTATAGTTACAGATCGTATAAAGACGTTGACCTAACCGGGAATCGAACTCTGGGATAGCGTGAAGATTGTAGTAAAACTCCAATAAGCCATTGAGGCATCTAAGACACAGAAATTATGATCTGGAATTACAAAGTTCCTGACGGCCTTTTTCGTTTCTTTTCCCTGTTATGTGTTAATATAGAGTTAAAAATGTATTTATTTTACAATGGGACCAGTTCGCAGCGACAGTACCTTTTCAGCAATAAATAGTCTGAATTCCTATTCAGACTATTGCTGAACGGGTCCAAGACTATCGTTTTTGAGCCTTTTACTTTTTGAAGTAGTTTAATGATAGAAATTAAAAACAACATAGGTTTTCAGAATCTATTCTTCTCTAAGTATGCTGAACAACTCCATCACGCCCTGACCTTCTGGACACCCAGGGTATATCGAAGGACAATTAAACATTTGTCTCCCTGCAGTTGCAGCATCATTATAAGGAGACATCAGGTCTTCCAATTCAGGATCTTGTTCTTCAAAAGGACTTTTGCCATAGTCTGGTCTAAAATAATACACAAAAAATCTAAATAAATTACAAGTATATTATTATTGTTTATTGTTGGAAAGTTAGAAAGTATGGAGGGTATTCTGTGTGATATGATTACCCTTTTTAATTTTTGATTTACGTGGGTATTTAAATAATAATGCGTATTATGATCACCCTTTTTCCTCGAAGAGGTAGCCACAGGCTTTAACCACATTTTGGCAGTAACTTTGTATGTCCTACGTGTTAGTAGCTAGTATTATAAAAAAATAACTGACATAGCAAACTATTTTTTGCCAAAAACAAAAAAAAATATGATATGGATTTCAAGGGTTTCAATTTTTGGTTTGGTTCTAGGTTTGTTGAAATTCTCGTGTTACAGAGTTTGTGTTTGTGTATTCGACTTTTTTTGTGTACCTACATTTCGTGTGTAACACGCGAATTTCATAAAAAACCTAACAAAGTAGGATGTTATAGCCCCGATGTACACTTCCCTCATTCGAACGATTTTTTAAAAGCATATGCGACTCACGTATTTCACATATTCTTTCCTTGAATAGGGTTCCCAAACCTTAATAGGCCAAAAGGTTTGTATGAAACAATCTGGTTCTTTTTCTGAATGATGGAGGTTTTTTGGGAAGGACACATTATTACAATAAGTATTCAACTTAAGTAGTGAATGCCGTCAATAAAATACTGCCATTTTATCCAATCGTAAAAATAGCTACCTACAGTAATTTTTTTTTTATGTTTGTATGATTCAAATAACCAAAGTGCCCAGAAACAGGATCCGAATTAATATCGCCAAAAACTTTCTTTTGGTGCTTGGTAGAGAATTTTCTTTTTCTTTTTTAAGAATACTACACTAGCAGTAGCTTGTAATGTACGAGTTACTGGGATTCTCGTTAATCCCTTCGGTTAATCTAAAGGAGATTGTGTTAGGAGTGGTTGCACGTCAGTAGTGTAGTGACCGGAGATCGAACTCACATCGTTCGTCAGCTGCAAATCACCTTAGCCAACTGGCTACAGACACTTTAATTGAAATTCAATTTTAACCCTACCTAAAACATGTTTGATAATAATAAAATTTACTTACGTAAGTAATATATGCAGTACTTCTCCTACCAAACCTTCCTCGGCAACTGGATACTGAGCTGCTTCACATATTGCTCGTAGCATGCAATCGTCACCCTCCATTCCTTTTCTATAAAATAAAAGAACACATAGTGGTTACTCTAGGTCGCCTTAAGAAAGAGATTATTGCATATCTTGAACCGTTTACGCAGCACATAGAACAAAAATTCTCAGGATGGGTGATCATTTCTTAAAACATTGAGACCCCTCCGTGCCTAGGAAAGCACGCTAAGTCGTCGGTCCCGGTTGTCATACAAACATCTAGGGCAGTCGTTAGGGGAAGTTGTAGTCCTAAATCAACAATCCGACCGGTCTAACTACAGAACTTCGATATCGCCCATGGGTTGTGGCAGTCGCTTCACGGAAAATATCGAAGTTCAGCCGAATCGCAGTTAGACTGGAAAACCGACCCCAACTACGTTGGGAAAAGGCTCGGTGGATGGAAATAATCACATCCTTTTATAACATTAGTACCTACAGATGTATTGATATTAAACTCACGATCTTAACATATCCGCAACAGATTTATAAAATGTAAATCTTTCATCTCTCCTGGCTGCAATATCAGCCTCCCTCTGCTCCCTTGACACAGTCTTGATGAAGTAATACTGTGAGAGCTGTGTTATATTCTGGAATTGCGCGTACTGATATTGGAAGTTCGCCGCGAAGGCCAGATTGATGTAGTCCTCAGTTTTTATTGGTGCTGAGATTCCTAAGACAAGCTGAAATCAAATAATTTTTTATTAACTTTTTACACAAATGCAATATCATCATGTCTTTATAAATGAGGGGTTAGACAGAGGTGCATCACTGCACACTTAAGATAGAAGGCAAGCCTAAGAAAATCCATAACATCTGTAATTTAAACCAAAATTGAAACAGCCAGGACATAAGTTACACGGCCGGTTTCTGAATAGAGAATTTTAAGTTGAGCATCCACTGAGTTCACCAAATGTTAAAATTTAGGATGAAATTTTGACATTTCACGTACTCAACGAATACTTAACTTGAAATTTTCAATTCAGAAACCGGTTGTTTTACACCGTAGCCCAAAATAACGTTGACAAAATTTTAAAAATGAAAATACAATAATGGAATGGGATTTGTTCTCTTTTGTTTTTTTTTTTATATTATTTGCTGGTTCCTTGGCGCCAAATCTACATTGTTAGTCGGTTAAAAAAATGTGTAAGCCGTCGGTTAGTTTCTGCGACAATTAAACGCTATAATGAGTTGGGCAACATTGAGGACCGTCCTGGAAGAGGACTTAAGAGGACTGTTCGAACTTCTAGGAACAGACACGTCATGAAACAAAGGTTACTACGCAATCCACAGACAAAGGTGAGAAAAATGTCACGAGATTTGGGGATCAGTCGCTCCACCGTGCAACGTATAGTGAAACATGACCTCCAATTGGTCCCTTATAAAATTAGAAAAGCTCAATTGCATACAGGGAAAGAGAAAAAAGTTCGTCTTGAGAGGTGCAGATTGCTTAAACAGCGTTCCGTAGCTTCAAATTAGGAACATATCGTTTTTTCTAATGAAAAATTATTTTCGATTGAGCAAGCCCACAATCACCAAAATGACAGGTCAGGTCAGTAACTCGTCCTTGAGCTACTGCGGTTGTTCCGCATCGTCAAAACGCACAAACAATTATGGTTTGGGTAGGAATATGTTTCACTATCAAAACTCCCTTAGTTTTCATACATAAAGGCATAAAAATCAATCAAGACTATTACCGTCCTCGAAACTGTGCTGTTTCCCTGGAGCCAACAACACTTCGGTAACCAACCATGGATACTCCAACAGGACTCTGCGCCAGCTCACAGGGCTTCAAGTGTTCAGCAGTGATGCATGGCCACTTTACCAGGGTTCATCAGCTCAAAAGAATGGCCACCTAACTCGCCAGATCATAATCCAATGGATTACAGTTTTTGGTCTATCTTAGAGGCAAGGGTCTGTGCTAAGCGTCACCAAAGTGTCGACGAGCTGAAGTCTTCCCTCACGCGGGAGTGGGACAAAATATCCGTCGACGAAGTGCGGAAAATTGTAGCAAATTTCACGAAGCGTTTGTCGCTCTGTATCAGTGCTAAAGGTAGCCCCCTTTAGCACTGATACAGAGCGACAAACGCTTCGTTAAATTTTTTGAAGATAAATAGAAAATATGGTGCACAGTGAGACCTAGTTACGTTTCATGAAACATAATTCTGTTTATAATTTTTAATTAAATAAAAAAAATGTAAAAACCATTTGTCAACGTTATTTTGGGCCACCTTGTACTACCAAGTACTTACTCCCTATTCTGTGATACTACTAAATAGATTCCGAGCATTGACTTTATAACATAACCCTGCATGCGTGGAGTGTGAAACGTAAAAACACGTTCGATCGACTCTACTACATTACATGGGGCACACTAAAAGTTTTGCACTTCTAGCTAATCGGAACTATTTGAATTTCGAATGTTATATTTTTTTAAACGTTGCAACCTTCTTAATAATAAAAAAAAACAATTGGCGGGAAATCATTTGTCAATTGTTTTTTATCACACATCAAAGTTCTACGTATGCAACGAAAATGGAATTAAGTCGAAAAGATTTTAGAGCGATGATTTTTTATGATTTTAAAAGTTCTCTCTCTCCGCAAGACTGTGCCGCTCGTCTTCAAAATGCTTTTGGGAGAGAAGCACCTTGTTTGAGCACCGTGAGGCGATGGTTTGCTGGATTTGAGAGAGGTCAAGTTTTCTTTACATGACGAATTTGGATACGGCGGCTGGGACTGGAGGTGGCCTTGCACAAGTCCGAGGTTCTGTGTTTTCACAGACTTCGGAACGGTCCACCTGCAGGTTCCAGCATAAATGTGGGAGGCGTTAGCATCGGCATCAAGCCCTCGATGAAGTATCTAGGGATCGTACTTGATAGCCGATGGAACTTCGGACCACATTTCCGAAGTTTGGTCCCCAAGGTGACACAGGCATCGGTCGCGCTTTCGCTACTGATGCCCAACCTAAAGGGACCCAACGCTTCCTGCAGGAGACTGTACCTGGGGATCGTGCGGAGTATGGCCCTATACGGGGCTCCCGTATGGGCGGCGCGGTTGACGGCCAAACTCAACGCTCCTTAACAGACCGTTGAGGACCTTGGCCGTCAAAACAATAAGGGGCTACCGCACGATCTCCGGAGAGGCTGCATGTCTCCTAGCCGGGACCCCTCCATGGGACCTGGAAGCGAGAGCCCTTACGCCATTGGAACAAGGCGCTGGAGCGGGACACAGGCCTGCATCTCGAGAAATCGATGACCAGCGGTCCCAACTCCGCCAGGATCTCATGGAGTCATGGTGGGTGCGACTTGAGCAACCCAAGTGGGGTACCACCATCATCGCGGCGGTGAGACCGATCATGGACGATTGGCTGCAGAGGCAGCATGGTGACCTCACGTATCGTGCGACACAGGTCGTTACCGGGCATGGATGCTTCGGTAGCTATCTGTATCGCATCCGTCGTGAGGTCACACCCTGGTGTCAACATTGCGAGGTTTCCGACGACGACACCGCACTCCGCACGTTGGTGGAGTGCTCAGCGTGGGCGAGTCAGCGCCGGGACCTCGTAGTGGGTCTGCGCGTGGATACCCTTTCGCTGGAGACCATGCTTCAAGCCATCGTCTCCAGCGGGAGTAGGTGGAACGCGGCCGTGTCCTTCTGCGAGCAAGTCGTGTTCGCGAAGGAGGCGGCCGAGAGGGAGAGGGAGCGTACCCTCCCCGCCGAGTTCCGTAGTCAGTGGTGAGGGCGCCACAGACACTACTACGCCCAAGACCATCGACCTCCATGACCGGGGCCTGAGGACGGCGGGATCGCCACCCGTCATCCTTACAGAAGCAGGCTAGAAGGGTTGCGTGCTGCGGGGCCTGTGCCCCATAGCACGCAACCAGATTCACTCACTGACGCGGGATAAAACCCTACCCCAACGACGCGGGATTCTCATCCCGACCCAACCCCCGCAGAGACCACAGAGGTGGTCAAAGTCCGCCGGGCGCCACTGGAAATACGTTCTGCTTGTAACCAGAGACGCCCGGCAATGGACGTAAGAGCGGCCGCGGCCTTGGGTCGCGGAATTAAAAAAAAAACATGACGAATTTCGTGAAGGGCGGCCTTCAACTGCCGTCAACGAAAATAATGAGGCTACTGTTAAGCGGTTAATTGAAGAAAACCCGCGTATTACCTATGAGACAATTCGAGGACTATTGGGGATTGGTATGAGTCAAATCCAGACAATTTTACACGAAGAATTGAAAGTTCGGAAACTTTGTAGTCATTGGATCCCTCATGAACTCACAGCGGAGCAGATGCGGGCTCGCGTGGAATGGTGCTCACAGATGCTACTGAATGTAAAAACCCCTCCTACCTTACTATATATTATAACTAAATATAACTATCTAACTAACTAATATATATATCTATAAACTAAGAGGGAAGAAAGAAAGGAAAGGACTATAAATAAATACAGAAAGAAAGAAAGACTAAGAAGAAGGAAAACCTAGAATATGGAAGGAATTATATCTAGAATAAATTGAACATGGATTATATTTTTTTTTTTCAATTCTGGACGGAGAATCTGAAATACATGGAAAGCTGCATTATAATCGTCTAAAATGATTATACTAGTCTATCTGATAAGATGATAGTATATCAACTATATAGTTCCATTTAGAATACTTATAATGTACTTCTAATATGAACTTTTACTGAAGATTGGCCAAAGTGATCGATCGTCTAGTGATTAGTGGTAGGACTCTACGTTGTGTCATAGCAAACCGGATTCTTTTTTGTGATTATGCGCTCAGAACTATAATGTAAGACCTAAATAGTGCTTCTAATTTCAACCCTAAATAAGTGAAGTTAATATCTTATAGTGATTATAAATTATTTGTTAGACCTAACTAGTGCTTTTAATTTCCTAAACCTAGACAAGTTGTTCTAGTAACTCAGATTGTCCTATCAGTAATAGATGAAAGGTATTTTAGTGTCAATCGTGTACATAACCTAAAAGTGACATTAATATTGATAATATTATTCTGGATTACTGTAATAAATTATTAAAGCTTTAACAACAAGTGAGTACCTATTTATTTATAATAAGATATTGAATTATAGTGGTTATTATAGAACCTAGGGATGTAGCATACAGACTAGTTGCAATAATTAAATGTTTACCGAATGGTCATGATAATTAGGAGGGGTAATGGACTGTAGGTAATTAGGTATCAATGTGGGGTTGGAAATAGCCTTCACTGCCCCAGCCACGCAGAGGCTGACTGAGAATCAATCCATACACCATATTCTCTCGTGAAGATATTTTTGGATGATGAAGCAGCTTGAACAGCTGATCACGAAGGGATTAGAACGAGTTCCAGATCCACAAAATTGATGTTAATATTATCAATAGGTAAGTATACCCAGTGATAGCCATAATAGTTCAGCTAGGAGTTATGCTTGGCAAGAACCTCCAAAGCTTATTGGTATATCTGAGATCATGTTCATACAAACAGTCTCATGAATTATAAAATGACGAATTGTAGAAGATCCGAGGATACATCTACCGTAGAAACCCTGATCCAATGATACATCAACTCTATCTCAATCTGGTCCAGTCAAGGAAATCCAGTGAGTCCGGAGCAGTGCTCAAATTCACAAGGGCTGCCCATGAAATACAATCAGCAATACACGATACAGTCTATCTCGTCTTGCCCTTAGGCCAAGAGAGTCCGGACCATCGGTAAGCCAAGTTGCAACCATGCCAGCAAAGTGGTTGAAGTTGTAATCATATGAATGTCCGTACCACAAACACTCAGATATACATCAAGATAGTTATCATTAATGTAACATAAATCCATTCTGAACTATTTTAGCAGATAGATACAAGTATTTAAGAATTAGCTTCTGGTAACCCGAGTAGGATTAATATAGGGTGAAGGGATAAGTAAGTATGGATTTTATGATTATAGTTTATACATTTGCTTGACCACAATGGGAAAAGTAGGTATAATAAAACAACCATATTTATTGTAGAGTATTTATTGAATAATTACCTTCACCTATGTAGAATAGCCTTCTTGAAATTGTATTATGTAACTGTTATTTACATTCTACAGATAGATCAGAATAAGTACTATAAGGAGTGGTTAAGTTGGGTAGGAGTTCACTCAATATTCCATTGCTCCACCAAGTAATATCAAGCTAGTCTGACTTGGATATCGGAGTTCTAAACGAACCAGGCTGTTAGAACTACTTAGGTTTCTCTTATAAATTCCAATCTCCTCTGGTGAGACATAGCTCCGAGTAGACTGGAGGATTCCCAGGTATGTTATAACCTTGAAAATATGCAAGCGCCAAACGCTTAGTAGACCAAGATTTAATCGATTTCTGAGATGAGCAAATACAGCTACATCTTCATGTATATCAACTGAAGCTTGTTCAGCATACCAGGAAACAATTTAACCCAAGATTAAAATGCTTCCATCTCAAACCATCCGCTATCCAAAATCTTACAAAATTGGAAATTCCTATAATAAAACACATGGGGGGTAGTATTATTCTGATACTATCATTCCATTAGCGGTTTCAATAATAAAGGTATGCGAGATGAATTCAAGAAGGAATTCCCACAGGCTTATGAACCAAGTTACCTCACCTATTACCATGATTCACCAAATATATAATTAGGTATCACACAGTAAAGGTTACTAATATAAATTAATTTAGTTTATGCCATCCTAGGCATAGCTCCGACAATGGACTGGTTTTACCAATCATTGCATGAAAGATTTGGCGAAATATAGATACACTCAAGTATGCTAACATAATTTGTTTCAACCTCACCTAGGTGCTTCTGATTACGGACGAGGATTACCAATCATTACAGGAATGATATAGCGAATGTGGTACACTAAAGTGTATATGTAATTCAGATCAATCCTCCTAATGGTTTATGACTCTGTTCATACACCTCAGGTTAATCGCTGGTTAGTTCAGGGTGGTCAAGCAACGGTATGAAATATAATATTTATGTAGGTAATATACAATAAAGATATTAGAATCAGCATTGTAAATATATTCAATTTTGGACAACCTTTCGATTCACAATATTCATTAATTAGGTAGGTAGGTAGGTTGATATGTAGTAGGTAGTAAGTATGATAATATGACCATTATTTACGGGTAGTTCCTACCACGCTTCCTACTTCGGTTCAAGACGATTTCATCAAAATTATCTCGTTAAAATTGGCTAAGTAGTGATTATTTAGTCATTACTACACGCACTAACAGAACTAATTAGAATTGACACTGGAGATTCGATTATGCTGTTACAGTCATTTAACTAGAATGTACCTAGAATGTTGTACGCACTACCAGGACAATATAGAACATTTAAATAACGCTGGATGTCTATAAACTACACTGGATTTATCGCACCTACACATCCTCAATCTGAACAAAATGGACACTTATCTTACGACAATTACACTGAATCATGAATTTATCCTTACTTTATCGTTCATGTACGCATTCCGAGCCCTTAGACAAATTTTACCATAAATTTTACCATATTCATCAGATTACACGCTAAAACTCTAGAAATCATTCGTCAGTTCGTTGTCCATACGGTGTGACCAATTTCTAAATTATCAAAAATATGTGGGTAAACTTCATGACATTGGTAAATACATGGAGGGTTAGATTATAGGTATTTGGATAAAATAATTCACAACGATTTTAATAGAATGAAAAGATCTGACCTCAAAATGACGTCTTCCTTGACTCCTCGTTGCTCTGCAGCTGCATCTTGAATCACTTAAATTAGTGCTAGTCTCATAGCGCGGACTAGTATGTAATGTCGTACACTTATCGCCAAGAGACCAGACTCAATCTCTTTCCCAAATGCAATAGATATAAAATATCTATTCATTTCTATCCCCAGAAGTCTTAGAAGCGATAAATGCTTGAGTAAAATGTGTGTGTATCCCTCTGAATAGAATCTGGCCAGGACTCTAAACAAAGGCGTATAATAAATAAATACATATATATAATAAATAATTGTAGGGGTAGGTGTATTGTGCAGGTACCTAAGATACTCACATGTCGACGGTCGAAACGCGCACTCGATGATACCGACCACTCAGAGAATGAGCAGAGTTACGTTACTGTTGAAAATCCGGCAAACAAAAGAGAAAAGAGCTACGTTACCGACGAAATTCCGAAAATCAAAAGAGGACGAGCAGAGTTACGTTACTATTGAAAACCAGGAGATCAAAGAGCTACGTTACCGACGAAATTCCGAAAATCAAAGAGGACGAGCAGAGTAACGTTACTATTGAAAACCAGGAGATCAAAGAGCTACGTTACCGACGAAATTCCGAAAATCAAAGAGTTCCGATACTGATGATAATTCGCAGAGAAAAGAGCTACGTTACCGACGAAATTCCGAAAATCAAAAGAGGACGAGAATCCCGCACTCTCGTTTTTATAACCTTTTCCTAAACCACCTCCCATATCCGTATCATTCGTTCTTTTCCCGTAAAACCCATTCTATAACCTAGCAACACCGATCTACACTCTTTCCCACTTCCAACAATACCAATAACCATTAACTAACTTTAAATCTTAATTATGTAATCTAAACATACAGAACCCATTCAATTGTACCTAAATTCTAAATAAAATTAATAAATATAATAAGTGGTTTAGAATATCTCATTATCTTTCTCTAATAAAATTAATATTTATGAATAAGTGTTTTTGGAATATTCTAGTACGGTCTCTAAAGAATTGTGAAAAGTCCAACGTTATATCAATTAATATACTATTTATCTAAATTTAGTGCCAAGAAATTTCATTCATACATGTATATTATTTCTAATAATAATAACTTGATATAAACCTAACTGATATGTATTTCAACCACTTCTAAGAATATAAGGCTCTATGATGTATTCTAACAATACAATATTGTAACATTTTAATCTGTATTGAAGTTATTAATTTTGGTAATCTGAATTTTCTATCTAAATTAATGTTTATCTGGCTTCTACCTATTATTCTGATATCTACATAGCTTCTACTTATAAGAACTTGTCATTCTTCATCATGGGACACCTCAAATTTGAAGGAACAACTGTAATGAATTGTTAAAATTTTGGTAAATTAATCTTTATTTTCTACCACTAAACTCCTAATATTTCCTACTTCCCTGCTATATTCTAGTTTATATGTAGTCTACATTCCTCAGATATGTTAGTACTTCATAATAATTACAGGCATTGGCATAGTTTTAACAGATTGAATTTTCACTAAGTTACTGGACCAATATTTTTAAGTATAATGTGAATCTATCAATTCTTACGCAAACTCATGTTTATAACTAACAGTGATACCTCATGAACTTATAGGAGTAGAATTTATCTCATTTTTAGCATATTCTTTTGGTTAAATGTGAATTTTTAAGATATTTTTATAGCTTACTTATCCTGAATTTTGAATGTTTGGGATTCAATGTTTCTACTACATAACTTAATTGGTACTTGGCATTCTAATTGAATTTACATAATACATAGTATATATTTACTTATTTAATAGATACATACATCAATAATAACTTGTATTCAAAATTATACCTAGGGTCTAAGTTAGACTAAATTGACTGTCTTTTCTATTCAATACTTTCATATTTTTGATCATAACTTTATTATTAATTGGAATTTTAATGTTATATTTTGAATGGTAGTCGTAGGTACTGGCACAATCAATATTCTAACATCAATCATTGCCAATCTATCAATAATTTGAAATCCAACATAAACCCTAATTCCCTTCCTAAACTAATATATGCCTTTCCAGATTTATGAATTCTACTTCTACATTGGCTATAAAGTGACAACTAATGAACCAATCACCCCTAAGGTACTGTGTCTTACTTATACTTACGTTTAATAACTAGACATGCTGAAAATAAGTAAATTATTAAAATTTAATAAATTGATTCATTTAAAATTTATAACTAGCGCCATCTAGTGATAATAGGATGAACTAAGTACTATTTGCTTAGAGAATATAGTGTATCCGACATTGATTTTTAAATGTAATTGTTAATTGCCAGCAGATGGCAGTTATAAATAATTTTTATCATATCAAAATGAGATTTATTCAATTAAGAATGATATTTTTTTAAGGGGAATTAAAACAATCGAATCTTATTATTCTTTATTTTATGTTTCCAATTTGAAGGTCTTCTTCAAGAAGAATTAGCGTTGCAGACATAAATTTATCATACGGATCTACTCGTGTGAGTAGAGATCCGTTACATGAAGTACGACCACAGACATTCTAATGCTGTTTATGACACTGTCAAAGGAGAGGAAACGTGGATTTATTGTTTTGAACCCGAAAAAAAACAGCAATCTTGTGAATGGGTGTTTGAATATGAGAACAAGCCAACAAAAGTGAGGCAGGCGAGAAACGTTGGTAAAAAAATGATCGCGTTTTTTTCTCAGCTACGGGTACCATATGTACAATTCCACTGGAAGATCAAAAGAGTGTTAATGCCGAGTGCTATTCTTCCATTGGTTTACCCAGGGTGTTAGAAAAAGTTTGCGAAAGACGACCCAAAAGCCGCGTTCTCCTACATCATGACAACGCTTCTTCACAACGGCAAGATAAAGAAGAGGCAGTGATAGCGTTCAATCAGCACTCAGCACGTAGAAATCATGCCTTCAGATCTGTGGTCCTCCTGTGTTACGATGTGCATACATCGACAATACACATTTTGCGTTTGGTAACAACACTAATTTAGAAGCTACTAGAATATTAGCGGACCGGTTCAGGCAATGAGAAATTCCTTAGCTCATTGTTCTATGAGTCGGGTGAGATCATACCGATAAGGATTCAGACGTTAGCCAATAGCGACGCACGCAAGGATGTTGATGTATAGATTGTCGCGTCACTAGACGCCAGGAGAAGGGGCTAGTACGACTTCATTACCTATCCCGAGGTGATATAAGTCCGCGCCGAGCGAGCGGAGACACAGAATTAGCATAATAAAAATCTCATCAACGCACACCTGACGTAACCACCGTTAACGCAGTATTAAATTATAACATTTAAAAATAGTATAGTTAACCAAGTAATTCCGACAAAATAGATTCGGATAGTTATAGTGGTGCAACTTGTGCAGTTAGTTTCCCCTTTTCCGATTCAGGGGTAAGTGCTGTGAACAGAATCGCTTACGTATAACGTCCACCACGCGAGCTATAATTAGAATATTACCAAATAGCTATTTCATAGATTATTAGTAACTTAAGGTAAACCTATAGTTGTTTAGACTCCGAGGTGATTCGAGCCACGGTTATTGTAGTTTCAATCGCGTATAATGTAATTACCTATTTTATAAACTTTTATCGAAGTAAATATCAAAATCAGACGATGCTGAATTTCTTGCCACAAAATATACGAGAAAACATTTAGGACGGTGATGTTAAATTACTCCACGCCTAAATGCTATAATTATATATGTAAATACCTATTTTATAAACTCGTAGGGAATGATAGGACCTATTAACATTGCCCTATCGAATATAACGATAAATTGTTAACAATATTTCTACCTAAAATTCTCTTAAGGGCTATTCACCTACGGCCTTAAGCAGTAAACTATAGTATTATAATTTTAAATTGGGAATGTCAAGAAGGAGAATCCGGGTTGAGATAATTCACCTACCCGACATAGTTTATTGTGAAGCCGTACCATTTGGGGCGCGACCTTAAGCGGGAAACCGTTATATTTTCTAAATTTATATTGTGGAACGTAAATTCAAACATGTATGTCCTATTCCACCTATCTGGAATATGCACTATTATATAACATTTTATTATCCTGACTGCCATTTAGGGTCCGTCATTTTAGGGTTCCCTAATATAGTGAACCGTCATAAAGTTTTAATTGTTAGGTGGGAAATACGCATAACGCAGACTCTTAGGAACTTCGTCTCTGATACGTAATAGGTAGAAAAATAATCTTTTGAAATGTACCCACATTTGTGTTGGGCTTATAGCTAAATTTTATTATTTTATTATTAGTTAATTCTTGCATTGAGATTTTCTGCCGCCGGTCGGAGACCGATATATAGGGATGAGCCAACTACCTGTCTGTTTTTTCCCTGTTCCCATGTTTGTATAATCCTGTGTTATGTGTAACCTTGCCGTGTACCCTCATGTAAATAATTGTGCAGCGCGTCCGACAACTAGGGAACCTGTACGGCGATTTACGTGTGGGGCCTACGGCAAGCGGTGCCGAGCTGGTATCTAATCCGTTGCTTGTGTCAATTCCAGAACTACCTTGGGGTTTAGAAAAGCCATACTTGTGAAAAAATAAGATTGCTGAGCAGCCAGACGCTGCGCCTTTAGCTCCGTGGCCTTCGACCCGGAGCATCTCGCCAGCTAGAACAAGATTGATATGAGGACACCAGCGGATCCTGCCGGCCGACCGCCGTCGTCTGTGGACCCACAGTTAAGTGCACCGGGCACTTCCGTAAACAGTGTGATCCTATTCTACCGACACACTATTAGCTACTAGCATTATATAACGCAAATTCAACGCCGATAACAAGCAACACAAACTCAGTACATCACATTTTAATTTCGAGGGACCTAGTAAACTGGTCTATGTATCCGAAAAACTCACACCCAAGACTCAACGTATTTACTACCTGGCTCGCAGCTTCGCTGGCAGCAACAATTATAAATTCTGCTGGATTTCATCTGGAAGAGTTCTTCTACGTAAAGCGGATGGGGAACGTCCCGTTGTAATAAAATCCGAAGCTGATTTCGTCAACTTACGTCAAGCCCAATGACTTAGTCCTGAACAAACACAACATTCTCATATTTTTAAAATTCTTAGCTTTAAGTTTTTGTTGAATTTTCTTTTTAATTTTTTGGTGAGACTTCATATGTGTAACCTGCCCACAAAAACAACACTAACACACACTATTTTTTCTATTGCCTGTTTATTCATACTTAATTTCCATAAATACATAAGTATTTATCACATTGCGCGTCATAGCTCATTTAAACCAATATAACTGATCTTATTTCGGTATACTTCCAAAGTACTGGAAGTGGCTGTCCGGTTTGGTGTCTGACCATCGGGCCGGTCCTACACTCATGCTCCATATCAGTTTTGTTATATTAATAAATTCGATACAATAAATTTAAACGAGGATCTGGATCACTTCTCTGTAGCCGATTCAGCCACTTGTATGATAGAAGACTGTCACCAAATCGCTAGGTCAAACAAAGGTGCCTTGACAGTGATATGCCAAAACATCCGGAGCATAAACCATAATTTTAACAGTTTCTCGACGCTCCTCTGCAGAAGTAATGTGTCATGGGACGTAATTATTTTGACTGAATGCTGGTTACTTAATGAGCCACCTATACCAATACTGCCAGGTTACAACTTTGCGACCACGAAACATAACTATACACAGAATGAGGGCGTAGTAATCTATTATCGCCACAATCCTAATAGTCGAACAACTGTATCTGAACCGCAGATCCAGGATGCAAACTGCCTAACACTACAGATCAACAAGGATACCATGATTGTTGCTATTTACCGCCCCCCCTGCTACTTATGATATAGGAAATTTTATAAATGCTCTTGACGACCTTCTACAATCACTTTCATCATTCAAAAACCTTATTTTAGCAGGTGACATTAATATAGATATCTCAGAAGGCAACACAGAACCGCGAACGCTTGATTACCTGGATTTGCTTTCCAACTTCCGTATGTTACCGGCTCACACCTTTACCACTCGAAAAAACTTAACCTGTCTCGATCATATTATCTTAAGAACTAAACTGCCCTCTTCGTGTTATGTAGTGCACACCTCAATTACGGATCACGATTCGGTCATACTCTTTCATCAAACCTCTGACCAATGCAACTCACGACCCAAAGCCACTAAAACTCGCCGTGTACTCGATTACGCTAAAGCTGAAGCGGACCTACTTCAAATGGACTTGGATCCCTTATATGGTTCCACGGATACTAATACAGCTACAAACTATTTTATCAGTACCCTGAATAATATCATAGTCGCCAACACCTCTACTAAAACTTTACCTAACCGACAAAGATTAAAGAGGCCATGGATGACGGCGGGTCTACTAAGATGTCTAAAACATCGAGACCACCTCCATCTAAAACTCAAAAAGGAACCTCAGAATGTCATACTTGCCACGAGCTTTAAGCGTTACAGAAATTATTGCTCAAACCTAATTAAAAATGCAAAAACCAATTTTGATAAAGCCCAAATAAATAAAGCGCAAAATAACAGCAAGAAGCTATGGCAGGCCATAAAGTCGATAACCCAAACGGTAAAACAGCAAGTACCAGCTCTGGAACTTCTTTCACCCACTGAGCCTCAACTCTCGGTCAATGAAGCCAACTTATATTTTACAAAAATTGGTAGCTCCTTAACCGATAAGTTCATAGCCCACTCAAATACACCAGGAAAACATGGTCACTTCGACCAATCCTGTCATACATTTGCCTTACTTGAAACAAATGAGTTAGAGATTGCTATGGTAATAAAAATCTAAAAAGTGACTGTGCAGTCGGCGCTGACAATATTTCGGCGTCGTTCCTAAAAACTTTCTTATATTTAATGACCACACCTATTACCTTCTTATGTAACTTGGCATTCACGTCTGGCACTTTTCCTGATGCTTTTAAACTAGGAATAGTGCATCCAGTCCACAAGGGCGGGGACAAACGTCAGTATAACAATTACAGGCCTATATCTATCTTGCCTACGCTGTCTAAAATATTGGAGAAACTGATGAACAGGAGACTTGTTGGGTACCTTGATAAGTACCATATCCTTGCTCCAACCCAATATGGTTTCCGATCGGGTTTATCCACCAGTAATGCAGTGCTAGACCTAACCAGCGAAAACGTCACTAAGTTGGATATTAGGCATAAGGTGGTAGGTATTTTCCTGGATCTAGCTAAAGCATTCGACACCGTATCTGTTCCTGTGCTTGTTGATAAGCTTGAAGCTATTGGTATAAGAGGAACTCAGTTGGCTATGTTTAAAAGTTACGTCAGCAATAGACGCCAGTGCTTAAGAGTTGGTGATTGGACCAGTGACGAACTCCCAATAACTCACGGCGTTCCGCAGGGTAGTATCATCGGTCCGACGCTGTTCCTCATATATGTGAATGACCTCTGCCTGTTGCAGCTCCCCCACGGAACTATTTACGCTTACGCTGACGATACTGCACTAATATTTGAAGACACCTCCTGGGACGAGGCATTCAGGCACGCTCAGGTTGGGTTTGATGCGGTCTCTGATTGGCTGGCCTTAAATAGATTGACCCTCAATGTGGAGAAAACCAAATTTGTAACGTTCTCATTATCTTCGGCAGGCAGATGTCCGTCATCCATTCAGTGTCTGACTGCCCATTCTTGCCGCTTACAACCAAATGCAACTTGCAACTGTCCCGCTTTAAAAAGCACGACCTGCATTAAATATCTGGGTGTACAACTTGACTCCACTCTCTCATACCACAACCATATTGACACACTCACGTCTAGACTGAGAAAGATGATATATATCTTCTCAAACTTACGACACGTTGCAGATGAGAGTGTGTTAAAACTAGTGTACTTAGCCTTATGCCAATCACTCACTCAATATTGCATAGTTGCCTGGGGTGGCTCCACTAGAACCCATTTATTGAAACTGGAGAGGGCAGAGAGAGCACTCCTAAAAGCTGGTTGGAAACTTCCTTACAGGTTCCCTACTGCTGACCTCTACAAAACCTGCGGAATTCTCTCGGTCCGAGCTCTATTTATCCGCAGTGTTATTATAACAACTCACTCACAAACGCATTACGACCGGGACATAATGAAAACAGCTAGACGTAAACATGCTATACTTCCACCGAAGTTGGTCACTACCAGCCTTGGACAGCGAAGTTTTTGTTTCCTGAGTAATTTCCTTTACAATAAAATTAATAAAACTATATACATATACCCAATGACGACTCATAAATGCAAGGCAACCATAACAGACTGGCTATTGGAAATGAGCTATGATGATACAGAAAATTATTTACAAATAATATCCTAAACTAGTAAACAGGCACAAACTCTAAAATCTTGTAACTTACACCACACAACACGCACACTCACTCATTCACAAAAATGCACACTCATAATTATATTACTATTCATTATTGTTAACTTACGCCACACCCACATTCCCACATTCTTTGCTTACACATATGTAGGTATATCTTAACTACCTCACTAAGCATTTGCATTCATTTTCTAAATGTACCCACTAGTTACAACTTACAAAACTATTGATGTTCATTTCTAATTAAAGCACAAAATGTAGCTATAATATACCGGGGCCTGGAGATCTGTAACACAGGTTTCGTACCCAGTACAGACTCCAGCTCTTGCAAAGGAATAAATTAACACAAAAAAACATTCGAATTGTAACCTAGTTGTAATTGTGCCTATTGTGAGAGAAATAAATAAAGCATTTATTAAAGCATTTATAAACCTTAGGTTCCCAGCCAATAAAGTAACGTTAATTGTCTTACGTCGTTTTAATTGTATCTTCCAAGCAGGGGCCGTATCACTGGCGCCCGAACTAAAAATAAAGTGTGTCATAGGTAGGATCACAAATATATAACTGTGAGCGGATGCGCAATTGTATGTGTGTAAGTGTGTCTACTTTTGTGCCTTCCTCCTGAACTGGGTCGGGAGCAAAAGAAAAACGTCGAAGCCATCCAGTTGCCTCTCAATTCTTTAAGGTTAGGCAGGTGGTAAGAGCCCACCAAAAACCTTGGGCCTTATTTAAGGACCCACATACTTTTTTTTCTTTCTTCTTAGATTTTTCAAAAATTTTATAAGGCACAAGGGTAGACGCACAATTTTGTGTGTGTCCTCCATTTTGTTCTCGATTTTATTTTTCATGTTGATTTTGTGTATGTAAATTCCAACAGGCTCAACAGTCGCTGTTTTTGAATTTTATCTACCCGCATTGGTATTACAAATTGTAAATTTTTATTTTCGAAAACTGTTGTAATTTTAATTTTAAAGAATTGCTTCGACTTGATATTAGTATACCGAAACGGTTGCTATTTAAATAATTAGGTGATTGTAATTTTATTTTGTGGTAAAGATTTTCAGCATTCGCATTATTAATATTAATCTTGTTGAACGTAAGTCTGATATATAAATACATATTTAGTTTAAATCTCTCAGTTAGCCCATTATCGAACCATGTCGGAACGTAAAATAAAGTACCTACAGTTAAATAAGGCGGAGATAGTCTATGAATTGACTATTAGGGGTGTGGAACCCAAGGATAGAATAAATGATCTAAAAATTCAAATGCAAAAAGCAAAGGACGAATATCAGGCGCATTCGATTACGGAATCAAACTACCCTCTGGCTGAGGATTTGTTAGGAGTGGAAGCCACACTGTCGCGAATTAAGGAGGGGCTGGACGTGCTGGCGGCGGAGCCGGACGCGGACCATAGATTACTGTACGAGCGGACGGGCAGTGCCTTGAATCACATTTATTTTAGGTTAGGTAGAGCAACGAAGCCCGCCTCGAAAGAGGAAAGTGCCGAGCTCGCGAGAGTGCGGCAAATTTTTGATAGTTATTCGTCGCGTTTCGTGGTTCAGCCAAAGCCCCCCTCACTCAGGAGCCCCGCGCTTAGGTCACCGTATGTATTAGAACAAAACCCGTTCTCGTTCGACAAAACGCCCCAGGTAGCACCCATGATAGTGGTGGACGAGCCAGCCTCCAACTCAGATATTACACCCGTCGAGCGGATCAAGGTAACATGCGACCGCTCCGCGGCCCTTGACATAGTTAAAATCAAATTCGATGGAAAGGGTTGTGGCCGTGCGTTCTTGGAACGTATGGAGGAGTTGCGTTCGACGAGGGAGATAGGCGACAGGAAATTGTTAGGGTTAGCGACTGAATTCTTCACAGGCGATGCGCTCCATTGGTTCCGTAGCATTAGGTCGTATATTTCAACATGGCAGCAACTGAGAGAAGCTTTTTTGGAGGACTTCGATCCTCGAAATTATGATGTTAGGTTCCTTGAGGAAATTCGTGCGAGGACCCAGGGAGAGCAGGAGGGTATAGTAATTTATCTCGCCATCATGCAAGGCATGTTCGCTAGACTCTCCACGCCACTGTCGGAGGCTCAGCAGTTACATATAATATTCCAGGATATTAGGCCGTGCTACGACGTCTTCATTGCAGGTGGCCCTCCTATTGCATCCCTACGGGAATTGAAACAAAAATGCAAAAGTTACGAGTTCTCCCAGGCGCGCCGCAGCGCCTTTAAGGAGCCGACGCAGTCAACAATGGCCCCGGAGTTCAATTATCAGTCCACCAAAAAGAACAACAAGGGGAAACCACTGGTTCACGCGGGAGTGTCAGCAATGGCAGAGCGGCCAGCTGGACGACGGGTCCATTGCTTCGGTTGCGGGAAAGGCGAGGTCACCAAGCGCAACTGCCCAGATTGCGTGCCGGGTTACGTGTCTGCAGCAGGGAAACTTTTCGTCCCATCTTGCGTAAAATGCGGTAGGAGAGGAGTCGCATATAAAAACTGCGACACCTGCAAGGGTGGAGCATCATCGTCCGTAGTTGACCTCCCTGATAGACCACCAAAAAACTAATGTCAGAAGATCGAAGGGGAACTAATAAATTTGATAGTGAGTCCTGGAACCAGTGGCTCACAACCATTAGAATTTTTTTTAAAACTTCTCATGTCTCCTCGATCTTCGTCAGTAGGCCTCGTAACGACCCTCGCCCTTATGTAAAGGTGTCTCTCCCAACGTCCAACAGCGAGAAAATTTATGGATTGTAGGATTCGGGTTCTGCCGTATCCATTATAGGTCGTAACGCACATACACAGTTGCTAAAGTACGGCGTAAGACTTAATGAGGAGCAGCGAATATCAATCGCAACGGCTTCAGGACAGGCATATAATTCCATAGGTTCGATATCGTTGCCGGTTTCGTTCGAGAGCGACACCAAATATATTTTATTCCACATACATAGCATCGATTCCCTTATGATTTTAGGGATCGACTTTTGGAACTTTTTTAATATTTGTCCAAAATTTGTATCGTTAGTAGATTTTCATGTGGACTCCGATCTTAAGGTAGCATCCTTAGATGCGCTATCACATCAGGCCAGCCACGTCAACCCGTATGCTGCTCTCTCATCCACGGAAAGGCCGATAGAGTTATCAAGGATTTCCAGTCCGTTTCTTTCGACTCCATCGGGTTGGGTAGAACTACCGTCATCACACATAGAATAGACACAGGTGATTCGCCTCCCATTAGACAGCGTTCTTACCGGCTATCGCCAGACAAACAAAAGATCATTTCGGACCAAGTTGAAGAAATGTTGGCGTTAAATGTTATCTCACCTGGAGAAAGTCCTTGGCTGTCACCGGTGCTGGTTATAGGAAAGAAGGATGGCGAACCTCGTTTTTGTCTAGACAGTAGGAAGCTCAACTCCGTGACGAAGAATGATTCGTACATATCGTATATGCCGTACATATCGGAGATTTTAGATAACCTTAGGGATGCTCGATTTTTGTCGTCTATAGATCTTTCAAAGGCATTCTAGCAGGTCCCCCTGGATGCGGCTGACAGAGAGAAGACCTGCTTCTACGTGCAGAATAAGGGGACGTTTATGTTCAACGTGATGGCATTTGGTTTGACCAATGGGCCAGCTACTCAGCAGCGATTGGTGGACACGTTGTTCGGCCCTGAATTCGAACTGAAGGTATTTTGTTACTTAGATGACATAATAATCGTTAGCAGCTCGTTTGACGAGCACGTGTCACTGTTGCTGAGGGTGTTGGAAAAATTAAACAACTTAGCCTTAGAAAATATGGTGGTTTTTATTATGTTATTGCAAATATTGGTAAAAAAATAAAACAAAATTTTGAAAAATGATATTTATTTATTTCAACATCATCAATCGAAAGGTGCTGTACTTATAATATATAAAAAACAAGCAGGCAACAGCTAGTTAGATATATGCTAGCTATCATTAAACGATTGAATATAATAAAAAGAACAATTTAATAATAATAAAAATAAATAGTTATTTTTTAAGCTATTTTTAATTAAACAATGTCTTATATTTTTGATAGCTTGATGATAAACAATATTTATGTACTACAATCTCCAAAAATACAACTTTAACTTACCGGATAACAATTTTATTACAAAAGTGTAGGATACACGTAGGAATGCTTACATTAAAAATATTTTTTTGAAAATACACAAATATCAGAAAAATATATTATTTTATCAGGTGGCAAATATGCCTTTAAGTATGATTTTAAGTCCATTTAATTTTTTCAGCAAAATGTTGATTAATCATTTCCATTGATTTAGTGATTGTAGTATTGTTTATCATCAAGCTATCAAAAATCTAAGACGTTGTTTCATTACAAATAACTTAAAAAATAACTATTTATTTTTATTATTATTAAACCTAACCTAACTAGCTGCTGTTGCCCGCTTGTTTTTTATATATTATAAGTACCTTTCGATTGATTATGTTGAAATACCTAAAAAATATCATTTTTCTAAATTTTGTTTTTTTACAAATATTTGCAATAACATTCTAAAAACACCATAGGTAAAAGTAAATACTGATATTCATTAAGAGTCCGTATGCAGAATCGAAACGGGCGGAATTAGGTATTTGACACATTTTGTGCGTGAGTCCGGAGTTACCGATGGTGGTCAGCCAGTAGGTACGGCGATTACATGGTTTTGATCTTTTTTTTTTCATTTTATAATAATAGTGTCTTGTGTGGGGGAGGTGAAAAGAGGGTTAGGAGGGGGGGTGTTTTTTTTCTCTCCTTAAATTCAAGAAAAGACCCTCTATACTCGTATGATCCCGTAATCAAAACTCCTCTACCTTTCCTCTGTCGTTGCACTCTCAAAGGGGGGGCGAGGGCTAATTTTTTTTCCTAATCAAAATCATTTGACCTCCTCTATACAAAGGGGCTCTACCAACATATTTAGGGCCCCAGCGAACTCATCTGCTAGTGGCGCACCTGCTGATCAACGGACGAGGCTCGTTAATTTACGGTACCTATGAAGTGGCTTCGGTCCCTACGTGGGTACCGGGTGTTGGTCCGCGGCCGCCCGCAACACAGTCATGGGGCCCGCCTGGGACCAACCACACCAGGAGGCTGCCCCACATGTTCTCGCGCATAATCCTGATGTGGGATCGCCGCTCCGGGTGGTAACCGGTGTGGGATAGCGGCGGCCTTGCACCAGGGGGGTTTGGTAGCCCTTCCGTCCGGCGGGTCGGCTCCAACCTAACCACACGGTTCCAGACGAAGTTAGCCCCTGCGCTTTGTCACTTATTACTGCTGCACCAAATGTCGCCCTGTCTTCACGCTTCTTCTTCAAATTTATAATGGCAGTGCAACAGAAATAAGTAAACGTTCCACAGCGGCCCCAGGAAACCCCACAGCTTCACTTTTCGAGGTGGAGTTCACCAACATCCGTGGACTCCATGCGAACCTCGATGCCGTCCACCATACCTTGAGACGGCTCGGCCCGCTGTGACGTTTCTCACGGAGACACAAATACGCCGCCCTGACAACACGCCTTACCTGTGTTGCCCTGGTTATGTATATATGTGTCGAGGAACAATACCGGGGCGCCACAGGGGTCCGTGCTGTCACCAACTCTTCCTTCTGCAAATCAATGATATGCTATCCCTCGGGAACATTCATTGTTATGCAGATGACAGCACATTGCAGGCGTGTGCATTTACAGCGAAGAAATCCCCTTTCCTTCCCCTACCCTCTCTTCAGAATGCATTGTTACCAATGAAGGGCAACCTTGAGATCCTTGACATAGACGTTCGTCAAGAGCTCAATAATAAAAACTACATCGAAAGATGTATAGGGCTAGCTTCGTGGAAACTAGGAATACTGAATAAGGTAAAGCGATTCTTTACACTGCATCAGAGGTGTCTGCTGTACAAGACGCAGATTGGACCCTGCGTCGAATACTGCTCTCACTTCCGGGACGGCTCCGCGAAGTATTTGCTGGACGCTCTCGACGCTATGCAGCGTCGAGCTATCCGTATTATAGATTGTCCGGAGGTAACGGGAAGCTTTGAGCCGCTAGTTCAGCGCCGAACAATAGCTTCCTTGGCCGCATTCTACCGTATTTACCACGGCCAGCATTCTGAAGAGCTCTTCAATCTGATCCCATCTTCCTTCCGATCCCGAACAACGCGTGCCGGGCAGAGATGCCACTCCCACACAGTAGGTACATGTTCGCGAGAACCGAACGTTTTAAACGTTCATTTCTGTGCCGAACGATACTGGCCTGGAACGCCCTGCCTGTGCACGTGTTTCCTCCCACATATAATCCTGGGTTCAGTAGGTCGTCAAGTTGAGGGCCACTCTCTATAGTATAGTGTGCTGTGAGTGACCCACAATCGCTTGACGTCGTCACGACTTACTACCAGGCGGGTGGCGTCAAATTGGCGAACCCAATACAAAAAAATAAAATAAAAAACTACCTCTATAAAATTATTACTCATTTTGACTCTACTCGGGAGCCCCCCTTGGGGGACTGGAGGGCAATCTCAAAAACTCAGAATTTTCCCTAGGTCCCCGAACCCCCTTTACATTTCTGCAAAAAAAACATAGGTACCTTCCCCTCCACCATCAAGGAGAACAATAAAATTGTGTCAGTGAGTGAGTGAGTAATCCAGCTTTATAAAATATAACAGTTTTTTTTAACAAAAACAATGATAAATACATTCTACATAATCACTTGTTGTATTTAAAAAGAAGCCTAACTCATCACAAAATAATAACTAATATTACCAAAGTATCAAAATCTCACGCCACGCTATATTCGTCTGTAGACGGCGTCGAATTTTGGCGCGCAGAGCGACACGTCCTCTCCCTGTAAGCGCTTGGCGCGGACTGTTTACTTGAGGCATGCGTCGAGTATTATAAAGCGAAATTTAGGTGTTTTTAAAAGATTATTTACAGCCTATTTTTTATTATTTAGCTTTCTTTTTTTTTTGGAAATGGATTGATTTTGAACCAAGGTTTATTTATGTTGTTTTAATTTTATGAACGAGAGTTTTATGTAGCCGAAATAAGAACCAATTCATTGCCCATTTTCTCTAAAATTTGACTAACTTAAATATTTGTTTACTCAATTTTTTTTTATGAAAGTGATAAAAAGTAATCCATACATTTGATAGATGACTTTTACAAAAATACACTGTATTTTTGTAATACTTTTTAGACGTCAAAACGATTAGTGAATTTGTGATATTCTAGACCTCTTCCAGCAAAAGATACGAAAAACTACCGATTGTTTTAGGTCGATTAATCAAAATTTAATGACAAAAATAAGAAGGTAGCTCACTTATTAGATCATTATTGAAATGATATTTCATGTTGTGCATTAAAACTTATAAAAATACAGTATTTTCAGTGTAAAAACACGTCTGTAAAATCAGCGAAAACGGTAAAATTTAATAGCAGGACTCTTAAGTTAAAATGTTATCATTTATCAAAAGCCACAAAACAATTAACAATAGGTACAACATACTTCTCGATTAATAAGCCATAATTCAAAAGTCTCGTCGTCGAATCACTCATTTCGCCATATTTCTGTTTTCAAAACGTCCATAATAGGCGAAAAGTTCTTTCGATGAATAGTCCATAATGGAAAACGCCTGTCGTCGAAACATACAAATGCGAACCATTCTGTCGGCGAAACGTCCATAGGGGAATCGTTCTGTCGATGAATCTTTCAAAAACGAAACGTTCTGACGGTGAATAGTCCAATGGAGAATCGATTGTCGATGAACGGTTGCAGAATCGAAGGCCAGCTTGTCCATCAATTTTGAGAAATTTCAATTTTTCCGTGACAGCCTTAAGTATTTAGGTTATGTGGTAGACGCTCAAGGTTTGCGTACGGACCCCCGCAAAGTAGAGGCGATCCTGGAGTACCCTACACTCACGAGTAAGAAGGACTTGAAGCGGTTCCTATGTACAGCGTCGTGGTATCGTAGGTTCATTCCAGATTTCAGCACGATAGCGGGGCCCTTGAACAAATTGACATCTACAAAGAGAGGAGCCCCACCATTTCGGTGGACGGAAGAGGCCCAGGACTCTTTCACCACATTAAAAATTGTTTAATTAAGGCACCTGTTTTAGCGTGTCCTAATCTGGATCTGCCGTTCGAGGTGCACACAGATGCGAGTGACTACGGGCTGGGCGGTATGTTAACCCAGAATATAGATGGAGTTGACAGACCTATATCATTCATGAGTCGTTCCTTATCAGGCCCGGAACGTAACTACAGTGTTACGGAACGTGAGGCCTTAGCTGTACTAGTAGCCCTCGAACATTGGCGGTGTTATATAGAGAATGGAAAGCGTTTCATAGTTTCCACAGACCATGCAGCGCTGAAATGGTTTTTGTCATTGTCGAACCCTACGGGTCGGTTGGCCCGCTGGGGTACTTGTCTGTCATCCTTCGATTTGAGATACGACATAGAAAGGGGAAGGACAACGTCATTCCTGACGCTCTGTCTCGGTCTTTTCCGGTAGCTGCCATCGCTGAGGCCGATACGCCAGTAAAAACGGGGGATCAATGGTATTTAAAGATTTACGACGGTTGCAAGTCGAAACCATTGAGTTTTCCGGGCTATTCGATCACGGAGGGTAAGTTATACAAACAGGTCAAGGGCCACAATATTCTGACCAGGGAATTCGATTGGAAGGAGGTCATCCCAGCAGAGGATCGAGAGCGTATCATCAGAGAAAATCACGCAGAACCTACTTCCGGTCATCTGGGGACCTTCAAGACGTATCACAAGGTTCGCCTTCGATTCTTTTGGCCAGGAATGTACAAAGACGTGGCTAAGTTCACAGCTTCCTGCGAGACCTGTTTGGCATACAAGGCTTCCACTCATTGCACCTTGGGTCAACATGGTAAGCCTAAGGAATGTAGTAGGACGTTTCAGATGCTGTCAATAGACTTGGTAGGGCCTTTGCCAGTTTCTAGAAAACAAAACGCCTATATATTGGTCGTGTGTTGTTGTTTCTCAAAATATTGCCTAATATTTCCATTGCGCCGTGCTACAGCAGCCAACGTAGTAAAACATCTAGAAGAGGGTGTATTCATGGTTCATGGGGTTCCAGAGGTCATCTTGCAAGATAACGGTGTCCAATTCGTCAGTAAAGAACTAGACACACTCTACAAGAAGTACAAGATACCAAAGGTACACTTTACGCCGAATAACACACCTCAAGTTAATTTGGTTGAACGCTACAACCGAACGATCGTAACTGCAATTGCCACTTTCGTAGAGGATGATCACAGGACATGGGATGTACATTTACCTCAGATACAGTTCGCCGTCAATAGCGCTGTTAATGAAGTAAAGCGTTACTCGCCTGCATTTCTGGTTTATGGCAGGGAATTAGTCACGTGTGGGTCACACTACGATATGGAGGGCGACTCTAGTGATCTAGTTCTTCCTCCAAGAGACGAGTACGCGGAGAACTAGGTCGTGCTGGCAGCTGTATTTGACAAAGTACAATCCGCTCTTCACCAAAGTCACCTCAAGAGCTCTCAGAGATATAATCTTCGAAGGAAGCCGGCCACATTTGAGGTCGGGGATATAGTTTGGAAACGTACTTACTTCCAGAGCGACAAGGACGCTCGCTTCATGAAGAAACTAGCCCCGAAATATCAAAGTGCAAGATCATAGCAAAGCGATCTCCATTAGTTTCTACTCTGGAAGACATGGCGGGTAATAGTATAGGAAATTGGCACGTGAAGGACTTCAAGATGACAAATTCGTAGTATTAATTTATATGTTGTTTGAGGAGCAGCGTCCTAATGGATTCGTTGTTCCATATGTTTTAGCTTCATCCCATTTATTGTGGCCAGGGCCCCCGTAGTTTTAATCCGATGCCTTATGTTTTTGCCAGGAGCTACGTTTGGATTGGTTTTCCTGTGGACCCACAAATGGGTGGATTGAGGCACACTTCATATGTTTGGATGCGTTTGGAGTTTCATAATTTATTATAAACATATATGGTAGAGTTTCTGTGCAGAACTCGAGCTGGGTTGTAGACCACCATCTTCAACTATCGCCATTATGTGGTCATTAGGGTTGATGAACCAGACTAACACGCACACAGGGTTCCACCCTGAGGCACGGACCACCTGGTGCCTATATCGTATCTATGTAGTTTAAGTATTAGAAATATATATTTAAGTTTATTGGGGTTAGGAAATTCAGTCTGATCATTTTGAATACACTACTCCAGTGGCAACCACAGCTGTAGCAGGAAGAACGTCTAGTTTACGCTGTATTAACTGCCGGGGGTAAAAATAAGCCTTCACTGTGTTTTGGGAAGCTTCCTTATGAGAAGTTTTCCCTGTATCTAGAGGAGCCTCATGTGCTCCCTGGGTTCCGAAGCACGCCAGAGCGGTTAGTGACTCTGTTGCCCAGTCGTTTAATTTCAGTTGGACAGGACGTGCCGTCGAAGTAGGCTGAGGCCTAATTTAACAACTCAACGCGCAGGTTGTACGTCCCTTCGTGATAGATAGGGCCGGACAGGGTATGTAAGACTCGTCTTCCTGCCTCCGCGGGAGGAAGACGTTGAGTGTTAGGTAGTATGTAAGGTTGCGTGCATGGAGTATGGAAGGTTGTATGAATTTGGACTTGCGTCAGTTGTATCAGGAATGTATCGCAGTTTATAGGCGGATTTTACTGGTTTCCCCAGTTAAAATCCTTCTCCCAGTTCGTCGGGTACTGTTACGATGTGCATACATCGACAATACACATTTTGCGTTTGGTAACAACACTAATTTAGAAGCTACTAGAATATTAGCGGACCGGTTCAGGCAATGAGAAATTCCTTAGCTCATTGTTCTATGAGTCGGGCGAGATCATACCGATAACGATTCAGACGTTAGCCAATAGCGACGCACGCAAGGATGTCTATGTATAGATTGTCGCGTCACTAGACGCCAGGAGAAGGGGTCAGTACGACTTCATTACCTGTCCCGAGGTGATATAAGTCCGCGCCGAACGAGCGGAGACACAGAATTAGCATAATAAAAATCTCATCAACGCACAGCTGACGTAACCACCGTTAACGCAGTATTAAATTATAACATTTAAAAATAGTATAGTTAACCAAGTAATTCCGACAAAATAGATTCGGATAGTTATAGTGGTGCAACTTGTGCAGTTAGTTTCCCGTTCCCGATTCAGGGGTAAGTGCTGTGAATAGAATCGCTTATGTATAACGTCCACCACGCGAGCTATAATTAGAATATTACCAAATAGCTATTTCATAGATTATTAGTAACTTAAGGTAAACCTATAGTTGTTTGGACTCCGAGGTGATTCGAGCCACGGTTATTGTAGTTTCAATCACGTATAATGTAATTACCTATTTTGTAAAGTTTTATCGAAGTAAATATCAAACTCAGACGATGCTGAATTTCTTGCCACAAAATATACGAGGAAACATTTAGACGGTGATGTTAAATTACTCCACGCCTAAATGCTGTATGATATATGTAAATATATATGATATATGTAAATACCTATTTTATAAACTCGTAGGGAATGATAGGACCTATTAACATTGCCCTATCGAATATAACGATAAATTGTTAACAATTTTCTACCTAAAATTCTCTTAAGGGCTATTCACCTACGGCCTTAAGCAGTAAACTATAGTATTATAATTTTAAATTGGGAATGTCAAGAAGCAGAATCTGGGTTGAGATAATTAACCTACCCGACATATTTTATTGTGAAGCCGTACCATTTGGGGCGCGGCCTTAAGAGGGAAACCGTTATATTTTCTAAATTTATATTGTGGAACGTAAATTCAAACATCTAGGTCATATTCCACCTATCTGGAATATGCACTATTATATAACATTTTATTATCCTGACTGCCATTTAGGGTCCGTCATTTTAGGGTTCCCTAATATAGTGAACCGTCATAAAGTTTTAATTGTTAGGTGGGAAATACGTATAACGCAGACTCTTAGGAACTTCGTCTCCGATACGTAATAGGTAGAAAAATAATCTTTTGAAATGTACCCACATTTGTGTTGGGGTTATAGCTAAATTTTATTATTAGTTAATTCTTTGAGATTTTCTGCCGCCGGTCGGAGACCGATATATAGGGATGAGCCAACTACCTGTCTGTGTTTTCCCTGTTCCCATGTTTGTACAATCCTGTGTTATGTGTAACCTTGCCGTGTACCCTCATGTAAATAATTGTGCAGCGCGTCCGACAACTAGGGAACCTGTACGGCAATTTACGTGTTGGGCCTACGGCAAGCGGTGCCGAGCCGGTATCTAATCCGTTGCTTGTGTCAATTCCAGAACTACCTTGGGGCTTAGAAAAGCCATACTTGTGAAAAAATAAGATTGCTGAGCAGCCAGACGCTGCGCCGTCGCTCCGTGGCCTTCGACCCGGAGCATCTCGCCAGCTAGAACAAGATTGATTGGAGGACACCAGCGGATCCTGCCCACAGTTAAGTGCACCGGGCACTTCCGTAAACAGTATATGTGATCCTATTCCACCGACACACTATTAGCTACTAGCATTACATAAACCCTAGGTTCCCTGCCAATAAAGTAACGTTAATTGTCTTACGTCGTTTTAATTGTATCTTCCAAGCAGGGGCCGTATCACCTGTTTTAAAAATTGGTTCGATCGCATGAAAAAATATTTAAATTGTAAAGGAGAGTATTTTGAAAAGCAATAAACGTAATATTTTGGTTTTAACATGTTGTTTTTTTAAGTTACGCAAAACTTATAGTGTGACCTACGTACATACAGAAAGCACGTTTCACCGAAAAGTTTGTTAATAGAAAATACCGTAATAAAATTTTCTCGTTCCTGATTTTCACGGGAACACTTTATTAGGATACAAAGTAGCCTATAGCACTGAAGAATAATATAGATAGGTACACAAATTAGAGCTTTCCCTTATTTAAAAAATTTCGGAGCCTATTCAACGCCGAGTTTCTAACCCTTCTTCTCTGGTGTGTGGTAATCGAATGGGCGGATTTCTTGACCTTCAAAAAGTGTGTATGAACTGCTCCTATTTGATTTTTTTTTTATTTTATTAGATACGTCAAATGTTAACATTATTGTAAATACATTACAAAATCATAATAATAACTGGTTTTTAATTCACCTAACCATAACCTACCATTCATAACCCTGAAAAAAAATGCTTTAGTTATGGTGAGTATTTTTTAAATATTTTTATCGACAAATTAACGCCGCCCGCCTGATGGTAAGTCGTGACGACGTCTAGCGATTGTGGGCCACTCTCACAGCACACAATACTATAGAGAGTGGCCCTCAATCGCTAGACGTAGGTAGTTTTAAAGATCTAAGCATACATACGGACGGAAGCGACGTTGTTTTAAGTGTAGTAATTAGTGTAGAAGTAATTAAATAGCTACCTTATAAATAGCACCATAAGGATACACCAGTGGTAAACTATTTACTTGTCTTTTAACCATCCTTTTGTGTTCCTCTTCATCATCAGCTTGTGAGTTTACGAGAATAAAGAACAATACCAATAAAATCCACTGGTAACTGTAATTGAATAAAATTTATAAATTATTAACAAAATAACTGTTACTATACTTATTAATTTCTCTACAACGTCATCTATCCTGAAACTCAGCAAATCTTAAGATGCCATAAGATTAGATAACTGATGCAAATACCATACTAGTAAAACTCCGTTAAAAAATATTTTTTATTACCGTAGGCACTACTGCTTGGTTTTTCATATCACTCAAATATTTGTTCCGATCCGGATATCGAATCCGAAACTTCATTATAGCGGGTGTACCTGTTACGGATTCTCTTACTACGTAATCAAAACAGTAAATCAAGAGTAATATTACCATATTCTATCCTAATAAAGACTCAAAAGTAAAATAAAAAACACAATATGGATACTTACTCCATAGTATACACAATTCGTTCAACACTTTTTCAATAATATCACATTTTGTACGTCTGTTTTACCAACCAATAAGCGTAGTAGTGAGCGTCAATGTACTGTAATCGTTGACATAAAGCGTACACAGCGCTTCAAACGCCTTTTGTATTGCCATATACCAAGTTCGCTGAAAGTTACACGAGACTGCAATGTTCGTACTGCATATCTGGTTATTGCAGATACGTGGCAGCCCTATTAAGTGAACTATGGAAGTCTGATGTTGGAGTGTTATGTTGTAAAGCGATGAGAGCTTGCAATTTAGACGGTAGGGGTAAATTAAGTTTAACTAGTTAGAATTTGAATATAGAGTAGTGAAATGTCGAGCGTATGTGACAAGTAAATACTTGTTTAGAAGGGTTGTTTTTGTAAATAAATAAAGACAATTTTTACAAAAAATCGTGTAAAATTTTTCTCCGCGTCATTGCTGACTGGGTAGGTTTACATTACAATCAATTAGATGATCGTTGAGTCTAGGGCTTTTCTATATTATCTATTAAACTTTTTCACGGTCAACTTGCTTATTATATTTTTATAATTTTGCCTTCTCAAACACATTCTGCACCATCAACTTTTTCTATAATTTTTGCCATAATAAAGTTGCCTGAAAGAAATTGCGGTACGAAGGTTTATGAAGAGATCGATCTATGGACGAGGACTTTTTGCATTTCATTTATGATGGTGTTTTGAATAATTCCACCAATTTTCTGCTGGGTTGGCTGTATATTGTAACCTCATAAGGGTACTTGACCGGTCTTTGGTATTTGTTTTTAAAATTTGATTAATATTTTCACATTAAAATTAAATTTTTTCACAATATGTACACTCTCTTATTATATTTTATTAATTTACTATTCTAATATCTAATACATTGTGCACAACCCCTATCATCTTTTCTTGTTTTGTACGTTAATTTGAAGGTATGTGACATAGTTTTTCTTCTTTTTTTTAAGTACATCAGAGAGTACTTTATCTTTATTTATCACGGTTTAGTCCCTAAAATATCTCTATATCGTTTATTTTTTACGTCTAAAAATCTGGGGTTAATAATTACCCCTTTTACAGTATTCCCAAAGATACCAGTATGACAATACTAATTCACAGCTTTCGTGTTTCAAATCCCGTTAAGATAATCATTCACTCGTGAACTGCAATAACCAATAGATAACCATTTCACTCGGAACTAACACGTCGTTTCAACATCATGTTTTCGAAAAACAATTTTTTAATTCTCACTTTTGAATTGAGTGCTTTGTTTTTCACTATAAGTGCGAAAGAGATGGTTTTAACTAATGAAGCCGTGCATAGGAGTAAGAGGCAACTATTATTTCCAAATAGTACTCTTTTACAGGTATGTAATTGAAGTATTTGCCAGTTACTTTGGTCCCATGTTATTGGTGGCGAGCGTATTGTCGTTTCCAGGCTCTGTCAATATGTTTTCCAAAGCCTCGTCCACTATGATTTTTTATAACGGACGAGAAGACATGCTACCTTCATTTAAACTAACACTCAAAAGCTGTTTACCACGAAACGAGCTAATTTGAACTGGGTTTTGACATAACATAGAACAATTAGCTCTTTTTCGAGTTGTTACAGCGGCGCGCTCAACATTTCTGCCCTTTTTGAGCGAAGCGAGCCGAAGGCGATCGGAGCTCCCATGGAGCAGGTTAAATGTAAAATGTTCGGATGTTCGTTTCTCAGCAAGCTCTTGACCGATAATTAAAATTTTTTCACCGAAGTTAATAGCTGATTTCAATTAAGGTCGTGACGAAGCTCAAATATTCAATTTAAATAAAAAAAAAAAGAACGCTTCGCTCAATACGAAGCGGCGCACTGTTTACAGCAGCGTAGCTTTACCTAGTTTATTTAGATATGGAATATCATTGCTCGTCCGTCAGTCACCACTGTCCACACCACAGTCACACACTGCGTGCAGCAGAGTATGCCTTGGGCCTAAAAGATGTCAATTTAGCCCTAATCACTCAATACTTATCTAATAAGGCACCTAATAGAAAGGTTTTCAAAGCTTTATTTACAAATACTATTTAAAAACAATGGTAAGTAAAAAATTTTTTTAAGAAAAAACTTTTTAGCTGTTTAGAGGCGAAACAATTGTCGACGTTTTGTTGTCCTTTTGATTCTGCGAAAAATTAATGCTATTAATTAATGCTAAAAAGTTTTTTCTTAAAAAAATTTTTTACTTACCATTGTTTTGTCATGGATTTTCGCCAAGTAACGCCTGTTTCTATCCAATATTTTAAATACTATTTATTTATTTATTTTTTATTAATTTATTTATTTTATACAACTACAACAATTAACAGCATTTGCCAAGACTTTGTTGCAGGGAAACTTGATACAAACTTATAAAAATAAAAACACAAAAATAAAATACAAAATAAAAAGAAACTAAAAAAAAATTAATTAAAATTTACATATGCCCTCCGTTCAGGACAATTTTGGAAAAATGTAGAAATTTTGGGCAGACTAGACAACTTAATACAAAATTCTTTGTGTAAAATTTTAAATGTAAATATTAATGACCGAGTCTGGGTCCAAACGTCTCTTCCAGTTCGCTTGGGCGTTATTCGTAAAGTCACGGATGTCAGTCTGCCAGCATTTCTGTCGTCGGTCCATAGCACCGAAGAATTAGTCAGGACAATTTTGTCAAATACACTGATTGATTCCGAGGTTCCATGCAAGACCGATGCCATAAATGCTTGGAGGATGCTTGGAGGATTTACGATAACAGAGGCAATATTACCCTTTAGCAGACATAGTCAATTAATTGAATTAAATTTAGTTACAAGTATTAATTATGTTAAAAAATGCCCTCCAAATCAAACCAAATCAAAAAATGTAAATTATATCAACATAGGGCATCAAAATATTGGTTGTTTAACACATGTCAAAGAGTTAGAGTTGGAACTGTTAATGAATTTAGATAATATTGATATTTTTTGCATTACAGAACATATGCGTAAGTCGAATGAGCTCATGTTCAATTTCAGTAATCACCGGGTTGGTAGTGCATTCTACGGTACGGGGGGGATCATTGATTTTATTAAATGAAAAACTTAAATTTAAAGAACGGAAAGATATTGTGTCTCTTTCTCTAGAGTGTAAAGTCGAACTGTCGTGCGTGGAAATTTTTAATGTCGATTTACTTGTTAATACGCCTATGAGTTATAATATTTTAAATGTATTTAAATCGCACAATATTACAAATTTATTTTTGGAGCCTACTAGATATTGTGATACAATAGCCACTTGCCTGGATAATATATACAGCGATATGTTGCCAGAAAGTAAAAGTATTATAAAAAAGCTGAATTCAGACCATTATGGGCAAATAGCATCTTTTAAAATCACTGAAGAAAAAGTTATAAAACGTAAAATATTATGTAGACCAATAACTGGTGACCACTTGGAACGTATGAGGGTTGGACTTTGCAATAAAATCCCATTCTTAGACACTGGCTTAGATCCAAATGTAATGTATAAATTATTTTTTGATTCTTTTTACAACGAGTTCAACTCCATATTCAAGTCTAAGGAGGTCATGATTAGTGATAGTCCTACTTTCAGTGAATGGGCCACTGAGGGTATACACAAAAGTAGACAAAAACTTTATGAACTATACTCAGAGAGACAGCTTAATAGATCAGTTGAATTTCTAGATTATGTTAAAACTTATTCAAAAAAGTTTAAAGCAGATTGTTTAGCAGCTAAATCAAAATATATAAGTGATAAAATTCTCAATAGTGCAGACAAAGTTAAATCTACTTGGAAAATTATAAACGCGGAAAGAGGTCAACAAAAATTAAATGATAATAATTTTAAACTTAATATAAATGGTAAAATAACTACATCAGACTTCGAGGTCACTAACAAATTTGAAAATTTTTTCTCCCGAATTCCTGTAGATTTGACAAAAACCCTAGGCTCTTCAACCCCCATTGCAGAATCTTTGTTAAAAGCAAACGTTCCTTGTTGTAACGTTATATTTAAATTTAGTAAAGTTAACATAAACACTATCTTAAAAACTTTTAAATCTTTAAATATCAAGAAAACAGCTGACCTCTGGGGCATCTCTGTGTATTTAGTAAATTCTTTTATTGAAATGGTTGCTCCTGAACTAGTAATAATATTTAATAATTGTGTTGATAGTGGTGTGTTCCCTGATTTAATGAAATCTAGTAAATTAATTCCCCTGTTTAAATCGGGTAGTACTTCAGATCCGTCCAATTTCCGTCCCATTTCTGTAATACCTACATTTAGTAAAATTTTTAAAAAAATTATGCTTATTCAAATGCAAAATCACTTTAACGTTAATAAACTATTATATACAAAACAATTCGGTTTCACTCGTGGTCGGTCCACCAATGATGCCGGAATTAAATTATTAGAGTGTATATACAGGGCCTGGGATGAGTCATATGATGCTTATGGTGTATTCTGTGACTTATCTAAGGCCTTCGATTGCGTTCAGCACCAGACTTTAATTAAGAAACTTGATCATTACGGAATCCGGGGGACGGCCTTGAATTTCGTCAATTCTTACTTAAGTGATAGGGTCCAGAAAGTAGTGATCAATGGTAAACAGTAATCTGGTTCTCCTGTAGCAATGGGGTACCGCAGGGTTCAATTTTGGGCCCTTTTCTTTTTCTAGTATATATTAATGATCTCCCTCACCTCATAAGAGACGACCACGAGGTAGTTTTGTTTTCTGATGACACTTCTTTAATATTTAAAGTTAAACGTGGACAGCGCGAACTTGACGATGTAAACATTGCCCTCTCTAGGATAGTCCACTGGTTTTGTGCTAATAATTTATTATTAAATGAAAATAAAACTAAATGTGTAAGATTCACCTTACCTAATGTAAGACTTGTTAAAACCAGTGTTAAGGTTAGGGATGATATAATAGAATTGGTCGATGACACTGTCTTTCTCTGTTATATTATTTAAGAGCATAACAGCGTGTGACACGGGAGCATTCTCAAGAAGGTTAGTCCTGCAAATGGGCTTGCAGAAGGTAGGAAAGCCGCGCCTCCCAGTGACGGCGTTATCCGGCGCGCAAAGTCTCAGCGCCCGCGCCGCCAACACCTCGGGGTGGTGTGCTAGTCCGCGCAGCACGCGCCACACGTACAAGCACAGCCCAACATTGCGCCGCAAGCACAGCACGCTGTATCCTACCATGCCGAGCACGAACATGGTCGGGTACAACAGCGGGTAGAAAGGGTACACGCCGTACTCTCTCAAGTAGAGAAACCGGGCAAATTTATTTTGTAGTTTTTCCAGTAATTGAATGTATTTGGCCTCGTGCGGATTCCATATTATGCCACTAGTCTCTAGCCTACTCCTTACATGCGAGTTTTACAGCACCCTAGCCACCTCGGTACCGCGAAAATCCTTACACTGTCTCAGAATAAATCCCAGGCTTCTAAACGACTTTCGGCAGATATGGACGATGTGATCACGAAACGTAAGATCCGGTACCATAGAAACGCCCAAGTCGCTCGTGCTCTCAACCCGCGTCAAAATAGTTCTTCAGTGGATCTACAAATATGCATAACAATAATTATGTATTTGTACTTACAATACTTACATTCTATATTTTATCGATCCGTATCATTGGTTCCTAAAATGCTGGCTGCGTTGCCACGTGGGGTGGTGATACTTATTTTTTCGGCCAGGAAATAACCTTAGCTTGATTTTAACTATTAATATGTAAGTACTTACATACTATTCCCTATTCTGTGCTATGTTGATACATAATATTTAAAATTAAGCTTTGATAATCTTTCCGCAAGTTGAAGGACTGGTTTAAATGTAACGATAGTAAACAAACCGTTTCCCTTATGTGTAATCAATCAATTTAACTTATGACACCATAATTATATTTCACTTGCACGTTGCGAGATAGAAACGAATTGACGGCAAGACGAATAAGTGGGAAGGATATACAGTATACTACCATTAAATACAATATATAGGATATGTTAATCTATAGGCAGAATTTATTCATGCGTAAGTGAGGCAGAATTCCGGTAGGTGGATCAAACGCTGACCTTAATAGCGTGATCTAAAAAATTATGATATGAAGCATGATTGGATGTTGTTGGTATTGGTTATCGTAGCTCAGTGGTCAGAGCATTCCCCAAAGGGCAAAGCTTTAAAATACGTAAGTATATTTACAGCATCAACCACCATGAAAATGTTTTAAGGTCCCCACTGGCGATGTGTTCATTTGGATTATGTCTATTACCGGTCGGACGCGGACGAGGTCTATTTTGGACTGAAAGCATAGATCTCAATACATTTAGTAATCGGCAATTGACGATAGCCGACGCTAGACGATTGAATACGACGATAGCCATCCATACGGAAAGTCGGTATATCATTTTTGAAAGAGGTCCTCTCCATTTGGATGAATTGACTTAAAAATATCGTTAGCGGGGGCTTGTGCTCAAGCCAACCTTATCCTGTAAGAGTATTGTATCTCCAACGAACGAAACACACACACATCCCCTAGAAGATAGACAAAGGAGTTTATCACGCCCACATTTCGCCAGTCCTACCATATCCACAGTGTGCAGGTGAGGATACCTTCGGTCCCTTAAAAGGCAATATCAGAACAGGTAGAACAACCCACATAAATTAAATAACTTTGACAATACAGAGATAAACGAGTGCTAATTGGGTACAACTCAAACACCCAAAGCCTTTTGGTAATTGCTAATGACCCAGTTAACCCAAACTAAAACTCATAGTTTTAGATTCATATTCGAAGTTTAGTACCTACCCAGGTTTTAAACACAGGCGCATTAGCAGCTGTTTTGTACAGACTTAATTATACTAATGGTACTGCGCTAATATCACGAATTAATATTATGTCGTTGTAATAAATCATTCATCAAGAAAGGCTATATAACATCACCCTACGACCAATACGCGCGTATTTAGATGTACGTTCATTCGGACGAAGTTGCGGGCTATCATTGAGTAATGTATAAAATAAAAATAAAATAAAATAAAATAACGTTTATTATCTTTGAAATTTTCAGAAAATTATTTAGATTCGTCAGAAGTTGGTGTGACTCTACCGAGGGTTCCAAAATGCAACGAGACTGAGAAGAGCCCTCAAGAAACTCAGCTCGGCTTTTTTCAAAATATTTCATCTTAAATCTAATACAGAGTTATTTAGAAAGGAGCAATTCGTTACGTTGTTACAACCAGGCCGCCTTGTCATCTAAGAAATCATTAATACTATAATAAGCTTTATGGCACAATTTACTTTTTATTAGTTTTTTAAATTTATTGACAGATAAATTTGCTATTTCGGTTGGCAATGTATTGTACATTCGAATAAAGTTCCCCGCAAAAGAATTACTCACTTTATGAAGCCTAAATTTAGGAACAGCCAGTTTATCCTTATTTCTTAAGTTTAGATTATGATTATCACTATTTTTCACAAATTTACTTTTGTTCTTGTGGGTATACAATAAAATTTCATAAATATACTGTGCATACACTGTAAGGATGTTAATATGCTTAAACTTATCTCTTAATGACTCCCGAGACCCCATTCCATAGATAGTCCGGATAGCCCTCTTCTGCAACACAAAGATGCATTCAATATCGGCAGCGTTACCCCACAGTAGTATGCCATATGTCATGATACTGTGGAAGTAGCTGAAGTAGACAAGACGCGCCGTTTTAATGTCTGTAAGTTGTCGGATCTTTTTGACAGCATAGGCTGCTGAACTAAGCCTGGCCGAAATTTTCCCGATATGAGGCCCCCATTGCAATTTGGAGTCTAACGTTATGCCCAGAAAGACAGTGTCATCGACCAATTCTATTATATCATCCCTAACCTTAACACTGGTTTTAACAAGTCTTACATTAGGTAAGGTGAATCTTACACATTTAGTTTTATTTTCATTTAATAATAAATTATTAGCACAAAACCAGTGGACTATCCTAGAGAGGGCAATGTTTACATCGTCAAGTTCGCGCTGTCCACGTTTAACTTTAAATATTAAAGAAGTGTCATCAGCAAACAAAACTACCTCGTGGTCGTCTCTTATGAGGTGAGGGAGATAATTAATATATACTAGAAAAAGAAAAGGTCCCAAAATTGAACCCTGCGGTACCCCCATTGCTACAGGAGAACCAGGTGACTGTTTACCATTGATCACTACTTTCTGGACCCTATCACTTAAGTAAGAATTGACGAAATTCAAGGCCGTCCCCCGGATTCCGTAATGATCAAGTTTCTTAATTAAAGTCTGGTGCTGAACGCAATCGAAGGCCTTAGATAAGTCACAGAATACACCATAAGCATCATATGACTCATCCCAGGCCCTGTATATACACTCTAATAATTTAATACCGGCATCAGTGGTGGACCGACCACGAGTGAAACCGAATTGTTTTGTATGTAATAGTTTATTAACGTTAAAGTGATTTTGCATTTGATTAAGCATAATTTTTTCAAAAATTTTACTAAATGTAGGTAGTACAGAAATGGGACGGAAATTGGACGAATCTGAAGTACTACCCGATTTAAACAGGGGAATTAATTTACTAGATTTCATTAAATCAGGGAACACACCACTATCAACACAATTATTAAATATTATTACTAGTTCAGGAGCAACCATTTCAATAAAAGAATTTACTAAATACACAGAGATGCCCCAGAGGTCAGCTGTTTTCTTGATATTTAAAGATTTAAAAGTTTTAAAAGTATATTAAAACTATCATGGTCACTCACATTGCTATTAGAGTTTTCGACATATTGTCTCCGAAGAAGAGACTATTATTTCTTGCTGTCTGTCCATACGTCGAAAACAGCATATAAGATTTAGATAATTATTTTTACATTAAAGCTATATCACACTGGTCCTTCACATAAGACGTATGCCATGCGACGTGGGAGACAGTGACACACTGGTCCTACGTATACCACGTTATACGACGTCTGACTTATACGTTATTTGAAAGGTGGTGTCTGCGAGTATCTTACGCGCTAAGAAACTTTAACGTGTGTGACAACGTCGTACGTGTGAGATAGCACGGAAAGACACGAATCTGGTGCGGCGACGCAGCATACAAATTGTATAGGCCAGGTCCAGTTCAGATGTCGTAATGCGTGGTATACGTCGTATGTGAAGGACGAATTTGCCCGTGCCTTAAGTGTTAGGGCATTTTGTGATCGGAAGTGTACCGAAACTAGCTTTCGGAGAAAGAACTCTGATCGACAGAAGCTGTTCTCCGGCCATAGTTCATCATTAATCTCGTAAATCTTACGTGACAGCTAATCACGTAAAATTAATCCAAATTTGACATAACCCTTGAACCATTGTAACTCATATCTGCAAATGTCAGACAGGGCTCTTTGGGAATGGATTTGATTCAATCATAATTATTAATTTACATTGAATATTTTGGTAACCCGCCTCATGGGATGCCCTTTTGTGATCCTATTTCTACGTCTAGTAATTTTAATAAACTCACATACTCCGTACTAGTAAGCGATTACCAAACGTGTAAAACGATTACTGAGCCAAGTTTTTTGAATGTGTTATGAATGACTTTGATTATGAATAACGTAAAAATAAGAATAGCATTGATGTTAGTAATGTAAGAGTTAGTGTTAGTAATATACTATTTTTCGTTAAAATATATTTATTCATGTACCATAAGACACTGAGTCACATAACAACTGACACATACAAATGTCTATTATATTCTCAAGATAATAATTGAAATTCCTTTTCATTTCATGTTCCAGTTTAACGCCGGCCTCGGTTTCCCCAGTTCAGCCAAAAACATCAACGTAAACTACGCCTTTCAAGCCAACTTCCAGTTACCCTGGAATAGAACCCAGATTCCAACCGACATACTCAACGCAAACTCTGGCTACGTTGGCTCTGCAAGAGAGAAGAGAGAGATGGGGATTAGAGATGACTCTTCTTATCAAAATGATGCCAAACTTTACCATTTTTATAAGCATATCGAGGGGGTGCTAGACAGGTATTTATATTGAACTAGTAGACGCTCGCTTTATAAATTATAAACACAGAAACCTTCTTCGAAACCGTTCTATCCCATAGTGAAAACCGCATCACAATCCTTTGCGTAGTTTTAAAAGTCTAATCATACATACTGAACGGGTAACTTTGTTTTATACTATGCTATGATGTTTCTAAGTAAATATTATTTTCTTCGCGAGCTCATTAATTAATTACCACCAGGTTTCTTGTCACTATGTGCAGCTAAGAGAATACAATTTGTTAGTTGAGTTAACACTCCTGTACTGTGACAAATTAGTTCTAAACATGTATTTACGTCACACGATCACAACTTTTAGTATTTGCTAGTGTAGTTAAGTTGTTTTTCTTGTTAAAAGATTTAAAAATTAAAGTAGGTTTAAAAGTATTTATCCAAAATAAAAGGTTTTAATACCTATGTAGGTATTTGCAATCAGTAATGAGAATAGGAGAGAGAACCTAGTAACTTTAATTTCCAAAATATTTCTCTACGGCCTTATACCACAATATAACTTTATACCACAACATAAAGAATGATGACTCTGATTGTGCTAGAAATACGAAGTAAGTTTGAAATCACGTTATAAAAATACAAAACAAAACAGAAATGGGAATGTCAGTGGCGGTTTGTCTGTTTGTTTATTCACATCAGTATTGATTGGCAGTATTGGGAACTCGTAAGATATCGAATTTGTGATTTATTTACCATCAGAGTTTGTAACTGTTCGTAACAAAATTTCACCTAAATTGCTTTCGTGAATAATAAATTCCACGATTGTCAAAATTGTTATTTATCACTGTTCCTGTTTTGTATTTATTTTCGTTCTACGATCTAGGGTAGTTCTACAAAGTGTATACCTTCGTAAGGAAGTCACAAGTTGAACGTCACGCGGCCCACCGAGCCTACCGAGATATCCCGTTGGAGCCATTACCAAAATCTCATTTTGTCGATTTTTCAAATATTTTTTTATTACACAAATCGATGAGAAATATGATATTTCGTACTTCCATTAGAAAGATCAGCTCTTACATGCCAAACTCGTGAGATATAGCAACATCTCACACGGGTGGGCCGCGTGGCCGCAACGAACAGAAATACGAATTTCTTTCCGCGGGGCCGAGGGGTCTCGCTGCGGCCCACCATTTGGCAGACTGATTTTTTTGAAGAGATATTCAGATTTTGGTAGAAACTGTTTGTTATTTATTTTAGGAAGTTTAATTATTTTTATATGCTGATTGTAGTGTACTTGCATTGGCACCATTTAGCTACTGTAGGAGACGTTAGCATCAGCATCAAGCCCTCGGTGACCTAGAGATCGTACTAAATAGCCGATGGAACTTCGGACCACATTTCCGAAGTAATAAATTATGAATATTAAACACTGGATCGACTGTTTGTTACGGCAACCATTTATTGACTCCAAACCATAGATACTATAGTCATAAATGCACAGAGATACTAATACCAATAAAAGAGTCTCTCGATCTTCAACACACCCCCTCAAACTAAGATCCATGTACACTTTATATAACCAAGATAAAAGTAACATAGAATACCTACAAGCTACACAAGCTACCTAGCCAAGTATTCCTTGAATAAAATCATTTAACTTAGATTTAGGCAGCGCTTTAGTTAAAGCATCAGTTATGTTATCTGCTGTGGGGATATATTCCAACGATAGAACACCATTAGCTACGCAGTCTCTAACAAAATGAATCCTCAGCTCTATATGCTTAGTGCGCTTATGGTAGATCGGGTTCGAAGCCAATCTAATCGCACTTTGGTTATCCACATGAATTTTTACTCGCAAATTGCTACTATCTGGGAGGAGATTACTCACGACTTTACGCAGGTATAAAGCTTCTTTCGCGGCTTCACTCAAGGCAATATATTCAGATTCCGTAGATGACAGTGCCACGCACCTTTGCTTGCGACACTCCCATGCAACAGTGTTTCCTCCAATTTTAAATATGTAGCCCGTAAAGGACTTCCTGTCTCGAGCATCACCAGCCCAATCAGAATCCGAATATCCTGAAATATCACAAATCTCATCAGGATGTTTTGTGAAACGCAGTTTCCTATCTCGTGTACCCTTGAGATATCGTAGCACACGTTTAGCTGCTTTCCAATGAGTTTCACCATACTTAGCATTGTACTGTCCAAGAGTACTCACTGCTATTGCTATATCAGGCCGAGTGTTAGTCGCCATATAATTCAATGCGCCGACTATGGCTTGGTAAGGTACATCTTCTGCATTCCCCACCTCCGCCGAAGCCAGAGTTGAATGTACATCCAGCTCAAGTGGTGTACTTACCGGCTTACAGTCCTGCATGCCGAATTCAATCAGTATTGCGTCAATTTACTTAGCCTGATCCAATGTGATCGTAGACCCTTCACGTCCAAAACGCATGCCTAGACACTGTTTTGCTGGTCCGAGGTCCTTTATATTAAAGTGCGACTTTAGATCCTCCAGCAAATCACTCTTTGTCTGCTCATTTTTACTAAACACGATTAAATCATCTACGTATAAAGCGATTCCGATAAAATCTAGCGAATTTACAGAATTTTTCGTGTAAACACAATTGTCAACATCTTGACGTTTGAAGTTCAACATCAACAAAACGTCATTAATCTTGATGTTCCAACTCCTTGACGATTGCTTAAGTCCATAAATCGCCTTTTTTAGTAAGCAAACTTTTTGTTCTTCTCCTTGTTCTAAGCATCCATCGGGTTGAAGCATGTAAACTCTTTCGTGCAAATCACCATTTAGAAATGCCGTGTTTACGTCAAAATGATGTATGTGCAAATCCAGGGCCGCAGCAAGGGTTAACAAAATCCGCAAGCTCGATCTTCTCACCACGGGTGAAAATGTTTCGAAATAATCGATTCCTTCAGATTGAGTAAATCCTTTTGCAACAAGTCTTGCTTTGTATGTTGTCACTCCTTCTGCATCCTGTTTGTACTTGAACATCCATTTGTTTCCGACGACTTTCGCTCCAGGTGGTTTATCTACCAGCTCCCATACTTGATTTTCCCGCATAGACTCAAGTTCCTTATTGATAGCTTCTTCCCAGAGATCAGCATCCCCTCGACTACGCGCTTCACGGATAGTCGATGGTTCCTTCTCTTCAGCTACTTGATATGCAAAATCAGAGTTGAATTCTTTTCTACTACTTCTTAGCGAATATCTTCTGTCTTCAATTGCTTCAGTTTCTACTTCTTTCGCGTTCGATACTATACAATTTTCTTTATGACCTGAAGTACCTGGTTCCGGTTGCACCATTTCAGTTTTAGTATAATTTTCCTGTACTTCCACTGAATCTTCGAAAGTTTCTTTTTCTTCTACTTCCTCTCTCCTTGTCACTTTGGGTTCACAAACTTCCCACACAACTGTGTTGTCTTCTTGTTGACTCCGAGGCTGTAAAACATTGACTGTAGGGTTTACTGATACTTCACTTCTCTTCGTTACTGTCTTCTTCTCTGTTTCAGGCTTATCAGTTCCTTCGATGAATACAACATCCCTCGCTCTAATGACACGACCTGGAATGTTTGGATCAGAGAAACGATATCCTTTCGTCTCGTCACAGTATCCCACGAAGATGTATTCTTTCCCTTTGTAGTCCCATTTCTTTCTTTGTTCCTTTGGAATATGTACAAACGCACGTGATCCGAACACTTTGAATCTGTTCACGTCTACGTCATTACCGGTCCATAGTTTCTCCGGGATAGCGCCACCATTGGCACTGTGTGGCAGACGATTCTTCGTATACACAGCAGTATGACAAGTTTCCGCCCAATATTTAGCATTCAGTCCTGAATCCGCTAACATGCTCCTTGCCATCTCCACTACCGTACGATTGGCCCTTTCCGCCACTCCATTCTGTTGAGGTGTATACGGCATGCTTAACTGATGCTTTATCCCCTTGCTTTTCAGATACGCATTGAACTCCGCGTTGACAAATTCTTTACCATTGTCAGATCTGATCATCTTAACTTTCTTGCCTGAGTACGTCTCTGTCTCATTCACGAAACTTTTGAACCTGTCAAGCGCCTCTGTTTTTGACTTCAAAAAGTAAATAAACATTTTTCTCGTGAAATCATCAACGATTATCAAGAAATAAGCATGACCACCGTATGACTTATTTTCCATAGGACCACAGAGATCCATGTGCACAAGTTCCAACTTCTCGGTAGCTCGTACCGCCTCGTGATCCTTGTCGAAAGAAATCCTGTGCATCTTTCCCTTGCTACACGATTCGCATGGATCCAACTTGTTCATGTCTCCGACGAACTCCATCCCTGGTACACGTTTCATGTCCTGGAAGTTCACATGTCCTAAACGCCGATGCCACAGCATCACTGCCGAATTCTCTACCTGAACTGCCAAAGCGCTATCTACAACAGGCTCACAACTATCTAGTTTGTAGATCCCAGCAACCTTGCTAGCAGTCGCCACATGTGTACCTGACACACGACAATCCTGGTCATCATAAATTTTGCACCCAGTCGATCCAAACACAACAACATTACCCTTCTCGACTACTTTTGAAACCGATAGCAAATTAGCATGCAGATCTGGGACTAATTTAACATCAGTGAATGAAACGACTTCCCCATTCAACTTCGTTAGAATATCCCCCACACCAGATACATTGACCTTCTCATTATTAGCGCAAGTAATCACACTACCATTATTCTTAATAGAATTAATGTCTCTAAACCACTCCTTATTAAAAGATAGATGACACGAAGCACCACTGTCTAAGTACCAGTCTTGTTGACCGAACGCTACTACACCTAGTAGGGTATTGTAGCACTTACGGTTCACTTGACCTTTAGACGACGCACACTCACTTTTCCTATGACCTTTCATGTTGCATCTAAAACATCTAATATTGGAGTTGAGTGATGCGCCTCCAGTGTGCTGGCGCTTACTTGTTCCCGCTTGTTGCTTGCTACTTGTTCCTGCACCTCCATTTTTCTTCGTTATAAGCGCTGCATCAGGGTCCGACACTTTTGAAATCCCGCTTTCCTCATGGAGTAGCTCCGTCTTAACGACTTCAGAAGTAAGCTTCGTACCTGAGTGTAACGCCATCCTCATCGAACTGTACTTTTCTGGTAATCCCCGTAGTAATACTACCGCAATCAAATCGTCGTCCACTGGCTTGGCGATGTCTCCTAGTTTGTGCGCATGATTCATGACGGCTGCTATATACTCCTGCATACTATCATGTTTCTCTAGGCATTCATCTAGGAATGCATCCAAGAGTTTGATGTGACGATTGATAGATACTTTCAAAAGTTTTTATGAGGTTTTCCCAAGCTTCTTTAGCGGTTGAAGCTTCATGAACGAACGGAAATACCTGAGGTTCAACGTGAAGACATATGGTAGCTAAAGCTTCCTCATCTTTTTCCACGTCAACAGCAATGGAAGGATCTGGATTTTTATTTGTCAAAAAGAACAGTTTTTCTTTCTTGAGAAGCATTTTCATGGAAAACTTCCAATCTTGAAAATCATCTGCCCCGCATAATTTTTTTATCGTCATTAAAGCTTTTCGAGACATTTTAAGCGTGGCTGGGAACAAAACCTAATAAATTATGAATATTAAACACTGGATCGACTGTTTGTTACGGCAACCATTTATTGACTCCAAACCATAGATACTATAGTCATAAATGCACAGAGATACTAATACCAATAAAAGAGTCTCTCTATCTTCAACACGAAGTTTTATCCCAAAGTGACGGGGGCATCAGTCGCGCTTTCACGACTCATGCCCAACCTAAGGGGACCCAACGCCTCCTGCAGGAGACTGTACCTGGAGATCGTGCGGAGTATGGCCTTATACGGGCCTTATAGATTGGCGGTCAAGGTGAACGCGATAGCTTATTAAGCCGTCGGTCCCGGTTGTCATACAAACATCTATGGTAGTCGTTAAGGGTAGTTGGAGCCCTAAATCAAAAATCCTACTTGTCTAACTACTGAACTTCAATATCACCCATGGGTTGTGGGGGTCAGATGGCAATCGCTTCACGTGAAATATCGAAGTTCAGCCAAATCGCAGTTAGACTGGAAAGCCGACCCCAACTACGTTGGGAAAAGGCTCGGTGTATTATTATAATAATTAATCATCTAAAAGAATGACGTTTCTGAAACATAAAGGTACTCGTATTAAAAGTTGAAAAAAGTTGTCATCCTTATTAATAGATTTTTTTGGTTGCTCATGGATTTTAATGAGACAAAACGTTGTTACAAACTGTGGATCGATAGTGACCAACAGTTATTAAAATATAACGTGGATTTACCGACCCTTTGGAAATAGAATGAAAATAGGCGTGATATGTGTATTTCTTTTCAGTTTCGGGTACAACGGTCACACCTGTGTGCTGCAGACGCTGTGTCAGCTTGGAGCTGAGCCGCTACATTCGGAGGATAAAGAGGATGTCTTTCACGAAATGGTCTCTTTTGTGCTGAAGTAAGTAACTTTCACTTACAGTGTGTGACTTAACCGCTAATGACAACTTACTGTTCGCTTATCTGGAAGGGTTACGGAAAGTTAATTTAGGAGATTACGGGAGTTAAATTGAGAACCTCCTCCGTTTTTGGAAGTCAGTTGAAAAAGGAGATTTTTTTGTTGAATTTTAGTTACCTCTCATATCTTTCGACTGGGTGAACCATGGGTGAACTGACCGTGTTTTTTTTTAATTGGCACTTATTTTAATTTTGTCCCAACCGACAATTATCTGATCCCATTCCGGCAATTTTTAGTCGCTTTTTGTGTCAATGATTGTCGTGTTTTTAGTTTTCGCTTTGTATTTTAAGAGGGACGACGGTACCCGATGTTAACCGTGTGTTAATAAAGAAGTAAGACCACTGTGCCGGAGAAATTGGCAAACGGCAAACAGAATTATGCTATATGGATCAGACTAGCCCTTTATTTTAACAAAAGCTGAAATTTCATTAATTTAATCAACGTTGTATGTGCACATTTATCCGTCTTTTTCTGAATCTATTACTGACAGACACCTTTATATTTTATGACACAAATCTAGATTGTCGTTTTCTCTAATTGAATGAAAACTACAGAAGTGACAAATAGATGAGCAAACACGTTCAATGCCCTATTGGAACACTAGCAGTATGTGAGTTTGAGTCACATGATCCCCAAATGTTTACATAACTAGTTCTACGTTTGTCGCATAAACTTGAAAATTACTTCAGCACACACTGTCGTCTGCACGCTTTTTTACAGCTAACAACCAACTGTACACGCTACTTTGTTAGATAGCACCTTTTTCAACCGACTTCCATAAAAGAGGGTTCTTTATTCTTTTTTATGTTTGTTACCTCATATCTGATTCTTAGGACTGACACCTATTTTAAAATTTATTTTTTTATTTTAAAGCTACTACTTCTCAAGTGGTTTTATTTTAATTTGGTCCCATTCCGACAATTATTTGGTCCCATTTCGGTAATTTAAAGTCAGTTTTTGGGTATTTTTTTTTGGATAATCTTACATCAATTTTATCACAATCTTAGCTCATGCCCACGGTTCTCCCACATGAAATAGCTTTCTCGTTCTCAAATTACACGAGAACACAATCATTACCGGGATAATAGTTATGTTATTGTAAAGTTTTAATAAAACCCCTCCAGTATTTTTTGCGTAAAAGAGTATCAAATATAGAAACGAATATATTTTACAAGCAATGTTAAAGCTTATGTACTTCTTCCCAAATAATTTAGTATTAAAACAATGTGGTAATTAATGTTGAATTTTTATATAATTGCACTAATTTCGCTAAATAGAAGACATTACAAACGTCGACATATGTTTCACCTACTCACGAGGCATTCTCAAGACTGTCTCAAAGAGAACAGCTGTTCTCTTTGAGACGGTAATGTCTTCTATTTAGCGAAATTAGTGCAATTATATAAAAATTCAACATCTTACCCCATTGTTTTATCATGGACTTTCGCCAGGTAACGCCTGATTCCATTCAAATTTAGTATTACTAAATTGCTGCGGTGGCATGGTCGGTAGTGCATCGGCTTTCGACTCCGAGTCTTGGGTTCGATTCCCGGGTCTAATCAAATATTTGTGTGATCCACAAATGTGTTTCTCGGAGTTTGGGTAAAAAAAAATAGAAACCTATTTATTTATTTATTTATTAGGTTAACCAACACTCATTACACTGATAAAATTACAATAAAAAAAATAAACTACATAATTATGTAAGTGTAATAATTACTTAATGGCTAACACCACATTCTCAAATGATATCGGTATAAACATAAATTAAAATTATAAAATCAAACCAAACATTTAAAAAAAATCTATGTATTCTGTGTATATTATGTATGTATTTAGAAATATATAAGTATGTTTATCAGTTGTTTAGATCCCATAGCTCAAGCTTACAGCTTTGTTTGGGCTAGATGAAGATGTGTCCAAAAAAAAAAGTCTTGGGCCCAGCTTGAACAGGCGACTGTTCTCTTTCCAGGTTCACACGTTCATGTTGTGCTAACTAAGATACCACTACCTTTAATTTTACTATAATTGTACAGTGTGCAACTGACGGTGTCGCTTAAAACCGCTATCTACCATTATTACTATTTACATTATTATTTATTATTCTAGTCCAACGAACGACGTGACGCACCGCGTGACCAAGGAGGATGAAGCTTACCCTTACATTACAGCATATAAGTACGGAAAAGACTTGGCAAGTTGCACCAATCTATACGTAGGGTGCTCAATATCACTCATAGAATTATTTACCAAACAGCACAATAATTTTGAATGATTATAAAATTTGATTTATTCAATAATATTTTTATTTCTAGCCTTTTACGAACATTTAGTGCAGTCATCACGGGTAGTTGGGACCCTAAAAAGTCCAACTGGTCAAATAAGAGAATTTTTAATATCGCCAATGGGTTGTGGATGTCAGATTGCAGTGGCTTTAAGGAAAATATTGAAACAGAGACTAGAAAGCCACCCCAATTGGTTTGGCGTAAAGGCTCACTAGATTATAATGATCAAGTGGGTAATTAGTTGATTAAAAAGCAGTAAATAGAGAACATAGAAATTGATAGCTTATACTCGTAGATACCTATTGATGGCAATTGCGTCATGGAAATGTAGTATTGCTGGTAGATACTCGCAGCTTCGCATTGTGGAATAATTGTTGTTATCAAATGAGAGAACATTAAAATATTTTTTTGGGATTTCACACCCCCCCGTGAAGATTGGATATCCGGAACGCGCTAATCCCAGGAAGTACTGATTTGATTTGAAAATCTCTTTTTATCTTTTTTTGTTGGGACCGGGAACGGGAAAAACGGGAAAGAGCGAAGGGAACCAAACAAAGATCCAAGTCCGTTTAATGCATGTTCCAAATTACCACGCGGATGAAGTTGCGGGTGACCGCTAGTCTTCATTATAATCATGAATTTTGGGTGCCTGCCGTTTTGCCGAAAAGATTTTGAAAAAATTTCATTATGTACCCAAACCAATTTTAGCAACCGTTTTTTATACCATTGCAATATTATTATTTCGAATGATTTTAGTACGCATATTTTTATTTGGTCAAATTTTTACTCGGCAAAATATTACCAAGTATAATTAATGTCATTATGGCATTTGGTCTTTAATCAAATGATTTATTACAGCAAACAATCTTCAGACAATAAACGTTTGGTGAAATGATTTGTTAAAACAAAAAATATTAATTGTAATTTGTTTTTAGCAGGTTACCCGGAACTCAACTATTTAGATTAGGTTAATTTCTTCATTAAACCAAATGGGTAGGTTAGGTTAGGTTAGGTTAAAACTGTGACCTCCTACGCACGAACCGAGTGAGCGAAGCGAGCGGTGCTGCAGCAGCGGCCGGCGAGTGCCAGAAACGACTTGCGTTAATAGAAAAAAGAGATTGTTTTTAGTAGGTTACCCGGAACTGAACTATTTAGATTAGGTTAATTTCTTCTTTAAACAAAATGGGTAGGTTAGGTCAGGTTAAAACTGTGAGCTCCTACGCACGAGCGGTGCCGCGGTAGCAGTCGGTGAGTGCCAGAAACGATGATTTTGCGTAAAAACAGTTGTACCAACTGAAATATTTGACTAAATAAAAAATGTTAAAAGTACTAGTTGGTAAACAAGTTATAGTTTAAACGTTCAATTCCCAAACAGGTTCGCGTTACAATTTTTTGTGAATAGATTTTTTGCTAAGTAATAATTTGGCAAATGAAATTAAGCGAAAAATTTTTTGGGAAGCGAACATTTGTCAAATTCCTTTCGGTCAAACAAGGGAGACCCATGAATTTTACATCTATTTGGCACGCTGGCTACACTGGCACGCTTCGTGTGGGTACCTACCCATCCTTGCGTCGACCCTGCTTTTAATTTTTATTATCTTTTTTCTAGTCCGCGACGCCCAGGACTTTAATTGGCTGTGCTATAACAGCTGGCACGTAAGATTTTGTTGCCTTCAATCAACATTTCTTTGCAAGGCAACGAATTACAATTTTTTTTCAAAATTACAATATAGCTGCTACTTTTTATTAAATTCATTCGGCCATTTTGGACATAACCCATTATATGTGACGGCAATAGGCTAGCCCCCTATAACGTTGGACTAAAAATACTGGCTAATTGTGGATGTGTAATGCACCTCTACCTACCCCTTGGGGATATAGGCATGATATGTGTGTGTGTGTGTGTGTCTATTTTCTTTAATTATAATTTAAAAAAATATTTCTTTCGTTTATATTTTGTTAGATACTATGATATCTTTGATAAGTTTTACTTGTAATTAAGACATTTTTCTTTCCCTTTCTTTGTGTTGTGTGTGAAAGAAAAATCATAATTTATTTACATAATAGGACATTTTCTTTTTTTTTTCTATCATATTATAACACTCACACAACTCAACAACAGATAGAAAGAAAAAAAGAAAATGTGTCACCCGCGACTTCATCCGCGTGGTAATTTGGAACATGCATTAAACGGACTTGGACCTTTGTTTGGTTCCCTTCGCTCTTTCCCGTTTTTCCCGTTCCCGGTCCCAACAAAAAAAGATAAAAAGAGATTTTCAAATCAAATCAGTACTTCCTGGGATTAGCGCTTTCAAATAAACAAACAAACGCAGGCAGGTATTTTATTAAATTTATTATCTTCTGATTATTCCAACTGTCAAGTATTTAAATGTCGACATTTGGAAGCATCTCTTCAAATAACTTAATTTAATCCATCGTGAGCGGGATCCTTACTCTATGCATAAACCATTGTAATGTTTAAGTTTTTAAAAATAAATTTTATTGGTCCAGGCATCTTCATTTCGTGGAGAATTGAAATCTAATACAAGAATACACCATTACAAACGCGGTTGCAAACCAAGACAGACGAGAGTGTTTTGCTGGCTACACGGATTAAAACCAACAGTGTTTAACAGAACGTCGTTTGGTTTACATACAACCACGTTTTAAATCATGCATTCGGTTCTTTAATGTTCTTCTTTCTTGTATGAGTTACACTAAACCGAAAGAATGTAGTGTGTGTTCTCCAATCTGCGTGAAAGTACTTAATATGGAACCTTCACATTCTGGGAACAAGTCTTCGCAATTTATGCCTATTTCTCTGCCAAGACGTTCTGCTGCGTGGTACTCATTGTCGGTGTGATGAGACAGAGTATCTGAAGTCGTGGATGGTCTGCAATTAAAAATTATACACAATGAGATTGTATATGATGGATATTAGCATGGCGCAGAGGTTTAATAATATTATACGCCGAATTTATGCATATAGCTTTATTGGTCCTATCATTGCCTCAAACCCGACCCTTTTATGCTTGACAGAGTTTTGTCCGTTGATTGGCAGGTACATCACTTGTAGGTGAGTTTCGGGCTTTTAAGATCTCGGTGGGACTGCTATGTACCTTGTTGTCATAACTTTATAGACATGATGTGTATTCGTTTTTTGGTCAGTTTATTCAAAATTTAGTCAAGGTAGATGCTTTAAACGAAAAGGCTTGATTGTGTTGTGCAGGCATGGTTTATCCTGTATAACATAGTACTATTACATATTCTCTGTCTCTAAGTACTAATTAATGACATTGATGAGAATAATGCTTGGGATTAAGTTGCTCTGGTTTCGACGATAGGCCTATTCAGTAATTATTTGTTGTAATTAGACCGACCGGTGTCGCCTTGTATGCCTATAAGTAAGAAAACCAAATATTCTCTTTAAAGAGATCACCTTTACTTCAAAAGTTTATTATTACAATTAAATCTTAGCAAATCAATATAAACATCGAATAAACCACCTCATGTAATTCACATATAAATCGTTAAAGGAATCTTTTCATATCGTTAGTGACTTACGTGAATAGTATATGTCCAATTTCACCGAGCAAGCCGTTTTCATGGGTGAATGGTACCTCGGCAGCTTCGCAGATTGTTCGGAGCAAGCACGGCCGACCTGAATACCCATACCTGAAGTTTCAATAGGCAACCTTAATAAAATATTATACCTTCAGGGCGATTCTTGTTAACTCTTTATAAAGGCTCCACATATTAAAGTAAATTATGTTTTCATTCACTCCTTGAGGTAAGTATTTTAGTTTTGAGTTGGTAATCGTATTTTATGGTGAAAGAGACAGGTAAATGTTTATTTTAGCTGTATATGTTGGTATTTTATCACAATGTTATTGGCTTTCAATAAGTACTTGACGAGTACTTTAATACTATTTATTTGTCTATCTGTGTTAAATCGGTCCTTGTAGTTGGTTGGAAATTTAAGTTCGTATATCAGATCAATTAAATATCTTCATACTAAATTTTGTACTAAGAATCTCTAAAAATCCGGCCAAGTGCGTGTCAAGCCACGCATAACATAGGATTCCGTAGTTGCCCACAAAAACCTCTATAACTCCTGAACTAACAGAGTTATACCATCTGTTATAGTTTTCCTTCACAGTTCATTACATGGACTACCGTCATGACTTTTTTCAAAATCTTCGCGGCAGTCGTTTAGATTTTAGAGGGGGCACACCCTGTTTTTACAAAAATATACTCTTCAAAGCTAAATATCTTGCAAACGGTTACTTAAATCAAAAAAATATTTTTGCAATCTCTCAATGTTTTTAAAATACCTATCTAATGACACCCCATTCGACGTAATAGACGCGAAAATAAATATCATCTCCCCAAAAATATTTTTCAAAATTTTATGTTAGCTATAAATAGTGCTAACATAAAGTATAAGTATAGATACTCGTACTGTCGATTAACGGCACTTGGTGGAATCTGCTACACATATTGCACAAAAACACATAGGTACTTTTCCACTGTTATAATTTTATTTTCATTGACCGGTTTCACCTCACGGCATCATCAGAGATTTATACAAAATATAGTTTTAATTTACATAAAAATATACTACGATATTTTATATGTGTTTTTGTGCAATATTTATTTTAACACTTTGTTGGTATAGTAAATATACATATCTACGCAAACTTTCACGTTTCTAGCATTGCGTTTGGGAGGAAAACCAAGGAAAGACGGACGGACGAGATTTTGACTACGGAACCCTAAAAATATTATATAGAAACAGCTGAAATTGTCTCTACTATTTCATTTATTTATTTCGTTACAACCAATGCACGTGCAACCAATGCAATTTATACATGCATAAAAAACAGTCATGCATTTGTACTGAACTTCTGTAATAAATTAGAAACTGCTTACCTCTCAGCCATACGTTCAATAATCTTATAGAAATCCCATCTATTCATTCTTTGAGGTTCATCATCTTCTATTGCATTTTGATCTATGAGTTCTTGTCTCTTAATAGCCTCTTCTAAGGGTAGTTCAGGTACTGCTGTTGCATCTGTTATTAAACCACCTTCAGCGTATACTAGAGACCTTTTTCGTCTATTTTCATCGAATGATACATCTACCAAAGTATTGTTATCTGTTTCATTTTCATTCATTACAGTAGTACTGCCTTCAATTTCTCGTAATTCATTAGAATTAATTTCATTTTCATTATCTGAATCTATACCATTATTACCTGTAGATGAATCTTCGTCATCTGTATCTCCCGAACGGCCAATTGTACTAGCAAATCCGTAAATCCTACTAGTGTATTCCGAGCTATTTGTTGGTAAATCATATTGGAATTTTATTACTGTACCTACTGTAACTGAAGCTTCTTTTAAATCAACAGGTATACCTAGACCAATGATGAACTGAAAACATTCAAATAAGACAGTTAGGAATAATTAAATTGTTGGTTTCTCAAAACTAGAAGTAAATCATAGTTCATAATATCAAACCCTAGGTTAGTATGTACTTTGTAAATTAAAGAAATAACCCAATCACAAATTAAACTCAGTGCTTAAGAGATCTAAATGCAAAAATAGACAACATAATCAGTAAAAACAGAAGATACGTTTTTGAAACAAAATCTCTCATGGCACGCTTCAAAAGTCACACGGACGCTTAATTGCATTTAAATTCACGAACAAAAAAGACACGGCTTCGTTAAACCCTGTTCGTTTTGCAAAGAAAACATCATTTACTTAAGTTAAATCGGGTAGGTGCGTTATGCAAATTCGAATGTATTTGTTCTAATAAGATAGGGGGAAATACCTGTGCTCGTGCCGGTCCACCATCGGGATATATAAGGTACCGTTTCTGCCTGCTTGCTTCAGCGCCAAACAGGGCGATCAAATAGAACAGAATTAAAGCGTACAACATCGTACCTCGTTTTTTCGTCGATTCTGAGCGCACAGCGCCGGCGAAGTGTAAATACTGTATAAGATAAAATGTTAGAATGTTTACACAGAGCCTACAGCACTGCCTGTCTAATGAACCGTTATGTTTTCTCAGTGATTTGGCCTGTACCGAACGGCCCAGATATTCTATACTGTCGAGCATAGGTTAGAAGGTTTTGCTTAACAAAACATTACACATTATAACGATGTTTTTGGGTTGTTGAATGGGTTCGTTTGGTACGCAAGCTTATAATTTGAAAATTATTTACAAGAAATGTTTAAATTATGGCCTATATATTTTTTAAGTTACTATACACTCTTTTGGAAGGCAAACAGCAGGAAATTGAAAGGTATATTTGAGCTGAACCTAAAAGTTTTTTTTATACGCATAGCAACCCTTGTTACAAACAATTATATAAAACTAGCGGACGTTCACGGCTTCGCCCGTGACAAATTACATACTAAAGCCTTCCAAGAGAATCACTATATCCATTGGTGAAAGCAGCATGAAAATCGATCGGGAATTTTTGAGTTTATCGCGAACAGACAGAGAGACGCTACGGAGGACTTTGTTTTCTTATCGGAGATGTTTATAATCATACACATACGTTTATATTCTCCGCCTAAAATATTATAGTATAGGTGGCACGAAGAAATAAAAAATATATAGAATATAAATATTGAGATACGTTTTTGATATTTCACTCTGATTTTCTACATGGAAAATTGTCCGTCCAAGTTGCCGCTATCCGGTGCATTTATTCCGCAAACATTTACCCCGAGTATGCACAGAAGCCACCGCATCAAAGTAAAAAAAAAACTCTTTTTACTATCATATTTTATATGAGGCAATTTATGGAAAAGGTTCTGCTTGTTTTCAGCACATACATTGTGAAATTCTACTGCTATAGTTACCTGTTTGTTCCAGAAGAATGAAAGTTCCGAATTTGTTATTATTATTATGCTATATATTAACATAGTATCAAACAAAGTCTTTCTCTCTGTCTGTCCCTATGTATGCTTAGATCTTTAAAACAACGTAACGGATTATGATGCGATTTTCACCAATGGATAAAGTGGTTCTCACGTAAGTTTTAAGTATATAATTCGTCAAGCGAGCCGCGAGAGTCTGCTAGTTAGTAATAAGACAAAATATGTATAAAGTAATATTTGTGTGATGCTTCTGAAAATAGAAATTTCAAAAAATAACGATATGATGAAAATAGTCATATAATCTTGATAGTTTGTGGTTTAAGTGTTTGAGAGTGAGGAATTAATTGGAATCTTTACTTACCTTGACAAATAACATGTATTTATAATTATAACGCGGTCCATTTCCATTACAATTAATGCAAATCAGTACAAATTGAGTTGCTTCTAAAGTAATTAAATTCTTCTTAATTTTTTCGCTCATTTCTTAAATTGAGCTGTGGATTGTTTTACAATCTCTTTAATTAGCACATCTTTCGTAATCTAATTATGTTAGAATAAGTGCTTCTTTATTAGATACTTCATTTCCTCTCATTTGGGATTAGCTTACCTTAACTTATAATAATTAGGGTTTTGTGTATTAACATTGCATTTGATGGTTTTTTACTTACTATCTATAAATTTCTTGTATTATGTTTTTAACTACAAAAATTTGTAGTTCATGTCCTTCCTACCCACGGGTTTCTATGCGGCGGCGGCGGCAGTGTTCGCTTTTTACAAGCTTTTATTTACTTTCACTTGTCCCGATGTCCGTGTGTACACAAATCTTGCAAGTTCAATTTCACACTTCCCGGATTCCGATTGCGCTGAAACCTTGCCCGCGTATGTAAGTCGCATGACAATGCATTTTATGATGATAAAAGCTTGATTTAAAAATATTTTTTTATGAATACTTATTATCTGATTAAGTCACAAAAGTTTAGTATTTATCACACGCATAGAACCGTTTCCGCGTTATTGTAGCCTAAAACTCTTGACTAACTTAATTGGTATTCGATTCGTGGGTACAAGATCACAATGTATGTATCACAATGTAATAAAGCAAGAGTATAGTCTGTTTTCTATGAACAGGTTTCTCATCATACTTTTACAATACAAATTTTACCACTTGAGGGGCTTCAATCCTATGTCTGGTAATGATTCTGGATGGAACTCTTTTTATATTTTCTATCTAAGGCAATCCTCTAGACGTGACGTCACACGTTACGCTGTTGTGAAATTATTATCATGTTTACCTAATTTATTTATTAGTCACAGTTTGTGGGCCTCGTTTTAGACATTGTCTCCCAAAAATACATTATCGCAGAACAGGTTGAAGTACTGTTAAATATTTATGTACACACGTTTAACAGTTTCCCAAATTACTTTAGTAAATAGTATCAGTCAGTGTGCTTTGTGGACGTGAAACAGCAGTATTTGTTCAGAACTAATGCATTTAGATCAAATCATTAGCTTTCACCAAAGAGGATTATTTCTTCATACTAGAATGATAATCAATACCTTCGTTGTGTACGTTTAAAAAACCTTTTCTGATTGTGATATCATTGTGTAAATTAGTGAAATGATAAAGAAAGTAACCATTGCTTACCTGTTTCAGTGTAATTTTGACGTTAACCCTATTTTGCGAGCAAACAGTGTGCAAAAAACGAGAAAGACGTTATTTAATATTTAGCCAAGCGACACAGTGGGGTGTGAGTATACAAGGTCTAAATTTTTTAATATTTTATGTTAAATCTGATCCAGTTATGTTATCCATTTCAAATTTGAAATTGTTTAATGTACATTAGGTATACGCTACGATATCAATACCATTGGAATCTGGATCGTATGTGAGTGTGGGCTGGTTCTTCGAAGCTAACTACTTCGTTGTTGATAACGCTACATATTTTGAACCGTTACTTGGAGACATAGCTGTGAGTAAACCTTCTTTTTCGATGAGTATTAGTTGGTTAGAGATCCCATTAAGGTCCCACCCAAGTCTATCTGATGTGTAATATAGAATTACTTGATTGCGGTAACAGCTTTTCTTTCTGTTACATACCTACAGTAAGAAAGTTATGTTTTTTGAGGAGGGGGTTAAGATCACCCGCGTGTCCACTGCGAGGCTTCCAGTGAAGACACGGCATTACACACGTTGGTGGAATGCTCAGCATGGGCGAATCAGCGCCGGGACTCTCTCTGGAGACCATGCTACGAGCCACGGTCTCTAGCGGGAGCCAATGGAACGCGGCCGTTTCCTTCTGCGAGCAGGTTATGCTCGTGAAGGAGGCGGCCGGTAGGGTGAGGGAGTGTACCCTCCCCATTGAGTTCCGAAGTGTGCGGCGAGGGCGCCGCTGAAGTGACTACGCCCAGGATCATCGACCTCCATGATCGGGGCCTGAGGATGATGGATTAGCAACCCACCGTCCTTACAGAAGCAGGCTAGACGGGCTTCGTGCTGTGGGGCTTCACCCCACGCACGCCTTCACTCACCGACGCGGGATAAAACCCGACCCCAAAGATGTGGGGTAACCCGATCAGCACGCAGCGGCCACACAGGTGACCAAGGTCCACCGTGTGCCACTGGGAATTCTTTCAGTGCTTACCGGAGGCATTTGGCAATGGACGTAAGTTCGGGCGCGGCCCAAAGCCACGGCTTACAAAAAAAAACTATAACCAGTGATTAGCACCATTTGGCAATTTTTTGTGATATTATTGGTAGAGAAATTCGAACTTTGATGTGTTAAGCCGGCAGGAACAATAACCGTCTGATATGTCAAGTTTGGTAGAAAATTCTGAGTTCTATCATTGTTTACTAACCAACTTGATGTCAGAGACTCTAGTGTAAGAAGAAATATCATATTCTGGTTACCTATCTGTACCCGGTAACGGGAATATTAGGCCGCACCTACGTCCATTGCTGAGCGCCTCCGGTAAGCACTAGAAGAATTCCCAGTGGCACCCGGAACAAAAAAAAAATTTTTTTTTTGATCCAAGCGAATATTAGGCTTGGATCAAAAATACTTGCAAAATGTGAGTGTGTAATGCACTTCTACTTACCCCCTCTGGATAAAAGTGTAATTGTATGTATGCATCTATAGATTACATACCTACAGTTGAAATTCATTAACTTTATCATTTTACAGCAATCAAGAAAAAGGGAGGATAGAAGTATTGATCGAAGAAATGAAATTATAACACGTAAATCAGCGTACATCTTCATCGAAGCTATGTTGGAAAGGTACTTTTTTATTCGGACAAGTTTAGGCATGTTCAACATCATCAATTTAATACTGTCCACTGCTGAATATAGGTCTCTCCAATCAGCTTCTACTGAGACCGGTCAATTGCCACCTGCGTCCAGTGGGTCTTAAATACCTATTATAAAATTTAGTAGGAAGTTTTGGGCATTACATAAAAATTAACGTACTTTTGATGATAAATAAGTTATTAGGAAAATGAATAGGCTCCATAGGGATTAGGAATAAGGAACATACTTCCAATGGACTCCAGTCCCTCTGCTTTTGAATGCATTATAAACGATCCACTTTTAGTTCATTAATATATTATTTTTAATTATTACAATTACTTTTTCTTTTAGACATGGCAATCCAGGTCGACCTTGCATCTTGAGAGCCATCTGTGAGAATGCAGCTACCCATTTTTTACATAATGGGCTAATTGGAGATTTACTATTTTTTATTCTAACGTAAGTTATTGTTAATAAATAATATTTACATACAATTATAATTATGCTGCATTACGTACAGTCAGCCCCAAAAGTCGCTGAACACATTCAAACTTCCAAAACATCTGAACACCGAAAATGTCATAAGTCAGTGACGCAACACGAGAACAAAATAAACTCAACATACAAACGTCCGTAAAACGCTGAACACTAGTATTCCAAAAGTAGCTGAACACTAGTATTCCAAAAGTAGCTGAAGATCATTAACATCACAAGTAGATTAACAAATCATATTTTTAATGTTGTTGCCTGTTTATCTAATTTTGATGTTCTTGATGTTACACGAATTTTCGTCTTTTGACATGTAGGATAATTTGAGAAAAGTTTTAAAGCTAATATTAAATCCGCTGCCCTGGGCTGCGGCCGCACCTACGTCCATTGCCGGGCGCCTCCGGTAGACACTGAGAGAATTCCCAGTGGCGCCCGGCGGACCTTGGCCACCTGCGTGGTGGTCGGGTGTTACCCCGCATCTTTGGGGTCGGGTTTTATCCCGCGTCGGTGAGTGAAGGCGTGCGTGGGGTTAAGCCCCACATCACACAGCCTTTCTAGCCTGATTCTGTAAGGACGGTGGGTTGCTTATCCATCGTCCTCAGGCCCAGATCATGGAGGTCGATGGTCCTGGGCGCAGTCTAGTCTGCGGCGTCCTCGCCGAACACTTCGGAACTCAGCGGGGAGGGTACAGTCCCTCACCCTACCAGCCACCTCCTTCACAAGCATTACCTGCTCGCAGAAGGAAACGGCCGCGTTCCACTGGCTCCCGCTAGAGAAAATGGCGCGTAGCATGGTCTCTACTCACCGAAGTTTCCGTGCCCAGTGATGATCTGTGTCGCACGATACGTGAGGCCACCGTTCTGCCTCTGCAGCCACTCCTCCATGATCGGTCTCAGCGCCTCGATGGTGGTGGTTCCTCACTTTGGTTGCTCAAGTCGCACCTTCCATGTCTCCATGAGATCCTGGCGGAGTTGGGACCGCTGGGCCTCGATTTCTCGAGACGCAGGCTTGTGGTCCCGCTCCAGCGCCTCCATGTGCCATTGAAACAATGAGGCAAGGGCTCTCACTTGCAGGTTCCATGGAGGGGTCGCGGCTAGGAGACATACAGCCTCTAGGGAGATCGTGCTGTCTCCCAATCCCAAAGATGCGGGGTAACACCCGACCACCACGCAGTGGCCACGCAGGTGGCCAAGGTCCGCCTGGTACCACTGGGAATTCTCTCAGTGTTCAGCTACTTTTGGAATACAGTATTTTATGGACGTTTGTATGTTGAGTTTATTTTGTTCTCGTGTTGCGTCACTGACTTATGACATTTTTAGTGTTCAGATGTTCTGGAAGTTTGAATGTGTTCAGCGACTTTTGGGGCCGTCTGTACTTTAGAGCGATAAGGATAAGGCGATTCGGAAAGGAAATATAGCCTAAAAACTACCACAAGTCGTCATTTTTGGGGTTCCGTAGTAAGTCTCGGGACCCTTATAGTATCGTCATGTCTGTCCGTCCGTCCGTCCTCGGCATTCATCCCAAACAGTTAGTGACACATAAAACTTTGCATGAATATACTACTAACATTATAAAATATTTTTTTTTCGTGTACCCTCTCACCCTACATGGAAAGTGGGGATGATATTTTGTTGTGGGATGATTAATGTGATGGAAAACTTTTCAGGGGTTTTCAAAGTAAATCTGAAACTTTTAATAACCATTTTTTGGACTAAATAACTGGATTCACCGAGCCTTTTCCCAACTTAGTTGGGGTCGGCTTTCCAGTCTAACTGTGATTCGGCTAAACTTCGATATTTTCCGTGAAGCGACTGCCATCTGACCTTCACAACCCATGGGCGATATCGAGTTCTGTAGTTAGACCGGTCGGATTTTTAAGGGCTCCAACTACCCCTAACGACTGCCATAGATGTTCGTATGACAACCGGGACCGACGGTTTAACGTGCTCTCCGAGGCACGGAGGGGTCTCAGTGTCTTAAGAAATGGTCACCCATCCTAAGACCGGCCTGACTAGATGTTGCTTAACCTTTGCAATGTATTAATATTGTCGGGTACCACTAGACCACGAGCCCCTCACTATACTAAATAACTGGATATATAGTGTAATAGACACTAAAACTCTAAATGGGACTATTTGCACCTTAAAATTAGACTCTTAAAATACTGCTCATAGTTTTTCTAATTAATGCAAAACATCTTGTTAACCGACGGCAAGGCTTCCGAAAAGCAAGGCATATCAATAGTATAATCATTATTACTTAATTACTCATTATTTCTAGGCCGTCAACATCAACATCAGAAGAATCAATCGAGGATAGTTTTTATGAAGCCGAGTACGATGGTTTGGAGAATGATTGTGACAAATACAAAGAAGAGTGTCCGTCGAACCCTCTCGAACACATATCAATGTACGCTGAAAATATAATTAAATAACATTGTACCATAATTATGTACTACCGCAAACGACTATTTAACAATCATTATGGACACGATTGAAATAAATAATTTAACTGAATCTACTTTTATAATTTATACACCTTCACGCCTGTATCACGGCAGGCGGAGGCGTAATACGCCTCCATTTATTTATATTTTGTTTACGCGGTATATGGGGGTGAGCTTATTGCTGCCATCCGGGATTTTTGCCAGGGTTCTCATCGATTGGTCGGCAGATGCACCGCAGCAGGTGGGGTTGGCCAAGATCATTTCAAGTAAAGTCAAGTTCCTCCTATGCTACCCTTGAAATTGAGAAATAGGGTAAAAGAACAAATAGAAGGGTGTAAGAAAATTGAAGTCAATTTATTTTATTTTCGGATCCTCAAAGTGAACCTGTCTGATGAAATGCCATGGCGACGTCAAGCTATTGATTGAGAGCCAACCTTATTAGGTATGTACATGAGAATGCCCCTCAACTTAACAACCCAGTTTACAGACAACACGTGCGCAGGCAGGGCGTTACAGGCTTTCGATATTTTGAATCGCTCCGTTCGTTCTGGCTAAGATTTGTGCTAGGAAAAGCATGTCTCAACAACCAAGAACTTCGTAAGTATATACCATGACATAATTTTCTTTTAAATTTCCATATTACTCTTTAACGGCAACAGCAATAGTAAATAATGTTCAACAAAGAAAAAATACAGAGCTAGTTAAAGTGATAAGTATTTTGTTTACACAGAGATGATCGCTTGGCAAACAGTTTTCGAAATTTCAACAATATTTCAGTTTGCGCAGTAAGATGGAATCATGTTGATGACGGCAAAAACTAGTCTTTATTTGAGCCTTGATTTTAGGTATTGAACTGTATGTAGTAGAATGTTGGTGAATACAAATGTTATTATGTAAGTCTTGTGTTCTTATCTTTAAAGGTTAAGTAATTGAATAGTAAAAGTATTTAGTTATTAAAACAGAGAATGTCTTGCCGTTGAAATTTAGGTTTGGATTACAGAATATACATTGATTTTCTACTGAATACGTCCAACATTCGTGTCCCGTATTATGTGAGAGACCATTAAAATTACTGGCAATGTTTTATTAAACTTTTTTTATCAGTTAGATATGATAGTACAAGCTCTGCTAGATGAGTGTAGTAATAGTATCCGATTTTTTTATAAATAAGTAACATGTTATTTTAAGACAGTATTTTTTACAGTTTCACATTAATATTAAGAGTGATTAGTGAACAAACAGTGGCAAAGAATAGACAAAGAAGATATCTATTATTTACCAAGGATTCTCAGTGGGGCGTAAGTAAAAGTTTAGAATAATGGCACAATGACTTATTGCATTCATATTTCTTTTAATACGACTTGAGTAGTAAAGAAGTCCACGTTTCATCAGATGGTAAGTAGTTAGTAGAGGGAAAAGTAAAGGGACAAAGAAAATAGAGTAGAGGAAAGGAAAAGGAACCGAAGGGGCCTTCAAAGTATTCAAACATTACTTTCACAAGTTAATTAACATCGATCACAAGTCAAAACCAGCCTACAGAACTGTGATTTGAGCTTATAAAACTATGGTATTACAAAGCTGCACATAGGTTAAAGAATCCTTCTTTTCTTTAAATTCCGCCATTCTTCAAGTTGGGAGCCCAATTAAGTGCTTCTCCATGGTCTACTTGAAGAACCCAGAGGTGTTAGAGGAAGGAAGCACCTTTTATTATCCAGTGTTTGTTTGAACCATTCGTTAGTCTGGTGGTTAAGACGTTAGCTTTGCTTTTCGATGACGTCAGTTCGATTTGCAGATACCCCTCTATACAGTCATTCTAAGAAGCGCTTTTAGATTAGCTGGAGGACTAACGAAAATGTTAGTCACACGTATTTGTGATTACTAATATTCCTTAAAAATATGTTTTCTTCTTTGGGTGTGTCTTCGAAGAAAGGATAGCAACTTACGCTCTTCTAATAGTCTTCTCTTACATTGTCCTTCTCACACTTCCAGCCTTGTCCACTCTTCTTTCTTTGTGCAAGCTATTCTCCTTTGGAATGTGCTCCCCTTGGAGGTCAGGATGTCAACCAGCCGCTCCGTTTTCAAGAGGAAGGTATATGGGCTGTATAAGGATTCCTAAGCACAATCAATTTGTCTTTCTTTTACTTTTGTCACTTACTCTTTATAGAAGTCGTAGCTTTATATGTAATTATATTTGTGTATCTATTTTATGTAAATTGTATGTACTATGTAGGTATGTTTTAGTATTATGTAGGTTTATTGACGTCATATACGTATGTATATTAGTATTAGTTATATAAGTAGTTATTAGGATTTAAGTTTATTATTTACCATAATAATTATTGTGTATCACTTCATCTTCCGATAACATGATTTACATTAAGTGTCATAGCAACCTCTGTGCACCTACTACTAGTTCTCTCTGCATCACCCAAAGGTTGACTGGTAGATAATGCCTGTGGCATTAAGTCCGCCTTTGTACAGTTTTGTGCATAAGTTTAAAAATAAATAAATAGCAACATAGTTCCTTCATGAAAGGCATCTCGGTCAATTTAAGTAAGTGCTTTTCTTAGTGCTAGAAAATGGTATCAGTCACATTAAAACTTGTTGATTCCGAATAATAATATTCCGATTTATGCTACCAGGTATACCCAACAGTATCAATCCCACTGGAACTAAACTCGTACGTAAGTGTAGCCTGGTTCATCGAGGCCAGTTATTATGATGTCGATAATGCAACATGGTTGGAACCGCTCATCGGAGATGTATATTCCGTAAGGCTTTTTTTTAATTTGGCTAGGTAGAGGGGGGAACACGGTCGCATGGTCAAGATGAGCGCTGACTAGTGGCAAAGTTGCAAGCTTTAGTCACCTGCGATGTGTTCCCTGATCAACACAGAAGCGACGCCCCCGAAACACATAAGGGGCGTCGGACTCCTCAGGGCCTTTCGCGTGGACGGTGGGCCCCCCGACCCACCGCCCATCGCCCTATCAGTCGGGGGCTTGGGCGTAGGCAATGCGCTGTCGGCCTCTGACTGGTGCCCGCCGGGGCGGGAGCGTACGGCCTGCACGCTCCCGCTCACGCAGAGCCTCTCTCTTCGCCGCCTTCACATCCCGAGCGAAGGAAGCGCCGGCGGCCCAACATTGGTCGCTGCCGGCCATAGACTGGATCAAGGCCGGCAGCGAATCCACTCTTCCAATAGTGCCCGTGAGGGCCAATCTCTCCGCGTCTCAGGCGGCGCACACGAAGAGCGTGTGCTCTGCCGTGTCCACGGCGCCACCTGCGCAATGAAGACAATCGGGCTCCGACAGAATCCCCACCACTTCCCACAGGAATTTTGTGAAACATCCGTGACCTGTGAGAAGTTGGGTGAGGAAGTACGTCGGAGCCCCCTGCGCATGCTCCACACACTGGCGGAGCACGGGACCGATGGCCCCCACAAGCGCCCGGCTCGCGGAGGGAACCTCACATCTCAAGGCCCATTGCCGGAACAGATCGTCACAGCCTCCTTTCTCCAGTGATCGACCTGCTCCGGCAACGGACGACCTCCTTTTTGTCGCACCAGGGCGCCCTCCTCGTAGACCCTCTTCAGGTCCACCGCCTCGAGATCCCACGGGGGACTTTGTGCCAAGAGGCACGCCGCCTCAAAAGACACGGTGCGGTACGCCCGTGCAGCCCTCTGCGCCGCGATCCGCTGCCGTCGTCGCAGCTGAACCACGTTCGCGGCGCATCCGCCCAAATAGGCGCTCCATAGAGCGCCTTGGAGCGTACCACACCCTCGTAGAGACGGCGGCAAGCACTTCCCGGTCCCCCTTTATTGAGGAGCAGCCTGCCGAGCGCATTGGCGGACGCCACCAGTTTTGGTGACAACCACCGGAAATGCTCGACAAACCCCCACCGACTGTCGAGTAGGAGACCCAGGTATTTCACGACAGTGATGGAGGTGCGACTCACCACAATTTGGGCATCCCGAGGGGGTACGATTTGAATTAGGTTAGGCTAGCTTTTATTGCGGTAACAACTTTCGTTCAGTATCGATAGAGATTTTCAAAGTTTTCTTCGATGAATTTTAAGTCAGATTCAGATCTCGTTAAAATGAGAACGGGAAAACTGAAGCTCGCGACCTTATAATAAACACAGAGGATTCATATTATAATTTCAATTTATATTTCAGCAGTCTAGAAAAAGAGATCATCGAAGCATTGAGAGAACGAAAGATATTATCACTCGCAAGGCTTTTTATATCTTTGTAGAAGCTATGTTAGAAAGGTGGGTTCATGATATTTTGGTCTTGTACATATTCCGATTAATATGCGACCTGATTACGGTAGCATCACTTGAGGCACTACAATCACAAGTTCAAAAGGAAGCGGTTTCAAATACATGTTTTTTTTGCAATTGTATTATTATTAATTCTATGATAGTAGCTGAGCTCCGCTCGCGTATGACGATAAATATTTTTGCATTCCAATTTTGATTTTTGGATTTGGCAATTGGATGACCTCTACCTGTGAAAACCGCAGTAAAATCCGTTAGTTAACTATGGAGATGAGTGTGTACATTGAGACAGAGAAGAAGAAAAAAATACCTGTAATTTATTAGTCGTTTTAGCCCACAATCATATTTTGTTATTTATAGTAACTACAGTATAGATTAGAAAAACCGTCAGATTCATAAGAAAAGTACAGGATATAACTAAACTAAAGATCATAATCCAGAAGTACAGCTTAAAGACTAAAATATGTATGAAATACGTTAGACTACGTTTAGCAGTCTTTCTTTGAGAATCATCAATGAACATTTGTCAGTATAAAGACATTTTCACAGGCAAGGATATTCCGGACGGGCATGTCTACTGAGAGCTATTTGTGACAATGCAGACGCCCATTTCTTACATAACGGCCTCGTTGGAGACCTGCTTTATTTCATTCTTACGTAAGTATTTCATTATAATATGCGGGTAGAATGCCAAGTTCTCATTTCCAAGTCTAGAGTTGACTTTTCTAGTCTAGAGTTGATTTCAATTTGAAAAGAATAAATAAGAAAATTAAATCACACATTTTCACCAAATTCACCAAATAAAATGGTTCTCTTTTATTCATTTTCCTCAGTACTTATCCTAAGATCTGGTTAAGAAATTTAAGTAGTAAGGTTCTCCAGAACATATTATCTTTAATTGCAATGATCTGCTAGCTGACAAAGTTCTGGCAAAATCTAAAGTTCCCGGAAAGTATCTATTTAAAATTGTGAATAATAAAGCAACTGTTATAAACATTTCCATTCTAACTTCTCCTTTGTGGTAAAGATCGTGACAAAATTTGAGTTTAAACTTACGAAAATAATCATTGAAACAAATATTACAGCAACGAACCTCATGTATTGCGGTTGCCAATATTTAATAAACTTTCTGTTATAGGCCATCTGCATCACTATCTGAAGATGACATAGACGAAAGTTTCTACGAGGCCGAGTACTATGGAGCTGAAAATTATTGTACAAATTACTACGAAGACTGTCCATGGAATCCTTTAGAATTTATTTCTGTGTACGTTGATCAGATACAATGACAAAATTTCCCAAAATTGTCCCAGGACGGCTGAGTTGATACAGTTTTAAAACTAATAGTTAGTTTTAAAACTGTATCCACTCAACCTTGGGAGCCCAGACTACAGAGTGGGGTTTCGTTTTTGTATTGGGATTATTACTAGTTATCCCAGAGAACTTTGTATCGCCTCAAATATAAAAAAAAAAAATTGAAGAACGCGACGGACGGACAGACAAATTGTCGTATTAAATATATAGATTGTTGCGAATTCATGAGTGAACTTATTTGAAAATCCCTTTTTAAACAGTTTTTTTATACTTTTTTGTAAGTACAGAATACTAGCGGACCTCCACGGCTTCACCCGTGACAAATTATATAGGTACTCTATTTATATCTATTTTATTTCCTTTTCAGTTCCGAAAACTAAACCTATGACAATTTTCATCTAAATCCGTCCAGTCGCTTGACCGTGAAGAGGTACAAACAAATATACACAATTTCAGATGTATAATATTAATTAGGTTTAGAATAGTATAGTATAATATTTTATTGCCAGAACGTAGTAATACAGCGTAGATTTTGATGATACAGCTTAGATGGTAATAGGTTGTAGTAACCTATTACTCCATACATATTATATAGTCCATACATACATATTATGCTTGTACTACAGAGACTCTATTTAGCGGTATACTATAAAAAATATTTGTCCTGTCTGTGGGAATTTTGGTTTGAATGACAGAGTGGTTATGGATTTTCTATAGTGTCCAATAATGGTAAAAGCTTGCCATGAAATTATACAACAAATTACAAAGTTATATTAAAACATCAATTACAAAGTAGCTACACAAAAGTTTCAATACTGTAGAGCCTGTACTGGCAGGCAGGCAGGTTAACAATCATTGTAAAAATTCGTAACTGTATTTTTCAAAAACTGATTTACTTATTTTTGCTTCTACCATACAGAAATTAAGATAATTTCCTACATATATTTTGCATAGTAAACTCAAATAGTTACCTGCTGACTTCAAACAGTTATTGCGATTCCCGACCTTCTACTTCTTTACGAAGATTCAGTAAAACAAACTAACAAATAAGCCAACAAAAAGCTTTGCTGCAGTTGCAGGTAAACAAAGGCAGTCTGAAATACTCCTGAAACAACGGTTTGCACTACTCATTTATTTAAATTGTGTAAGCCAGATGAATTATGTCAATAATTCGAAAGCTTTATTAAACATTCATCAGAAAACTGGTAGATTTACAAATCTCAACCTGTATTTATAATGGTTAATGGTTAAATACCTACTTCAACATTAATAGAAAGATAAAGGATTGAGGATTAATCTTTACAAATACAACACAGAAAAGGCTCTCCAAAGGTAATATGGTAATCTCCGAAGAAATGTCGTTCCGCACTCCGGATTTCGATGTAGTTTTCACAGATTGAGTAAGCTTAATTTTACTCAGTATTGTTTGAGCAAATTTGTAAAGTTATCGTCATTATATTCCACGTGGGTGGAGCTACGGACATCGGTTAAACAACGAATTTTTCACAATTCATGTATTTTGTGGAATTGAAAACAAATGATCGAAAGTTCCATGGTAAAGGTGCCTAAATAGCAGAATACTCTATTAGACGTTGTCCGCTCACACGCATTGTGATAAGACATCAAGGGTCATTAGTCTACAGAATAACAAGTTCTGCGAAACTTAAACTTCCTTTGGGCATATTCACATAGTCCGATATCGGCTATCGGACGCGTACCCGGGCGTCGCGTCGGGGTAAGTAAAATGTATAAAATACAAATTGCACTCTGTATAGTTTCGCATTGAGACCTATAGCACTAAACTATAGATAGCTATAGATTTTTGTTACTTGTAACAAGTAAAAATAGACAGAGGAGACAAATAGGAACTGTGGTTTTCTATTCTATGTGGCTATCACATACAGTATGTGAACATACTTATCATATTGTGTGACCTCCCGAACTATATAGTAAAGGAGCTTGAATAAAAAATGTTTTTTTCAGTTATTTCGTTCTTGTAGCAGAACTTTCTCTTAGATTGAGATTTAATGGCGTTATGTATAGTATAATGTATAAATCTTAACATAATATTAATTACTTACCAACGTTTTTCATAAAAGAAAATGTCCTATCTCTTTAGTTGCCTAAAATGACAGGAGTTAGACGAGTTCTGATCCTAAAACTAAATATAACTTCGGAAAAGCAATATCTAAAAACATGCATTTCTAAATTAATTTGATACAAAGATTTAATCTGAGTAAATTAGACAGCAAACGTGTTAACGTCATTATAATATACTGCCTATTATTCAGTCTAAACTCTGTCATAAATACCCGCACTTCTGACATGAAGTTATTAATTTGTCAGTAAAAATTCATCATTCTGTACCCGGCTCCCCTACCTGCAATCTTGATGACAGATGTGTCTATTAAGGCTAAATTCGTGTAAACCCCCAATAATGTCTGTTGAGGAGGTTTTGTCACGTAAATTCTACGATTACATCTGTCAAGCCGACATAATGCCAATTTGCAAGGCACAGACGACTTATATTTTACTCCTGCTTAGGTCTATGTCACCCTTATATGTTTTTACCTGTCGCAAAACAATAGAAGCGGTTTTTCATGAGTATGTTTTATTTAAGTTAAACTGTTAATCTGACTTTGAGGTATCTTTCTATTCTCCGAATTGGCCTAAGCCAGTTGCAAGTGGGATGGCCAATATGACTTATTCACCCTTCTAACAAAATGGAGAACTTTATTTAATCTCCAGATACAAAAGTTTCATAAACCTACTGTCACTACGTTTTATTTAGTCGCCGTGGCCCGGCGTTGAAACTTGTTGAACTGGTTCTTGGACGACACTGCTGCAAGCCGGCTTAGTAATCGACCCTCTCGCACGCATTGCAATCTTTGTTACCAGTTACCTATATATACAGTTTATTCCACTATTAAGAACTTTAATTTTACTATATATTTTTGTATTTTAAAGTAATGAGTTTGCTTAAACTATTCTTAAAATATTAAGAAAGAAATTATAAATACGAGTAGATCACAAAAACTGATGTCATCGGCAAGATTCGAACCCACAGCCTTTAATGCTCTGACCACTGAGCTACGATGACCAATACCGACAACACCGAATTTTGTGATCTATTTATACAAACATTTCTCAAGAAACATACTCCATAATAAATAATAGTACCAGTCAAAGCAGGAAAGTTACAAGCTAATCAGACGATCATGAATCATATTTCTGACATAGAAATATGAGTATGTTGATAGTTCAATTGGCATACCATAATATTTTACTTTGATAAATCCTTTTTCGGGCCACTTTCATTGTGATCTGGATCAATTAGTGTCCTATTTAGTTCATTTCCCTTTTAAGTTAACATGTCGTACCATAACGGAGCTTTAAAAAACAGCATACAGTAATTTAAAGTGCGCTTTTATGTTTTATTAAAAATTACAACTCAATTTCACTATTCTTTTAGTAGAAATAAAAAAACAAAAAACTATGCTTGATAGCTGCGACGAATGTTTGGCAAGCTACAGCACAGGTCTGCAAAAAGATTTTATTTGGTGATAATAATAAATAGTCCCAGCCGCCCAGACTTTACTTGGCTGTACCACAGCGGCTGGCACGTAAGATTTTGTTGCCTTTCATCAACATTTCATCGCAAGGCAACGGGTATCAATTATTTTTCAAAATTACAATATAGCTGCTATTTTTTATTAAATTCACTTGGCCATTTGGACATAACCCGTTATAAATGTGCCCGGTGACGGCAATACGCTTGTCCCATATTACGTGGGAGTAAAAATACTGGCAAATTGTGGGTGTGTAATGCACCTCTGCCTACCCCTGCGGGGATATAGGCGTGATGTGTGTGTGTGTGATAATAATAAATGTTCAATAAAAATGAAAAATTTGTCTCAGTGGAAAGATAAAAGATTTTAGAAACTTACAGTATCCGAGAATAAATATTTTAACGTCCACTATAATGAATGCATAGTGGTCTCACCACGGTTAGAGGCTCAAGCCAACCTTACATGCAACAGGTGCACCTGCTGATTAACGTACGAGACTTTGGCAAATATAAAAGTTTCCAAACAGGAAAACATAAAAGTGTCCAAACAGTGTCTGTGGTAAACAGAAAATGAAAAAGTTAGCATTAATGGGTTAGCTTCGAGCAAAGCTAGTGATGAAAAGTAGGCATCGGCGTGTACGTCAGTTATTATAACCACACTCTATTTCTGTATTTTACAACATTCATCATTCACCGAGCCTTTTCCCAAATTAGTTAGGGTCGGCTTTCCAGTCTAACTGCTCGTGGCTGAACTTCGATATTTTACGTGAAGCGACTACCATCTGACCTCCACAACCCATGGGCGATATCGAAGTTCTGTAGTTAGACTGGTCAGATTTTGGATTAAGGGCTCCAACTGCCCCTAACGGCTGCCATAGATGTTCGTATGACAACCGGGACCGACGGCTTAACGTGCTCTCCGAGGCACGGAGGGGTATCAATGTCTTAAGAAATGGTCACCCATCCTAAGACCGGCCTGACTAGATGTTGCTTAACCTTTGCAATGTGTTAATATTGTTGGTTACCACAAGATTTTACAACATTGTAACCTAATTTACGACTACAACAAAATTAGCAGAGCTATTTCCCAATTATTAAATTACAGTGAACGGGTTTAGCCGTGTAAACAGAATACCGTGTTAACAATATCCATTATAAGTTTATAACTATCATCGCTGTAATGATAGAAAGCGCCATGCTCGAATAATAATTTCAAATATGAGCTTGAACCACGCAGTTAACACTATTTACAAAATTAAATAATCGCGCACACTCTTTTAGCGAACATATAATAATTTTGTACTCTAGAAAATACAACTAACTGTTCTACTTTAGTTTTAGTTGCTTGTAGTACAAAAATATACTTGGTTGTGTCAGTGTGTTGCTTTTTTATATTACTTTACATTATTTTAATAATGTATAAATCTTTTCGGAAGTTACATGTAAAGTTCGTCTACGTTTTGTTATCTTTGTAAGTATTTTTTTAATTAATACGAGTATAATTTAGTGTCGTATGTAAACGTAGACTGAAGAAAATTTAAGAACCTAAACCCACCCGATTAATTGAAAGATCACTGGAAAATGATTTTGCTAAAATGACGTCACTCGTGACACCATGTAATTTTTTTTTATATTAATGACTGCTATTGTTGTTCAACTATTTGGTCCCATTTTGGTAGTTTGAAGTCGGTTGCTACAAGCTACAAGAACTGCTAACTTGCCTATCTTTTCAACATTCGCGAACATGGCGCTGGCAATAGTGTCGAAATATCGAATCTTAACATAGTTTATCACCAAGTCGCTGCCCGTTGTCTGTCCCTATGCAGATCTTTAAAGCTACCTAAGCAACGGATTTTGATGTGGTTCTTACCAATGGATAGAGTAGTTCTCGAGGAAAGGAGGATTTAGCGTATAATTTGTGAGCCAGTATTTGGCTATTATTTGGTAAAAGAAACACAAACTAAATTAACTCGCTGGCACTGAAAGTTATTTAAAGTGTAAAAGACCTTGTGAATTTAAAATCATAACAATATTCTGTTTCAGAAGCCTGATAACATGTACTTCAGGGAAGTCAGAACAAAAAAGAGCGCTCATATTTCCACCAACATCTCTTTATGGAGTAAGTTATATTGATCTACTTGGTAGAATAGATCTTCTAGGACTGGTTTGAGTAAATGAATCTAGGATCCGAAGACTTTATACAGTTTTCCAGGCAATGGTCGTAAAAGATGATTGAAATCAATGCTCTGAAACCGAACGTTGTAATATTTTTGTCTGACCCAATGAACTGTCTACATTTCGATATCATTCTAGACAATTTTGCTTTTGCATGTCTGTAGTTTGTATGTGCTGGGCTAGAGGATAGAGGAGGTAGCTTTTTTATCGGATCTTTGGACAAAATTTGGCTAAAGTGTTCCTTGATTTCAAACAGTCTGTTTTATTGTTCACTACGTCTACTGTTCAACCACATAGGTGTCACTAGTTCATGGAATGTATATATATTGTTTACTGTTTTGTAAAATAAAATCCTTTTAATATTTCAGACATTCGTCGCAATTGCTGTTCCCATTGACCTTCCCAATAAAAATGTATTCTTGTCCTACAACTTTGAGTCAAACCTTAGCGTGGTTACAAACATAACTGAAATTGACGAAGTGTTGTTCCCTAATCTGCCGGTAAGTAGGATTCCTTTCAAACTGTAAAAGTAGCTCTACCTAATAGATACCTATCATTGTATTTAAGAGGTCAGTTCACTTAAAATCTTCTACCAGTACCGGGTGACCTGTGACCTTTGAATGTATTGTTTTTACTACCGGTATCTTATCTTTTGTAAGAGAAAGATTCCGGTTCAGTCCTGGACTTAGTGATTGATAACAGTTGCGATCGTATAAATATTTAAAAACTAATTATATGAAGAGGTTAAGTAAAGAGAACACTAGGACTTATGCTGCCTAAGTACCATATTTACCACGGCTATTGTTCTGAAGAGCTCTTCAACCTGATCCCACCTTCTTCATTCCGATCCCAAACAACGCGTGCCGGGCAGAGATGCCACTCTCACACAGTGGAGAGCATGTTCACGAGTACCGAACGTTTTAAACGTTTGTTTCTCTGCCGAACGATAGCGGCTAGGAACGTTACGCATGTGCACGTGTTTCCTTCCACATATAATCCTGGGTTCTTTAAGCGGAGCGTGAAGAGGCACATCAGTAGGTCGTCAAGTTAAGGGCCACTCTCTATAGTATTGTGTGCTGTGAGAGTAGGCCACAATCGCTAGACGTCGTCACGACTTACCACCAGGCGGGCGGCGTCATTTGGCAAACCCAATATAAAAAAAAACAAAAGTACACACTTGTACTTGCTTCATCTGCTGACAGATGTCCTATATGTTATATAAAGATTGAAGGTTCACAGAAAGAAATTGACTTGTTATTTATTAACAATGGTGAACATATGTTTGTAGTGGAGAAAGGGAGTGACCGAGGAGATGATGTCGTACTAGGATGTGTGAGGAGGACTACAAATAATTAGGATAAGGGCTGGTAGAGGATAACATACTATTTTTTTTTATTACAGTTCATAAGTTCACGTCACAGTCGTAGTATAACGAGGGAGCTTGCTTATACCGTCTTGGAAAACCGCTTCAGTGAGTAAGTATCCTCCTTTACCACAGTTTTTAACAGTTTCATTCTTATTTGAAAACGAGTAGACTCACACAAGAACCTGCTATTTGAATGAAAAGCCTAATAAATATATATTTATCTCCGTGCCTAATTTAATTCAAGATCAGTCGTCTTTTATACGAGTATAATGCAGTGTGTAATAACCCAATTTCTATAAAGTGTAAGATAAGTTTGTCGGAGAAGTTCAGACCAGCTACACAGCTACATCAACCGAGCCCTTGCGCCAATTATCTGGTAAAGATCTGAGTTTCAAAACCAGTATTTTTCTTCTGTTTTTTTTTGTGACACAGTGCAATTTTTTGAAACTTAACAGTGTGCTATTGCCGTTACTGGGAACTATAATTATAACATAAATAACATAACCTAAATATTTTTTATTGTACATCTCAAGCAAAAAATTAGTCTAAAAAATAAATACGGTTACAAAAATTATGTACAATGGGCGGCCTAATCGCATAAAGCGATCTCTTCCAGGCAACCTTAGGATGGACAGAATTGACATTAAATGTGATAGGGGTAGTGTACAAAAAGAAAGTCAATCTACAACTCCCGAGTCGATCATCAAACTATGGCAGCTTCCACAACTTAATAAAAGACTCAATAACAGTCCTTAATATACATAAATACATACAAACACATGCATATACATACAAACATGTATATATATATATATATATATACACTTACATACACATACGCACACATCAAATATATATAAAAACATACATGCACATATTGATTATACAGCAGAGACTTTTGAAAAAAATCCATTTTGTAATCTGAACCTAAATTCCAACAGTCAGGACCGATGTTATACTTTTCTACAATATTACTATCTATACTTTAAATATTTTCAATTACAGAAACGGTATGAACGGCAGAGATTGTATGCTTAGGAATATCTGTGAAGCCGCCGAAACTCCTCTTCATAACAACGGGATAGTTGGCCACGTTATGCATATCATATTTACGTAAGTTCTCAGTTCAGAGATTAAAATTACAAATGGGTCTGCAACTTAAATGAACTCGGAGTCCGCGCCTTGCTTGGTAGAATATCATTTGTATTAATTTCAAAGCGACGTGTTTGCTTAAACTTTTTTTGTGTAGACACAAAGGCAATTATAACACATTCTTACGTGGTATACTTACAGACCGATTATCGATACCTCATGATCTCAAGTCATTATGTAAACGAGATTTTTTCTTCTATCGGTAATGTTAATATTACAGACCTTCAGCATCTCGTGAAGAAGGACTCGACGACGAATACTACGAGGCTGAGCTAGCTGGACAAAAACGAGACTGCGACAAATACTTCGCCAACTGTCCAATCAGTGTCTTCGACTACATTACTCGACTGGTGGAATTTACCACAAATTTTGGACCAAAATAAACGAATGGTAACGCTGCCGGTCTGATTATTTACCTGTCAGTACCCGCGTGGGGAACTTGTGTTTTTTAAAATAGAAATATATGACCAGAAACTTTCCACTTGCCATTTCTTAGCCATTTTTTTTTATACTGTCGATTGACGGCACTTGGTGGAATCTGCTACACATATTGCACAAAAACACATATATTATATATACATATAACACATATATTGTTAAATCTCTGATGATGGCGTGAGGTAAAACCGGTCAGTGAAAATAAAATTATAACAGTGGAAAAGTATATGTTTTTGTGCAATATTATATATTATTAGAAAGCTTTGAAAAAAAATTCGCACTGACGTCTATTGCCGGGCGTCAAGGTACTCCCTCAAAAGGATAACTCGAAGTCAACGGCAGATTCTTGCCACCTATGCTATATAGTGCTACTTCAGAACCCCTGAGTTGAGATTAATGATGAATCCCCGAGATGAATCTCGGCCGCTTTTTTCGTCGAAGTCAACCTCGACTGTCTTCTACTTCTCCTAACGATGTGACTGGTATCATGTGGATGATGTTTATCCATTCGGAGACAAGGATTACATACGTTTTTAAGTGTGTGAAGCTTAATAAATTACATAAAATAATGTTATAAAACACAGCAAAAATATCGGTAATTTATTTATTTCATTATGTTTTAGTTTATATTGTTAAAAATCATTTCAAACATGTTATTTCATAAAATTATTTTCACAGCCATTATACACTAAAATGTTCAATTTAAAATTCATTCATTGGTTTAACTATAACATATTAATATTATAATAACTAGTGCTTAGATAATAATTAAAACTAAAGTCTCAGCACGACTCAATATTTATCATAATATTGTATTACTATAATTTGTTTATTTTATCGAGCTTACGCGATTTAATTTTAAAATAACAGAAACTGTCACAACGGAAGCTCTCAAAAGGAACAAATTTTCCCGACTATTTGGCAACATTTTTCATTAGCTGCTTTTAAAGATATAATAGACTTCAGTTTTCCTCGAAAAATGCTCTATTCAATACTCAAAGATTTTTTCTATTCAGTCAGGTAGTACATTTTTTTTTTTTTTTTAGTTCCGCGGCCCATGGCCGCGGCCGCTCTAACGTCCGTTGCCGGGCGTCTCTGGTTACAAGCAGAACGTATTTCCAGTGGCGCCCGGCGGTCAGGTAGTACCTGAGATAAACACAAACAAATCTTTTCATTCCCTCTCAATATAGATTTAGAATAACGAATATCTAACGTGAACTGATATAAAATTCAGAGAAATGCAATAATGTACCCAGTACCGACTCACCTACTGCAAAATTTGGGATTGCGATTTGCTACGACTTTGAAAATAAAATGGCTAAAGGTGTTCAGCACTGCCACTACAAGTTCAATGGAATTCAATATAGTACGAGTATGTTCAAGTGCAAACGAAGTTTCGAGAAACAGATTTTGATACCTGATTGAGTTGTGATTGATTTTATACTGACTCGAAAATAAAAAACTTTTGAAAAGAGTAACCCTGATTTTTTATTGCAAGGTTGTTCTTTCAAGGTTGGTCTTGCAAGGTTGTCGTGTATCTGGCTTTAAATGTTCAATGATGTTATTGACATGAGTATAAGAACGATATAAAGTGCAAGCTGAAGCCTGCTACTCCGCCAGTTTGGTGTATATATTAGGTACTTACTCAAGGATGTAATTATTGCTGAGCTGAGCGAAGCGAAGCTCTTTCTTAGGCGACTCGTGTATTTCGTCTGTGATCGAATCCTCCTAAACGACTTGGACCGATCTTTTGGAAATTTGGCACGGTCATAGTGACATCACAGTGAGTGCATATATCTGAATTCATAAAGATCGGTCCAGTCGTTTAGGAGTTCGACCCGGATCGACAAACTCAGCTCAATTATTGCAACAGCATAATGCATTGCATACCTAGTTATTAGTGACAGAATTTATATATATGTTTCTAACATACATGACATACTACCAAACAAACACTTCCATATTATTATAGATTAAAATTTGACAACTGATAAATTTAACTAATTATACCAATAGTTTCAATGCCTTTCGGGTAGAAGAAATTGTTCTTCTTATTTGGTATAGAAGAGATTTGTTGGTCCACGGGTACTCTAGTATCGTAGAGTGAAGGAGACTGGAAGATGATGCCGAAAGTGCCCACGAAGCAGGCGATTGTGAAAAGCCAGAGAAAGAATCGGTCCAACACCATGGACATGAATTTCCAGTCTTCAACGACCTGCGAATAAAGTAGGAAAATTAATTGTATACATAACTAGCGGACGCCTGCGGTTTCGCCCGATTGACAAATCTATATATTTAATACGATAATTTGTCCGTCAAATAATATATATATATATTATTTGAGGCGATACAAAGTTTGTCGGGATAACTAGTTTTATTTTGAAACCTTTCTCGAGAACCACTCTATCCATTGGTGAAACCCGCATCAAAATCCGTTGCGTAGTTTTAAAAATCTAAGCATATATTATATTATATGGACGGAAGCGACTTTGTTTTATAATAGGCATGTAGTGATAACTTTACAACAAAAGCGACTGTTAGACAAGCATCGTTCTATCTTTATGTCGTATCGTATAAACAAAGTAATCGTACTTTTTTCATTATATCCTGTCGTAGCAGGCTCTTGAGTTCTGAATGAGAGGAAGCGTATCACGGGACAATTTCCCCTTTGAGATTAACCGTTTTAGATCTATTATGTATACAACGCGACACATTTATGATAAGCACTTTGCTTTCAAAGAAGTAATGAAAGTTTTTGTATTTTAAAGCAATGAGTTTGCTATTAATATATAGTTTACTATTCTTAAAATATTAAGAATTAAATTATAAATAGATCACAAAAACTGATGTCACCGCCGAGACTCGAACCCACGGCCTTTCCCTAACATCGTAGCTCAGTTGGTCAGAGCACTCCCCCTGTTAGGGAAAGGCCGTGGGTTCAAGGGCAGTTTTTGTGATCTATTTATAATTTCATTCTTAATATTGTAATGGAAGTTGATTAAGAATATAGCTTTTAATTTATTACAGACCAGTTGCTCTTTTAGGGTTCCATAGTCAAAGTCTCGGAACCTTTATAGTTTCGTCTAGTCCGTCCGTCCGTCCTCGGCTTTTCTCCCAAACGGTTAGTGCCAGAAACATGAAACTTTGCATGGCTATTTGCTACGCCGACATAGTACTAAAATAAAATTTTGAAAAATATTTTTTGTTGGGGTCCCCTACAAGTAAAGTAGGGATGATTTTTTTTCTCGCGATTACCCCATCCATTGGGGTATCATGAGATAGGTCTTTTTAAAACGTTGATAGATTGCTAAGACAACTTTTTGACTGAGGAATCCGTTTGCGATATATTCAACTTTAAAGTGCAATTTTTTGTTAAAACACGGCGTCCCACCTCCTTTAAAATCTTAACGGCCAGCTCAAAGAATATAAAAAAAATATGATGGTGCTGAACTTTGAAGGAATGTGATAAAAAATTAAAATAGTTTTGAGATGAAAAATTGGAAATAATTTTTCTCAATCTCAATAAAATCTCTGTAGAACCCGTTTACATGGCAGCTATCAAACATTGGTTTATTAACACACAACACAAAATCATCTCTTTATCCCCAAAAGGTAGACAGGTTGCTTATTTCGCGGCGGCTATTACGGCTACTTTTCGCAAGTCACTTTGTAGATACCACGTATCAAAGCCTAAAATTGCTGGCTAGTGATTATTTTACCACACACGCCCTTACCGTAAAAAATAATAAACCATTTTATTATAATTCTTCGTTGAAAACGTATAAAGTTTCACCACAGAACAGCCATTTTTGAGAAAAACACTTTCCACACAGCTAGTATATCAGGAGCGGTATGATAATGTGTACGAGTTATATACGAGCGCCCGGAGCGCCTGTCTGGACACTATTTATATTCACGAAAACTTTTCACAGGAAGTTTTCATATAAATTTTCTACTCTGATAACGTTTATTATACCTACCTACGCTCAGATCTACCTTTTTTTACCTATCCTATAATAGATAGTATGTAAGCTGTTATTATTTAAACCTTAGGCTGAGGCCACAGCTGGGTGTCCCGGCTACGCACTCGGGAGGATTACCCCAAAGCGCCGGTGGACTTTAGTCACGTATGCGGCCTCTGTCAAAAGGCATCTTTTGGGGTCGCGGTATATACCGAGTCGGTGAGTGAAATTGTACTTGGGCTGAGACCTTACAGCACGTAACCCTTCTGGCCTGCTTGTGTATTTTCGGTGGGTTTGATAACCCACCAAACTTACAAGGAGGCTCTAGCCAAACGATTAAGCCGCCTGAAGAACTATTCGGGAAGAAAAATATTGGTAACGCGTTAGACGATTAGGTAGAGTAGGATAAGGAGAGATAAAACTAAACAAAACAACAGATATAACTAACTTAAAATACTTTCATAATTATGTCACTTTATAATACTGTTATACACTTGGTTGAAATGTGGTGTGCTCTGGAAGGCTACAATATTATGTTTACTCTCATTACCTACCTATTTGCAATGAAAACATCCCTTATTGTTGTCCTAAACAAACAACTACAAAGCTCTCCTGTGTTATCCACAACCCTTTCAACCATCGAAACACGCATTCGTGATTCACGATAAACCGCTTGTCATGAAGTGGCTAGCTTCGCTTTTAAATCTTTATATATTTTATTAAATTTTTAATTTGTGTTATGATAACTTAGTGATCATTATCCATCGAGCCTTTTCCAACTCAATTGGAGTTGGCTTTCCAATCATACTGCTTACGGCTGAACTTCGATATTTCCCGTGGAGCGACTACCATCTGACATCCACAGCCCATGCGCGATATCGAAGTTATGTAGTTAGATCAGTCAAATTTTGTTTTAGTGCTCCAAATACCCGTTAACGACTCCCATAGATGTTCGTTTGACAACCGGGACCGATGGCTTAAAGTGCTCTCCGAAGCACGGAGGGGTCGCAATGTCTTATGAAATGGACACCAATCCTAAGACTGCCCTAGAAGATGTTGCTTAACCTTTGCATTGTGTTAACCTACTTGGCTACCACTAGACCCTCGTAGTAGATAAGTTACTGATACCAACACATATTTAGATACTATAATTAATTACCTACTATTATTTATAAGTTCGTGGCCGAGTGGTAACCGCGTAATTTAACACATTGCAAAAGTTAAGCAACATCTAGCCAGGCCGGTCTTAGGATGGGTGACCATTTCTTAAGACCTTTTGAAACCCCTGCATGCCTCGGAGAGCACGTACACATCTATGGCAGTTGTTACGGCTATTAGGAGCCCTAAAACAAAATCCGACTGATCTAACTACAGAGTTTCGATATCGCCCATAGGTTGTGAAGGTCAGATGGCAGTAGCTTCATGGAAAATATCGAAGTTCAGCCGCTTCAGAGTTAGACTGAAAAGCCGACCCCAACTGAGTTGGGAAAAGGCTCAGTGGATGATAATGAGAAGTTCGTGTGAAAAATCATTCGCGTCATTGCTGACAGAGAAGGATCCATAACATCTGGACCAAGGATTACTAACATTATAATCTCCCAACATGACAGTAAAAGTAAAATTTTCCTTTAATCATCTATTACGTAAAGCATCAAAATGCATTATAACGAATCAAGCACACATTCGAACACCGTGTCGTATCTGAAAGAAGCGAAGACGAAAGTGCTTAAGTATGTAACACACTGCAACATAGTGTTTTGAACAGAAAAACCCCCGCAACCCACGAATCTCAAGGGAATCGTGCACTCACAGCAATCTTGGTACGCTTGTTGGTTCATTTGACTATACTTTGACCTCTAATACAGAATATTAAACTAACATACTAAGGTAAGCTTTTGATGGCAATACTAAAAGCTTTATAATATAGTTTTGTGTTCTCGTCATGTTATAGGTTAAACCGCATTGAGACTAGATATGCGGCGAGAATAAACGCAGTAATTACAAGGTCTGTGGAAACATTACAGTTCATTATTCCAGCTGTTTTAGATTTTAAACCTAATGCTGATGCTGATTTACGTTTTATTACAACTTGGATTAATATTGTTTAAACGAATTGCAATAGGTGCAGTAGTTAATGATATTATGAAGACAACCAAGCAGATAATACAGTAATGGTACAGTAGGTAACTCCAGAATGAAACAACAGAAAATCATGCCGGTATTCCCGAAGGGGCATGGAACTGATTTGAATGGAAATTGGATCACTGATAGACCAAGATCTTCACGCGTTTATCTTTGTAATGCGTTATCATGGGGAACCACAACCACCACAATTAGGGAATTTTCAATAATTCAAATAATTAATTTCTTGTAGACCCTCAGGGGCACACATATTATTTTATGTCATAATTGGCAGTGTCGGGAAAAAACGGGCAAAAAAAACTTCTTGGTGGTTGGTTTTTAACAAAACAAGAAGAATAAAAATCATGTTTTTCATTGACCGAGCGAGCGTAGTGAGCGAAACGTCTACATTTCGAGATTGGACAATTTTGCTATCTTCTGTCTGTGCGTGTTCCGGGCTATCAGTCACAGTTTTTATCCGATCTTCACGAAACTTGGCACAAGTGTTCCTAGATTTAATACAATTTTTTATAGTGAGTTTTTTTCGGAATGGGGGGAAAATTGGGGATAAAGCTCAAATAATGGTTTTAATGCTCGTGAGGTCTAATGTTCGACCATAGGACAACCACTAGATATCAAATGATGAACGAAAATAAACAATTTCATAATATTACACGCTACTCGTATAATAAGGATTTTAATTATGAGCATGTCAATATCAGTAGTTAGCGTGCGCACGATACAAGTAATTAACCAATAGACAACATCCTGTACACCAAGTTAATAACACGTTAAATTAGGAAACAAATTTTCATTAATAAACATGAAACATCCTATATATATGGCTTGAAACGAAATAAATATTTGACTTTTTGTTATGACTCGATAAAATTACTTAATAAGCCAATTACCATAGGCATGCAAATGATCACTGAAATGGCTGGACATATTTTAACGGAACTTTCACTGACAGATAGCTGATGATATAAAAAGTAACTTTGGTGAATTTTTATCCCGAGAATGTGTTCCCATAAAACCAGATTTCAGCATTTCGGCATTATTCTTTCAATTGTAAACAGGCACCGAATTTAACGCACAAAATTCTTCTGTGTTGCCAATATTAGTATGTATGCTTACCCAGTAAACTAACATAATAAAATCTCCGTATAATGTACGGGTAACCAGCGCAAATCCTCGTGAAGAGGATCGAAGGATTTTAGAATGCGATCCGTGTTTACATTGGTACAGACGCTCCTGGGATATGTTAAAGAAATAGGTATGCAACGTGAAACTGATGCAATAGTTGTTTATTTATTTATTGCTTCGTCATGCTTTACCAACTGAAGCTGGAGTAGATTTAAAGCTACACAGTTGGAAATACTCTACTCCTATTCTACTCCTATTCCTTTACCGTTCATGCGGTCAGGCTGTGGAACTCACTACCCCCTGATATACAAAGCTGTAAAACTCTTCCTCTCTTTAAAAGTAAAGTCAAAACACATTATCTGTCCTCCTTACCCTAGCTATATATGCTAGTATATGTAAGTATTGTATATATAGCTCAGTATATATTTATCTATGTATATATTATAGCACCCATAGTTTATGTAGGTTTATTTATTTACTTGCACTGCACACACTTAGCCTTTTCACTCTTACTTCTCCTCTCAGGCCTGCTGGAAGAGATTCCTTTAGGAATAAGTAGTGCCCTTGTACTATGCTCACTTTATTCTTTTGTACTTCTGTTTCTTGTTTATTTTTTTTGTGTGTATGTACAAAAATTATAAAATAAAAAAAAATAAAAAAATAAAAAATACATGATTTTATGCAAAAACAGACCTTGGGATAAACAGAGCCTTGGATAAGTGATGAAATTTTGTTTGAGAATTAAGAATTTTCGTTAGAATTGTTTTGAAACTTTAACTTTTTGCTGCTTTTACCCAAATGCCTTGACTCGAAAGGAACCTAATTTAGTAAAAACTTCTGGTTCGTATTGAGAAGAAGACATACTCTTTAACTTCATAACATTACTAGTGGTCGCTCATATGATCGAACAGTGAAACTTGTTTATATTAAAAACATTATTGGGGCTTATCCACCCCCCAACCCCCAATCAATCGAAAAGCAAAATAATAAACATAAAAAATAAAAATCCGTGGACAAGAAACGTTTCCTGATTTAAAAAAGAAAAATTGTAAGTTTTTTCTAACGAAGTGCTCTAACGCGGTTTGGGTAGTGCGATTTAGTAGAAATCATCAAGTTACACTTATCAGTGGTTCCCAACCGGTGCAGGTGGTCCGCAAAATCCAAAATATGGTCCGCTTTTTCTTCATTTTATTTTTTTAAATTTAGCGCCGTTGTCTTTAGTAAAACGAAAAGTAACCCAAACCCATGTTGAGGTACGTTGCAGTTGCGTAAAGAACTTCGTTCTTGACGGGGGTTCCCTGACAGCACAATTTTTTGTGCTAAGTTTCGTGCAGATCGAAGAAAAATGTGGTCGCTAGCCTGAAACACATAGAATGCAGACAGACGAAATCAAAATGTTGAAGCTTTATTCGCTTCGCTCGCTCGCTCAAATGCTTATCTTTATATATATAATTCTACTGTACGTGTGTATGTCACTGAACTCCTCCTAAACGGCTGGACCGATGTTGATGAAATTTTTTGTGGGTGTTCAAGGGGATTCGAGAATGGTTTAGATTTACAATTTGGTTCTTTTTTTTGCAGGACAAAGTCTGTTGGGTCCGCTAGTTTTATATAGATTTGCAACTTATATTTTTTTATTATATTACAGAGATAATAAAAACAATATAATTGAAACTAACTAAATATGTACATTATCTATTCTAATTATACCTACTAATATTACATCTAAATTCTAACATGCGTCAAAGAACTCCTCTGCTTCGTCGCCGACTGGCAATGTTTCGAAAAAGCTGGCAGAATTGCCACATTGTAAGGCAATGATTATTCTTTGTATACCAAACCTATATTGATAACCATATTGATTTTTATAATGTTTTCGTACAGGGAGATAAAGGGAGAACTTGGTTTTATTGTTGTGGCAGGAATAGTTTTAGTTTCTGAACTCAAAATATGGAAAGAATAAAAGAAGCGTAGAGTAACGTACAGGCTTCAGATAATATTAATCAGGATACACATGACAAATACCAATAACACATTATTATGACTTATCAGCAGAAATTCTACAAAAGCCTTGGAAACAATTCAATATTACATAATTTCACCCTATTTGGCATTCAGGGCCTGTTCGTTCCGTTAAGATAAGGGCAGCTAACATTAATAAAGGGTCCAGATGGCAAACAAAGGGAATAGACCATTTTTACGCCTTTGGCTCAGTGTCGTTTAATTTATACACGACGACACGATATCGTACCGATATTTTTTACCATGTTATTGAGAGATCCTAAACTATTCGATAAACCATGACTTACTTAACTATAAAAATACCGTAAGTACAAAAGACATGATAATTCAAGTTACAGTTAGTGTTATACGTAGGTCACACTTTAAGTTTTGCGTAACTTAAAAAGATAACAAGTTAAAACCAAAATATTATGTTTATTGCTTTTCAAATTTGATTTTGATTGTGGGGAAAATACAGAAATCACAGGGTGCTAGGTCGGGGCTATGCGCAGGATGGGTGACGAGTTGTACTTTTTCGGAAACTAAAACTGACTTTGTTTTGTTGGCCGTGTGTAAAGAAGCGTTGTCATGATGTAGGAGAACGCGGTTTTTGGGTCGTCTTTTGCGAACTTTTTCTAACACTCTGGGTAAACAAATGGTAGAATACCACTCGGAATTAACACTCTTTTGATCTTCAAGTGGAATTGTACAGATGGGACCTGAGAAAAAAAACGCGATCATTTTTTTACCAACGTTTCTCGCCTGCCTCATTTTTGTTGGCTTGTTCTCATTTTCAAACACCCATTCACAAGATTGCTGTTTTTTTCGGGTTCAAAACAATAAATCCACGTTTCGTCTCCTGTGACAATGTCATAAACAGCATTGGAATGTCCGTGGTCGTACTTTAGCATCTGTGAGCACCATGCAAGGCCGCTTCTGCTCCGCTGTCAGTTCATGAGGGATCCAACGACAACAAAGTTTCCGAACTTTCAATTCTTCGTGTAAAATATTCTGGATTTGACTCATACCAATCCCCAATAGTCCTCGAATTGTCTCATAGGTAATCCGCGGGTTTTCTTCAATTAACCGCTTAACAGTAGCCACATTATTTTCGTTGACGGCAGTTGAAGGCCGTCCTTCATAAAATTCGTCATGTAAAGAAACTCGACCTCTCTCAAATTCAGCAAACCATCGCCTCACGGTGCTCAAGCAAGGTGCTTCTCTCCCAAAAGCATTTTGAAGACGAGTGGCACAGTCTTGCGGAGAGAGAGAACTGTTAAAATCATAAAAAATTATCGCTCTAAAATCTTTTCGACTTAATTCCATTTTCGTTGCATACGTAGAACTTTGATGTGTGATAAAAAACAATTGACAAATGATTTCCCGCCAATTGTTCTTTTTTATAACTAAGAAGGTTGCAACGTTTAAAAATAAAACATTCGAAATTCAAATAGTTCCGATTAGCCAGAAGTGCAAAACTTTTAGTGTGCCCCATGTATATCTCAGGGATATTATATAACACGTCGTCAGAAGTCAATATACGAATTTCGTTCAAGCAGGATCGAAATAGCTTAGTATAAATTTAGATACGTAGGTCACACTATAAGTTTTGCGTAACTTAAAAACCAAAATATTATGTTTATTGCTTTTCAAAATACTCTCCTTTACAATTTAAACATTTTTTCATGCGATCGAATCATTTTTTAAAACAGGAGGACCACAGATCTGAAGGCATGTTTTCTACGTGCTCATTGAACGCTATCACTGCTTCTTCGGAGTTGGTAAAAGTGAAACCTCTCATCAAATCTTTAATTTTGGGGAAAATACAGAAATCACAGGGTGCTAAGTCGGGGCTATGCGCAGGATGGGTGACGAGTTGTACTTTTTCGGAAGCTAAAAATTACTTTGTTTTGTTGGCCGTGTGTGAAGAAGCGTTGTCATGATGTAAAAGAACGCCTCTTTTGGGTCGTCTTTCGCGAACTTTTTCTAACACCCTGGGTAAACAAACAGTAGAATACCACTCGGCATTAACACTCTTTTGATCTTCAAGTGGAATTGTACAGATGGGACCCGTAGCTGAGAAAAAAAACGCGATCATTTTTTACCAACGTTTCTCGCCTGCCTCACTTTTGTTGGCTTGTTCTCATTTTTAAACACTCATTCACAAGATTGCTGTTTTTTTTTCGGGTTCAAAACAAATAAATCCACGTTTCGTCTCCTGTGACAAAGTCATAAACAGCATTAGAATGTCCGTGGTCGTAATTCCGTAGCATCTGTGAGCACCATTCCACGCGAGCCCGCTTCTGCTCCACTGTCAGTTCATGAGGGATCCAACGACAACAAAGTTTCCGAAATTTCAATTCTTCGTGTAAAATTTTCTGGATTTGACTCATACCAATCCCCAATAGTCCTCGAATTGTCTCATAGGTAATCCGCGAGTTTTCTTTAATTAACCATTTAACAGTAGCTACATTATGTTCGTTGACGGCAGTTGAAGGCCGCCCTTCACGAAATTCGTCATGTAAAGAAACTCGACCTCTCTCAAATTCAGCAAACCATCGCCTCACGGTGCTCAAACAAGGTGCTTCTCTCCCAAAAGTATTTTGAAGACGAGCGGCACAGTCTTGCGGAGAGAGAGAACTTTAAAATCATAAAAAATCATCGCTCTAAAATCTTTTCGACTTAATTCCATTTTCGTTGAATACGTAGAACTTTGATGTGTGATAAAAAACAACTGACAAGTGATTTCCCGCCAATATTTTTTTTTAAACTAAGAAGGTTGCAACGTTTAAAAAAATATAACATTCGAAATTCAAATAGTTCCGATTAGCTAGAAGTGCAAAACTTATAGTGTGCCCCATGTACATGTTTGATATAGTTTCATTAATTACGCTATTTTAGAGGAATATTTTCTTTAGTTGACGTGATTTAGTGATATTTTAAGTAAGTTAAATTAATAGGGTACAATGCAATCTTGATATTTTTTAAACCAAGTCATTATTTTTTCAGAAATACGTTATGTGGTGAGCACTTCTATCTGTAGTTTTTATATAAAAAAATATTTGTCATTGTAATAATAAACATCAGAATATTACACAGAATTATCAATGTGCAAAAATTACAACTTATCTCATTATTGCCACTCTTTTACATAATTGTTATCTAAAACAAAGTCTTTTCCCGATGTCTGTCCGTCCCTGCGTATACTTAGATCGCAAGAGATTTTAATTTAGTATATATATTGTCAAGCGAGCGAAGCCGCAGGCGTCCGCTAGTAATTTTATAAATGTATATAGTTTTATGTTGGTATTCCACAAAAATGAGAAATATCGTCCTTTATAAACTAACCTTCGACTCATCAACATTGGCGAATATAAATAGCCTGGGATTCAGTTTGAGCCGCCCAAAGCCAAGTTATTGGGTCAATAGAAAAAGATGTCTTCTTGTCAACAATGAAGTATTTGGTTCATCAATAAATATGAATCTTTCGGATGAGATAAAACCGTTTGATAGGTATCCAGTTTCAGAGGTCTTTAGGGCTGTATAACTAATGAGTGATGGATGATAAGTATTGTATCATTAGCATTGACATTTTCTTTATATCTCACATTCTGGTTTTTTGTATCGTTTTGTTTTGATAATAGCGGTATTTGTTTTTGTACCTTACAAATTACTTTTTTTTAAATACTAGCAACTATAAATAAGAATATAAAAGAAATTCTTGTTAACCTCTCGGAGATTCGTCATAACTAATACATTTTTTTTTGTATTAAGCACGCCAAATTTACGCCGCCCGCCTAAGGCCGGGTTTCCACAGACGCGGAGCGGGGCGGAGAGGAACTTAGCGGTGCACGAATTGATCAATCACTATGCTCGAAATCTCCGCTCCGCTTCAATGGAAACAGCACGAGCGGGGTGGAGCTGAGCTGAGCGGATATTCATAATAAAAATACAGCGAGCCGATGCGGTGCGGAGGACAACAAGCATTGGGGTGCGGAGCGGAGGACAGCGGGGCGGTGCCGTGCGGAGGACAGTGGGGCGGTGCGGAGGACAGCTTTTTTCTTTTTAAACGACAACATGACGTATGGTCTTTCCGAGAGATTGAGTGTAACTGAGCGCACAAATGCGCGATTCCAAAAGTATGCTCCGCTCCGCTTCAGTGAAAACACTGACCACTTTGCACCGCTCTTCACCGCTCCTCTCCGCCCAGGTCGGCTTCAGTGGAAACACTGACCACTTTTCACCGCTCTTCACCGCTCCTCTCCGCCCAGCTCCGCGTCAGTGGAAACGCGGCCTAATGGTAACATAATTATATTTACAAACAAACATTTGTATTTTTGTAAATTATTTGCAGCAGAATTAAGTATCCTACTTGATTTCAACATGCCCCTATAATATGTTTCGAGCCGAATAGAAAATAAACAATAACAAAATAGTACCCAGTAGCAAAATAATAATCAATAACAAACCGAATAACATTCTATTTACACGGATAAAAAGAAACGTGATATTAATCCTTGAACAAAAATGGATCGCCCTAGTAATCCGGGAGATGCTTTTTAAAATTTATTCGGCCTCAGGGTGCCATTTATATCGTCGTTTCAAAAATGAAGTGCGGTTATCTGAGAGACGTAAGGACGTGTTCAGAATACCAATTGAGTTCGACTATGGCTGTTCGCAATGTTCGAGGAGCTCGCTGAGTAAGCTAAATAAGTAAATTACTTATGTAGATACTACGTGATATAAGTTTTCTGGGTTAATGTTATTATTTAATGTTTCATTTCATTTTACTGCTTCCATCAGTTACAACGCGGTAACACTATCTATCTATCTATATAAGAATGGTGAATGTAATTTTTGTCCCCCCTTAGCTCTCGAGAATTGCTTATGCTACAATGATAGTTGACCCCTCTATGGATAGCCCTCGATCTGGAGGCAAGCCAAAAAATCGAAAATTTGACCTAGCTCTAAGGGGTCAAAAGTTATAGGCCAAAACCTATGGCGTGGTGCGGCGCGAAGCACCGCGCAAGACGCCGTATTATAGTACTAATAAGTCTATTAGTACTTTAGTACTATAATACGGCGTCTTGCGCGGTGCTTGAATGTAGTCACATTATCTATTGTAAATTGAAGAAGGTAATATTAGTATTGACTTGTAATGGTTTTGATGCTAAGGGGCTCTCTAGCTCTCTAGGATGCTGACAGAATTAAGAGGCTCTAGCAAAAATAAACTAAAAATACCCGAAATCGACATTACGTATCACGTATGACCAAAGTGAGTGGCGAAACTGGGTCTTTCCCTTTTCAGGCAAATAAAGGTCTCCTCAGGAGACAAAATTAACGAACAAAAATACAAATATTCCTGCCTGCTGATATTCATACGCACTTGTTTACTTTGAAATGATGATTGAACAGTGTTCCCTTCCATACCACATTTTTTATAGGTGGTAAAGTTTATTACATTGTAAAATTATGTAGGGAAATAAAAATGCCTGTCGTCGTTGATATATAGGAGACGGATAAACTTCTGTTGTCCCGATTATTTAAATGTGTTCAAGTAAAATATTTGAAATTTTTTTGAAATCGATTCTTGTTTAAATGGTTGTTATAATATCCCTTGTTGTCCGTCAGGGTTTTATTTTTTGCTTATTTATTTTTTAGTTCACAAAATTTGATATTTGACTTATACAACCAAATCTCCTTCGAGTTGGACCGTGCACCCTTCGTCGTCGTCAATTTTATTTTGACCACAAATCCTTCGTACAGTAATCAATGAAAGAGTTAAAATACCTAAACCACTGAAATATAAATGCTATAACTTTTCTGAACATATTCAGAGCAATCCCAGTCTTGTCCCCTAGAGCCTAGTCTGTCTGAGGACGGAACTGCTCCTTAGGGTAAAGAATCGATAGCAATTTTAAATGTGCTGATTTCTTCTACCCTAACACGTAATGAATCGTAATTACATTGGGTCGCAATTCCTTGGATCATTATGCTGATAAAAGGTATTAGAAAACGCTGCGGTGTGAAATTGTTGATTGTTTTTCAGGGCTGGATTATTAGAGTTTTTGTACTATGAATGGTTTTTGTGATCAATTTAATTTTTGATAAACTAAGTTAAACTCAAAGCTTTTATATAATCATTAAGGCAAGTCAAGGGTCCATTTAGATGAAGACTAGGGACGTGAGCAAGTCTTGTAATAGTGTGGTTATTAACCATACCATAAAATGGAGAAAATACCCCTTCATACGTTTACCACGGGTTAAAACGTGCGATAGAATTTTAGAAATCAGTGGTTTCAAAAAACTACCACGATACTTTAGCTTATTCCTCTAAAATACCGAGCAGAAACTACCATAATATGCATCAATTCCATTTCAGAAATGACTACTTGGCTCGCATAATTCAAATACGTTCCTTTACACGCGTCACAGCTACCAACTAGGGAGGTTTAGCTCAGCATTTTGTGCCCCCTACGGACCGAGTCGTGAATCGAGCCCATTAACTATATTAAACTGTGTCATGTACCCGAAATTGAGATTGTTTGAGCAGTTCTATTAAGCAAGATGAAGGTACTATTATAATAAACGCCTAGTTAAGTTCTATCTAGGTATATGAAATATCTTAGTCAGGGAAGAGAATTGGCATAGTCATACCATTAAGAGCGTCGGGTTTAAATCTATGATGTCACCCAATGATTTTAAATACAATGGATTTCGGATCATCGCTCAAAAGTGTCCGAACTAAAAGAGAAACAAAACGCTAAAAGAGAAACAATCGCGCGCCAGTCTTGATTTTGACAACTGAACGACAACACGTTGCACAATGCCGTACTGTATTGTAAAAACGTGTAAAAACTACGAAAAAAAAGCAAATTGAAGACGGTGTATCATATTTTCAGTAAATAAGCTTTTGTTTTATTATTTCACTTAAAATACAGTATTTCGTCGATAATAAATTAAAAGACAAAAGTAAATATTGCAATCCAGTCCAATACCGAAGTACCTATCTGTCTCTTTCGAACTCATCCCAAGCTCAGTAAAAAGAAAGAGACCATTTCATTTTCACTGAATAATGTACTAACAAAATGACCATTCAGATTTATTCGGATTACCGATAGCGATAAAACTATTTGGAACAAAGATTATAGTGGAGACGCCTTGGCTCTTTATGATTTTTTTTTCGTTATATGAACCAACATCTATTTCAGTTTTCCTCGGGATCCAGTACACTGTGCACAATGGAAAAATATTATTGCCCTAGCACGGCGAGAAGAATATTTTGATCCAAAAAATAACAATCTTGTTTGTTCGGCTCATTTTATGGACATAACAAAAAGAGGTCCGATCTTTATGAAACTTGTACAAGAATCCCTTGATTGAATGGAGGAGATAAGCCCAAAAATGTTTTTAATTTTCACAGGGTATCATTGTTTTGTCATAAATATAATTACACATGTCATTTTATTTCGTGTATGTACTGTTATTTTCTTTTTATTTGGATTCTCGGTAATGTATTCCCACGGGAATCGGGGCCGAGATAACTATATCTCGCGGGCGGAGTCACGGTGATCAGCTAGTAGCCAATAATTTCGTATCCCAAAAATTAACCATAAGATAAAAATAAATTAATGATGCGCAGTTTTAGCAACTAATTCAGTCACTTGAAACACGGCTATCTTGTAGTAGACGTAGCGACATAGCGTTATGAAAATAGTAATGAAAGCGGAAGAACTTTGACACCCGCAAGAAGTTTGGCATTTATAATATTATAATTAGTTAAATTCATTAATTCCCTTTTTGTTATTCATACACTACAGTTACTTATTATGAAACTGACTCGAAAAAAAAAATCTTTGTCAGTCGTTAATTAGTTTTTCAGCTTATTTCGTCTAACATAAACAAGTAATTACAATTTATAAGATTATGGAATTTATTGTAGTCTTACATTAATTATTACGCCTACGTAGGTACATATCATGGAATCCTTAAAAGACTTTAACAAAATAAACCTACTCCATTGTTTCTATGTTCACGTAGTTCAAGTATAAGCTGCATAAGGTGAATTAGTCAGGCGGACAGATAGAAGCTACGTAATGCGATAAATTAGTGCAAACAAAAGTGAACACTATTCCGTTGAATCAAGGTTTAAATTTTAATATGAAATTTGTTTATATCTATGTATGCCTATGTATAATGTATAGGTCGACTCGGGACATTATTTTCTTGCGATTTGTTCTAGATCCTATGTCCGTTGTATTATAAGGTCTTTGATGTCACCTCACGACATTACCAAAAATTCTTGACCGAGGAAGCGATCTACATTTCGAGACAAAACAACTTTACTTTTGTCGTTCTGTCTGTATGTGGGTGGGTATGTATGTGTGTTCCGGGCTAGAGGCCTATATAGATTGGGGGACTTTTAGCACTTTGTCGGCGTGGTAAGTGTACATATTATTATCGGTGTAGCACTAACCGTTTTCAAGGTAATCCGAGAACGGACATACATGACGAAACTATAAGGGTACGAGACTTGAACTAAAAAAAACCCTAAAAACTAGTATTGGTTTCTTTTTAAACGCCGTCTTAATTTTTACTGCCGGTTACGCCTTCGTAAGGATAACTCCAAGGTGCTTGCTGAACTTGACCCCCTATAGGGCCTCTCCCATCAGGTACCCATACGGTCGGTTGCCTTAATAATACAGGAAGACATAAATATTATTAGGTATTATATAATCCATTCCAAGAGGCCTCAATAGTGATGGGCAAAGCTCTACCACCTTATTAATTTCTTATATATGCGATAATTGAAAAAATTATGTTATAGCCAGTGACATTATGACCTTTATAGGTAATAACAATTAAGTCTGCTGCCACAAGAACAAACTTACGTAATAAAGAGGGGTTACTTCGCGACCGAATGAACGAATGCTCTCGAGGGAAAGGAACGTGATGAACGAATGAATGTTTTATTAGACGAGTTCTGCAGGTATCTCGCTGTATATAAGCTATATTTTAAGATCGGAGCTGATGTTGCATTCGCGTGGAATGGAAATGTTAAGAAATGAGGTTCTTAAACAAATACTGTATCTGTCTTTGGAGCTTTATTATTTGTGTCAGTCTTGAATAGAAGGGAAAATAAGAAAGAAAATAATCTTAATTTATTCGATAGACTACCATTTGCTACGCGAAGTTTTAATCGGCTTCAAATCAGTATAATATGGGTATACACAAGTGAACGAAAAGTTTACACACACACATATATGTGTGTGTAAACTTTTGCCTTCAACGTAACTTCATGCCTATATCCCGCGGAGGTAGGCAGAGTTGCATTACACACCCACAATTTGCCAGTATTTTTAGTCCCACGTAGTAGGGGGCAAGGCTATTGCCGTCACTGGTCACACTTTATCCAAAATGGCCGAATGAATATCTATGAATATCGAATATCAGACTGCTTCGGTGGCGTGGTCGGTAGTGTATCCGCTTTCGATACTGTGATATATATGTGTGATGACACATACGTTTGTACCGAAGTCTGGATGTTTCCTATGTATTCTGAGAAAGGTCATGCTTGTAGGCATGTATTTATATCAGTTTATCTAGTACTCATATCACAAGCTCTGCTTAGTTTGAGACTAGATGGCGTTGTGTGGATTGTCCTAACATATATATTTATTTATTTATTTTATAAAAAGTAGCAGCTATATAGTAATTTTGAAAAAAATTTAAATCCTGTTGCCTTGCGATGTAATGTTTATTAAAGCCAACAAAGTCTTATGTGCCAGCCGCTATGGCACAGCCATATAAAGTCCTGGGCGACTCGGACTAAAAAGTTGAATATAATAAATATTAAGAGCCATTTCACAAAATGCACCGTCTTAGTACGGTGCCCACTTGTGTATCGTAATTTATTGTAATTTCGATTGAAGTTATATCAAGTTTTTGAAAAAGTATATGCAAGAATTTCCTATATTACTGCAGATATCGGTTCTCTAATGAACGTAGTTTATTTTGGAATAATTTTATTTTTGTAATTACATACATAGCATCACGCCTTTTTCCCCGAAGGGGTAGGCAGAGGTGTGCAAACACACCCACATCTCGCCAGCTATGTTAGGTCCCATGGGTCCCATGTAATAGGGGGCGAGCCTATTGCCATTTACCGGGCACAAGACCCAGACTCTGGGATAATTATCTGGGTAAAATTCTAAAGAGAATTATACATTGTCCACCAGACCCGGGAATCGAACCCGAGACATCGAACGTGGCAGTCCGTACATAGTACCATTGTGCCACCGAGGTAGTCGTATTTTTGTAATTATTACCTACATTACATTGTATTATATTAAGTATTTAAACCAAAAATCACGATCAAATTGCGATGTTAAACTCAAAAATTGGCCGAATAGTTTATTTTTGACTATATAATTGTAATACAATTCAATCATCTGTTACATTAAATGACGAGTAAAATATATATCCAATACTTTATGAATTTTTTAAACTCAATTTATAAGTATTTTTGACTGAAATACGACTCTGAAATCAACTCTGCGCCCGTTTTTCAATAAAATGCTTGTGGGAAATTGATTACTATAGATCAAATAAGTTATTTTTAGTAAATGTGTTACATAAAACGTCAACACGAAAGCTTGGCCCATTTTTTGCGCATATTCAATAACTTCTAGTTATTACAGACTATGGTAATTTAGGAGCTCAAAATATTAGAAATTCGTGCGAAAACGTGAAATGGCTCTTAAAGAGGGTCCCATACAACAAACGTGTCTTTTTACCGTTTTGGTGCGTAACCCTTTGTGCGCGACTTCGACTTCCACTTGACCGTTGTATTAAACTGTCTTCACCATATACCGTATCTTTTATCATATAAGTTATGTTTAAGTTACCCTGCTCCATTACATAGTTCATTTTGTCATAAACCAGATTACATCTAGAATTTAGTTGTATTACACTTGCCCCAGCTTATGAATACAAATGAAAATCCGATGGATCTGTTGCCAAATATAACGGTACGATCTGATAAAAGCAGCGTGATGATAAAACATCTAAAGCTTGAAACACATTAAGGAATTAAGTGTATAAAAAACCGGCGAAGTGTGAGACCGACTCGCACACGAAGGATTCCGTACCTACTCTTCTAAAAAACTAAAAGAAAATCACGTTTGTTTTATGGAAATAAATATTTAAGGGGCCTTAAATATTTATATTATTCTGTTTTTACAAACTTATATTTACTTTCACCTGTCCTGATGTCCGTATGTAATCCAATCTCAGTTCCCGAGACATACACTTCCCGGTTCCCGATTGAACTGAAACCTTGCCCGTGTCGGATACATATATTTATGTAAAATATGTAGATAATGCTTCGTCATAATTCTTTGAAATATTATTATACTTGTGGGTAAAAGTGGTTCTGTACCTATACGTAAATATTTGTAGGGTAGTTAAATATTAAAACGCACTGTCAATGTCTGCCGACTCCCACCATTGAGACTTTTATAAAAGGCAGTGTTGTTGTACGATCCTGTTCAGTTTTAGTCTACGAATTTACAAGTATTATTACAGAAGTATGTACCTATACCTATGTAGGACATAGGTACAAAAGCCTAGTTCAGCAGAAGAGCTTCTATACTAAGATAAGTGTATTGTATTGTTATTATGTATAAATACTTGTAAGATATTATAATATGACCCTACCGAGTTTCTTGCCCATCTTCTCGGGATTCTGTGGTAATCGAATGGGCGGATTACGAATAAATACAATCAGTCTTGACTTTAGTGTTTCATTGCTTAGGGGTATAGGTAGCTAATAGTATTCTTCTGCCAGATGATATCGGAGCGATACTCATCATGATTAGACATACGATTATACGATCACAAAGCTACCTATAGAGAATAGCTTTCAGTATGATCCTCTATGTGGAACCTTAGGGAGTTATGTAACATAGTTACATAATACATAGTGTGAGTATATTAGTTATTATGTTGGTGGTGTACCTGGGATCTGCTTAGGGATTTATGTAACGTAGTTACATAATGTAAGTATATTAATTATTATGTTGGTGGTAGTTCACCATCATCAAGATTAGGTACTTACAAAGTGTGGATGTGAGGTACTCCTCTATCTACAGTATAGTCATCCTATAAATGTAGGTACCTGGACTCTTATGGAGTTATGTAACATAGTTACATAATACCTAGTGTGAATATATTAGTAATTATAGATCAGGTACTAAGACAGGTGTGGGTGTGAGGTACACCTCTGCCTACCCCTTGTGGGATATAGACGTGATGTATGTTGGGCTTCCTGACTAGTATAAAGCTTTGTATGTTATGTAAGACATAGAATACTATTAATAGTAGGTAGGTAATTCAGATTATTCACCTACAAGACATCTAATTACGAATAGGCTAAAGCTTCTCTTATTCTTTATGCCACACCCGCGCATGTAAGTCGCATGACAATATAATATTATGATGATAAAAGCTTGGTTTAAAAAAATTGTTTTTTATTGATTACATATAATTACCTATTTCGTATTTGTTGTTATAGAGACAACAGAAACACATCATCTGTGAAAATTTAAACTTTCTCACTATGACGGTCTTGAGATACAGCTCGAGACAGACGGACGGACGGACAGCGTAGTCTCAGTAATAGGGTGCCGTTTTACCCTTTGAGTACGGAACCTTAAGAAAAAGACAATATTGGGTAAGAATTTATTGAACAAATCGATCCCAAAGGAGAAGAGAATAGATGGACGACTCGTGTTGTCGATAATGAAAGTTGGGCGATATCAATTTTGTAAGTACATGTTCTTGTAGATATTAAACAACTCTGTGACGTTACGCTCAGAAGGAAAGTAATTTGACATCATTATTATTTATTTGTTGTAATACTAGATTCACTCATATGATACCGTTAACAAGTTAACACAGACACACAGATATAAGAATACTACCTATACTAGACACGGATGATGAACGAACACTGAACTTTTAAATTTCAAAAAGCGGGAATAGTTCTAGTTATGTAGGTACATATTAGGTAGGATTAGATGGGAAACGCTAGGACTAATATTAAAACACCAAATAAAGTTTTGAATAAACCTCGAATAAATGTACATGCCTACAAGCATGACCTTTCTCAGAAAACATAGGAAACACCCAGACTTCGGTACAAACGTATGTGTCGTCACACAAAGCTTGTCCCGACCGAGAATCGAACCCGAGACTCTGGTGTCGAAAGCTGATGCACTACTGACAACGCCAGCAAATGAGTAATTTTAATACAACATAATTTTTGTCCCAAATCATGAAATCCTGCCTCGTAAACTTGGTAAGATACCTGTATCTTAGTAGACAGTGTATTGCCGCTTTTATACCGCTTATAAATACATTTCCCGATAATCCGCAGATGGTAACAGACCTTCGTAATAACGACACAATTACATTTAAAGGGATATAAAGGATTACCAGGACACGAAACGATGAAATTTTAATACCTCATCAAATGTCTATTGAATATTTAAATTGGAATTAACGATCAAAGACGATTTCAAGATTACTTCGTACACGATTATTGTAGGAAAAAAATTATGAATGCTAAATTCGAGACCTGCTAAATTGTACTAGATTATGAAATCACCAAGATGTATACTATTGCCTGGGTACCATCTAGTGAGGGATAACTTGGCTATATACCGTCACGCAAGTTGGATAACACCTTAGTAGTAGTAAATCAGTCAAATATAAATGCAACTCCTAGGCTTTGCCTCTTTCGTGTAGGAGTGAACCCACAGACAACCTAACAGACTGACACTCGGTTGCACAAAAGTTCTATTTAAAGCTCATTTTATTAAAGGACCATTAATGATAATGATCTCATTAATTTTTAGACGTTGCACGAAGCTACTTTAGCAAAATTTTAGGAGCCTTTAGTTAATGGAGAGATTAAAGCGATGTTGCTATTATCTGCCCATTTGAATGAATGAATCTGAATGATTTAAAAAAAAAACGTAAACTCGTTGGATCTTTGACATCTGACAGTTGTCATCGTTTGATTTAATGGCAGTCCGCACTTTGTAACATATGTTTTTTATTTTGATAAGATCCCCTAAAACTTGTTGAAAAGTTCCTGTGGCGAAGAATCTTAAGCTTATCAGCAACTGGCTTATGCCGTCAATTGCTTTATTTCTCCGAGTCATCGGCTCCAAGTTAAGAATTTCAGCTATCTGAAGTGCTGTATGCTTTGAAACTCTAAACCGCACTCTGAAATCTGCACCATGGTATTTTTACAAAAAAAATTACTCTGTCCAGATATTCTGGACCGCTTCGAACTCTTTGATCGGAAATGTCGTCAACATCAGACAATGACGATAAACTGGAGAGAGATATCACTCAAAATTTCTAATTGTCTTCAATATTATTTGTATTTTCGGGTTTAATGGACCATTCATGACATATTAAAATTTGAAGCTACTAACGTCAAATTAAAGGACCTTTAGGGACTAATGTAGTTTTGTGCAACACTAAAATGGCGATAATCCAATTTAAAGGGCGATTTGACGTTTCTTTAATTAAAACTTAAAAAAGGCCTAAAGGAGCATTAAAAATAATCTAATATTGTTTTGTGCAACACTTTATTGTTCCATTAGAGTTTAAAGCCACCTTTAAGATTTAAATGGTGTTTCTGCAACCGAGTGTGAAAATCAGAAAGATTATTTTACTAACTAAATAATAATTACGTAACGACATAATTATTTCTGTTATTGACCGAGCGAGGGATCGTCTATATTTCGAGATTGGAATCCCAAAAAATATTTGTTATGTTCGCGAGGTCTACTGTTCGGCCATAGACCGACTACGATGAAAGTGTTACGATTTAGCACGGTAATATTTACTAGAAATATTACCGTGCTAAATCGTAACACTTTCATCGAATAATAACTCAGAGAATTAGCACTTGTCTTAATAAATCAATAATTAGTTTTAAAAATAGTAGATCCGAATTATTTACGTGATATTTTAAATTTCAAACAAATGAAAGCGACACATATTTACCGTACCGTACGTAAGCTAAACAAACAGTTGAACAATTCCTTTGAAACATACATTTCTCAATTCTTTAATACATATCGTATTTTCCTTTATGTTTACTATAGAGACCGATCCACACGCGAACTAACAATGAACTCTCGACCAAGTTATGAGTGAAACAATTTTATACTATGGCAACACATGAAAGTATACAAAAATATAAAAAAGACTTTAAAACAAACTTCTTAAGTTATAGTTATTTCTTTGAGGTACCGGCTAAACGCGTGTTAAATAAATAAATAAATAAATATTTTAGGACAATCCACACAACGCCATCTAGTCTCAAACTAAACAGAGCTTGTGATATGAGTACTAGATAAACTGATATAAATACTTATATACATTTTTTTTGTAAATACATACATATTATACATAGGAAACATCCAGACTTCGGTACAAACGTATGTGTCATCACACAAAGTTTGTCCCGACCGGGAATCGAACCCGAGACTCCGGCGTCGAAAGCGGATACACTACCGACCACGCCACCGAAGCAGTTAAAATGTGTACGAGATAAATTTTAAACTCCTTGGTGCATGTACTGAGTATCAAACTGTTTAGCAGTTCTATTTTAGTTGATAGTTTGTTTTGGACTATAAATACATTGTATTAATCTAAGGAGCATCAAAAACGAGTTGTTTGAAATTTTCAATGCGAATTAGTTTCAGTAGTTGGCAGTAAATTACAATAACTTGAAAAATTATTAATCACACTGAATTTTTGCTAAGCACTAAATATTATGACAGACTAGTCACCCGCCGTCATGGTCCTTACAGAAGCAGGCTAGAAGGGTTGGTAGGTAGGCGGGATAGCACCCGACCCAACCGCGTAGTTGGGCAATGTCCACCGGCACCATTTAGAATACTTCCGAGTGCGCACCTAAAGCGCACGGCAATGGCATTGGGCCGCGGATTAAAAAAAAGGCATTAAATATTGTTCTTTCTCTTTCTATACCATGTAATCGAGCCTTGGAAACGCATTAAGGATTCACAGTACTCAGTTATGAATAAGTAAAAAGCATGTTATTAGCTGACACTTAATTTCTTCCCCTTGTTCATAAAAGAGATATGGAAATTTGTGTCTCCTCTGAAGTGATGCCGAAAATACTTTGGTCAAATTTCTTAAACTAAGCGTTTTTGAAATAGGGCATTGGATTCTTGTTCAGTATTATCCTTGACAGAGAAAATGCCGACAATATCTAAGTAATGTAATTCTTGGTAATAGCAATCTCTGAAGAAACATGGTCTAATCTTGTCCTAGTCATTATGTTTTTACATTATAAATTATTGTAATAGCGGATACCTAGACCAGATCAAAACTGGTGTTATGTCGCTTTCAAAGAAAGTAGTCTGACCACCTTTGGTCACATCTAGCAATTATACAAAGACATCAAACTTGCGACCGATCTTTTGAGACCACTTCCTTTAATCGTGAATCTTTCAAGGACCCTACCTTCTAAACTTCTGGGGTTATATTATACCTACCCAAAGATTCCCAAAATATACGTGGGATCAACAAACAGGTTGGTAAATATGGGCCAACCAGCTGCCGTTGTCCAATTGTTCGGAAAGTTAGACTTGATGTATATGTGTTTGTGATATTATGCTGAAAATATCGTTTAGTATACGTAAGTTTTTCCAGCGATCAGACAGATAATTTAAAAAAGCCACTTACCTCGTTGTCTTTGTCAGCGTCTTTAATGTGTTGTGCAATAAACCGTACACTCTGCAACGCTGCAGCCACTTCGGGGGAGAGATGTCGAGGCAGCATGTTCTCTGATTCGGTCACTGAGAGAAGACAAGTAACATGAGTGATTCTGTTTGCAAGTAAAGAACCAAATCGTAATATTTATAAAGTAGATAAAAACTAATAGGCTGTGGCTAAAGGGGTGGTAGTACCCGACAAGCCCATCAATAGACGTCTGACCAATGACCATAATATGGTCACTGGTCAGTATATTATACACAAGTCTCTATGAAGGGGCCGAGGGGTTCGTAAAATTCATAAAAAAGAATCTGTTTACGTGTGGTGGTCTTTAAAAAATATAATTTAAAATAAGTAAGTTATTTCACCTGAAGGTCTTTGATGTCCTCCAGCTGAAAGCATGTCATCTTCTGGTCCTGGTGATTTACGGTAATCCCCGTTATCCTTGTCACCAAAAGCATCAGTCAAGCTGTCCCGACTAGAGGATAGAAATTTAAAATTTATAATTTATTTAAAAAAATATTAAAACAAATTATTGTTCAATTACAATTTCAGGGTGCCTGGTACAGTACCTGGTCAGCTGGTCGCTGGTCATAGTCTTTATAAGATACCCATAAAATCCTACCTCATTTCCAATTCATTTGTGTACCCATTGGATACGAAGGTGTCATCATAGTCTGGTAAAGAGTACTTTGTCCTTCTCATCATAAGCAACTTTGGCATCAGTTGCAGGAACAGCTTCTTCATCCATGGAGACATTGTATGAGTTGAAGGTGACCTAATTGAGAGTCAAATAGAGAGAGTGTTCAAGTCTGTTTTATAAAAAATGGAAGAATATTTTAATGTGCCTACACTCAGAGATATAACTGTCGATTACTTTTTTAAACACAATATATAACACACAACTCACTACTCACTTGTTGGCCAATAGTAGTCTCATTATTCTCCCTAGATGGAAAATTTCTTTCGAATTTTACAGCGCTAATATCAAAATAAAGATCATCACTCGACCGTGATTCTTAAAATATATATACTGTAAAGAAGATTTGGAAATGGTTAAAACCAAATCATGCGTAAATAGATTTGGATGAAACTTAGCACATTATCATTTTCTGAATAGACACAGGACTTTTATCCCATTCCTTGTTTTTCCATAGGAATTGATGACGAGAACAATGTTTCATGGCATTTCATGGTTTCAGTTGAGAGAAATAGCTTCCTCGCAACAAAATTGCGAGTAAAGGTAAACTAAAGCAACCTTTATATATTTCTGAGTGTGACAATTTATTTGTTGCCTTTTTAAGGAAAGAAGCAAATACAAGTTTCTTTATTTTAAATTTTATTTATTTATTCGACTTAACCTCTATTGTGCATACGTATTTGCTGTACAGTGTCTGTGAATATAATTTGGAATGAGGCCTTTTGTTGTAGACCTATTCTTTGCTCTTACTAACTATCTTGTGATTAATAAGTAAAAATTACGGTAGAGAAAAAAAACATTACCGTTTATTTTATAATCTTTAAATGGATGATGCACTCCAAATTAACAGGATATGTATATCTTGCGACATTCATACCTGATTGTACTCAATCGATTGTAAACGATAAAATTTGTTAAACAATCCAATGTCGACACATATTGGAGACAATAGTAATACAGGGTATTCTTAATACTCGAAGTACTCTCTATCCAACGCAAGATGATGCCGGTCACATGAGTTTGTGTCATGATGTCATTATAAAGCCAACTCACTCATGATGTGGAACCAGTGAGGTTTGCAACTAATAAAAACAGTTGAATAAATACACGTGAGTTTGTTTCGAAATTGCAGCAATTTCATTTGCGGGTCACCAACTCATTTCATCTTACCGCTCATTAAATCCAACCTTGTGAGACCACAACACCATTTCAAGTCAAAAGGAAGGTTAATCAAACCCCTAAATTGGACCAGACTTCCCTCTTGGTTCAGTAAAAATCTCTTTATTTCGAGAGACTATTTCTACCATAATATTTTGCTGCTATCAAAATCTAATGATTATTATACCAATGATTATTTATATATTATAATTAACAATGCTTTATTTGAAGTGGAAATTATTCTATGTCCTAATAGCGTATTATGTTCTCATTTGCAATATATTACAACGACTAATAATGTTCTATAACGTCGATGACAAAATAACAATGAAAACGAGAGATTTATACACAACAGTACACAAGGTTCAAAATTGCAATATAACTACAGTAAACCCCCGACTCCAATCGCATGTGGAAAACTTGCTACATTATGAAAAATTGTTGCGCAATATAGATGCTTAGGTCCGAAAAGTATTTATTTTTTGCAATATATCTTGTACCTTCTTTAAATACATAGGTAACTCTCAATTTTTTGTCCGTTCGGTAAAAACGTTTTTGATGAAATTACTCTTTTATGCATCAAACACATTTCCATATTACATAATATAAAATAATATAATGTGAAGCCACCGCTTAACTGATAGTTAATAATAGTGTGAGTGGTCATTCGAACCCATATTGCATTCAGTATTCTATCATAAGAACGTTCCAAACAAACAAATGCTTTATAACATTAGAAATCTCTGAACTGGTACACTCGTACACCAGTACACTGCAGGCTACAATATTTCACGCACTATTGTGCTGTTATCATATTGACATTATTACAATGAGGGGAAAGATTTATGAACACTCCTTTATGAAAAGAGCTCTTACGAGTCAAATATTATTATGTTATTGGATTTTTGGTCGATGTCTGAAGGTTGATGAGCTGTTCACTTTGTTAGACTGCGCTGTTATGAAGTATTTTGACCATTAACATATTTTACGAATAGATATTGCAGATGGAATATTTGAAATAAACAGATAACAGATTTAAAGGATCTTTTATCACCATGTGTGTTATTTATGTCAAGCTATTGCTTTGAATTAGGGTTTCAAGTTCAATGAAATTCTGTTTTTTTAGAATACAAGATGAAGATAAGATAAATACTCTTTATTGTAGGTACTCATAAACTGCGATAAATGATTAGCTACACCATGTTATAGTGTTATTGTGATCAGCTTTCATTTGTCGTAAGAATTTTACAAGGAACCTTGGTTTCTAAACAGAATATCATCTGTGTACCAAATTTCAGCCACATTATTCAATGGTTAACTATTTTGATGATGAAAGGCTACTATAATGTAGACGAATATCTTAATGATAAAAATGCATGGTCACCCTAATCTTCTGTTGTTGGCCACTCGTATAATACAATATAAACTAATTGTAACAATGTAAACAAAACAATATTAAAAAAGAAAATGGATAATCTACCTGAGTTTCTTGCTGGTCTCTTCTCAGGAGAACCAACTTACCGAACCAGCGAAAGAATCATTTTCTAATGGTTATTTATGTACTTATTTAATTTAGTATTTTTATAATATTACTTGACAAAATTGTAAAATCTTGACATTCATATTATGTGCTCTTTATGTGCCTAAACTGAATAAATGAAATTGATTCTTTGTTTCTATTATATTATAAACTTCAAATTGTGTTCAAAAGCCATAAGAATTTTGAGACTGACCGTACAACATTTATAATAACACTTGCAAGGCAAAACCACCTTGTCAAGACTTGTCCAAGTCTTGACAAGGTTTACTAAAGGAGAGGCCAAGTTCGAAACTCATGTTGAATAGGTTCAAATCTGACTAGTATCAGTACGCAAGTTCTCACTTGAAACTAAAAACACGAAACTTGAAAAGGCTGAGTGTTTTACTCATCAACCTTCTTTATAAACTCTGAGTTATTCTGCAATGCAGAGAAAATGCCAAATTCGAAGCCAGATTTTTTCGTAATTGTGTATGAATTTTTCGGTTGTCTACTATAGCTGCAAAGGATTGACTGAAATATCTATTCTATACTTATAATAAATCTGTAGAAGTGAAAATTCTGTACATTGAAAATATCAAAATAATAAATGGCAGGGGGTGTTATTAGACCGACACCGAACCAAAAATGTGATTAAAAAAATTTTTGTCTGTCTGTTTGTTCAGGCATCACGCAATAACTACCGGTTCGATTACGATGAAACTTGGTATAATTATTCTTTAATATCCTGGGCATCTACTGGCTCACTTTTTATCTCGGAAAAGTATATACAATAAAACACAAACTTAATTTTGCGGTTCGATCCCTAGACCCGATTACTGTAACAACCGCAAATACTAAGTTTGTCGTAGGTTACGTCAACCGCAGTGGAGTTCACTAAGGGGCACACGGCTAAGATACTATAATATAATATCTTAAGATACAATATCGCTCACCTTACAATTCAATGGACTATCACACACGACGAAGATAATAAATAATATTTCATATTTTGAGAATATAATAGAAGATTATAATAGAGAAACTGTTGTAGGCTTTATGAACGCAATAAAACCCAAAACAATGGTTTTTAGAACTTTTGTCTGTTTGTCTGAACGTTTGAACACGCTAATCTCAGAAACGGCTTAACCGGTTTGAATTTTTGATTTGAGTTTGCGGTTTTCAGTAATGCGTTGTGGTTTATTCAACTTAACATTTAAGGTTTGATTTTCAATCGGTTCATAAATAAAAAAGTTATATAGATCTAAAGTAACACGCAGGCGGAGCTGCGGGCAACAGCTAGTGTTTAAATAAATATATAAATGAAAATGGTGCCCTAGTCAATCACCGATGTCGATATCGCTAAGAATCCCAAATAATGCTACGAAATATCTGATAGAGTCAATTGTTGTAAATATTATTAAGTTAGTAGGTATTTATAAAATCGCCAATCCTTGGAGAGCATGATGGGTTCCTTGAGGAACAAACAAGGCTTTACCATTACTCTTACCCAGGTAAATAGCCCAGGAAAATAAAAATGACAGTCGTCCTAGTAAAGAACAGTATTCTCTACAATAATTTTTTTACGACGATTTTTTTTGACGATACATCTCTGAGTTGGATAAATATTCAGACATGTAGGGCGTAGGTATATTTGAAGTGTCATTGCATGGTCAACTTCATACTTACCTCGTACCTATGTCCACTAAATTGTGGTAGATAATTGTTTAAACGAGAGTAGATTGGTAAACCTATTTATTTTTTATACAATCTTCATTATCTTTAATTGTTGTTATAGTTACTTATTAATTAATTATTTTTAATTAGTAAACATTGCCTGATTTACAATTTTAAAATTATTTAAATCTAATTGTGTTTTCAAAAACTTTTCTTTTAAAGAACTAAAAACAAAATTTATTTAATTTTTGCTCATAAATTTAAAATCAAATGTGCCAAATAAGAAAGTGAACTGTACAGAGATTATCATAATTTAACCTAAGCCAAGCTCACTATAAATGGTGTAAATAGGTGCATTTTACCTTTTAATAATGTTTATATTATTAGGTTTAGCAGGATAGTTAATTTTGGATCTTGTCTACTATAAGCGGACGAAATAGTAAGAACTCGAGAAGATACAAGGTCAAGACAGTGAGAAAGAAGCTATAGACACTTTCTTAACTCACCTAAAGTGAACGTTGAGCACACAAACGGTCATCCAAACACTCAAAGACACCAAAATCATGGTGAACAGCAAATATTTCCCTAATAAAGGAATAGCGAGCGATGTCGGCGGGATAATTTCAGCCAGCAACAGGAAGAACACAGTCAGCGACACCAATATTGAGATGCTTAACGATATCTACGAGAAAAAAAAAGAATATTTACCTGAAGTGCACGTTTAGTATGCAAACAGTCACCCAAACGCTGAGCGAGACGAGTATCATGGTGAATAGTAGATATTTCCCAAGCAAAGGAATTGCCAGGGATGTAGGCGGAATGATCTCTGCCAGACCAAGGAAGAACACAGTGAGGGACACCAGGATGGAGATGCAGAGCGATATCTAAGGAAGAGAAGTCTCTTTTAAGTTATACAGTTGATGATAAAATTTGTGGTGCACTATTTTGATTTCATTTCTAGTAATTTGATAAACCTAAATACATAAATACAGTTTTAGTGAACACTAACATTTTGAGAAATTGTGAGTCGTACAAAAATGCATTATGAATTGAAGTAGATAAAAGAGAATTCACTAATGCAACGTGCACGTGCCAAATGAAGAGCTAGTGCAATAGATGTTACACACTTGAGAAAATTTGCTAATATTGTATACCTAAAATACTAATTAATTATCACATTAATTAATTTATTAGCACTTTTACTACTTTATAAATATGTAACTGGCTAGTAAAATTGAACAAAGTAGACATCATAAGAAACTTTGATGCTTTCATTTGGAAAAGGGTTACCAAATTGTATGTAAAAGCACATGTTTTTTTAAATAGTTTTTTTTTTTTTATATTTGGTTTGCCAAATTGACGTCGCCCGCCTGGTGGTAAGTCGTGACGACGTCTAGCGATTGTAGGCCACTCTCACAGCACACAATACTATAGAGAGTGGCCCTCAACTTGACGACCTACTGATGTGCCTCTTCACGCTCCGCTTAAAGAACCCAGGATTATATGTGGGAGGAAACACGTGCACAGGTAGGGCGTTCCAGGCCACTATCGTTCGGCAGAAAAACGAACGTTTAAAACGCTCGGTTCTCGCGAACATGCTATCCATTGTGTGGGAGTAGCATCTCTGCGGCGGCAATAGTTCACAAAAATACATTCCAAATTATGACAATTTGTGTGCATTATCTTTCCACTGACACAAATTAAAACAAAAAACGATTATGTTACAGTAAATGAGTGATTTTATGGATCATGCAATGTTTTCAATTTTCAGTACCTACCTTTAATTTAACGATAATAATTATACTACTGTAGTCCTTATACATTTTACACAATATTTTTATTAAAGACTTCCTGCATGCAATTGGTTAAAGTAAATTTGAGAAACAAAATAGTAATCTAACTTTCATATTTCACTTACATTATTAGCAGTTTATAACGGACTAAGAAAATAAATAAAATTATTAAACCATCAAACAGATTTGTATTAAGCTTTTGATACAATGACATACGATTTGGAGGGGTGTGGAAAGACGATTATTTAAAACAATATAGAAATGATACTAAACACACTCACATGGCTAACTAATGATACAATAAAGACCATTTACCAATGGATGAGGGACATGAAGGATGGTTTTGTGGATTGAAGGCAATTAAAAACATGCCCTGAAACATCCCCATTCAAAGTTACGTATAAAGCTATGGTAACAACATTCTGGCATGAAACAGCAGTAAATTTTCTCATTAACTAAACACAATATTAGTTAATTATGGATTAGTATAAGTTTCCAATTTAAATTCGCACACCTAACACTTTTTTTCATTCTGGGAACCTTTCCAGTGAGTGATGATTAGGTGGAATTCTTTTTTATTGAAGTCTGTGAACTGTCTAGTTACATTAAAGTTTGTATATCAAATTCAAAGTATTTTCTTTCATGGCAGGTTGTTGTTACGTCTTGTCACGGAGACACATATTCATGATAATGAACAATTCGTTAAATACCTTTTCTCCAGAATCTGAGGGTAGATAAAACACGAGTACGGTTAGAAACGTCAGTCCCACGCACGGTATTATCAGATTCACGGTGTAGAATAGAGTTTTTCTTCGCATTGTTAATTTGAAGGTGATATCTGAAAAAAAATAAAGCATCGAATACCCGGTTTAGAAACAAAGATTGAAAATCGTGTAGACAGTAATTGTTTTAAGCCAAATTACGACCTATTCGTGCAATGCTGACGTTCTATTGATACTAGATTTTGACTCGTGTCTAGTATTTAGACTTAAGTCCCTATTTGAACTTAAGTATGTTTTCATATAGGTAGGTAATTACGCCTTGACTACAAATACAATAGCTATTGGCACATAGAAAAACTCACAGAACAAGCCTAACAAGACATTTTCAATGCTGCTAAAAACTCCGGAATTAAAATCTTTTATTCATTTTGTTGGTACTACGTAAGTACCAACAAAATGACTGCCGAAAAGAGTGCGTGTGGAGTTCTTATGTCTACCATTTCAAGAAGGAAGACGTGGCATTGTCACTGTTTTTATAACATTAAAAATGTATCATGACTATTACCTGAAAAAGGTTCGGAGCAACAAGGGTAATATTCTTCATTCCTGGTTGCTGGTACTTCCAAAATGTCCCACTCAACGGACAAGTAGAACTCACTCAAATCAATTCCAACGTGCACCAGACTGCTGCCCGGTGATTGGTCCATATGTTTTAAGTCCACCTAAATAAGACATTGTAGTTGGTAATAATTATATTGCATATTTAAAAAAATCACACAAACACGTGGGCAATAAAAAAAACTAACTATCAATGGGAATCGGCTCGGTGCCGATTCCGTGTGACTGACGAAGTTATTGGCAAATGGGTGTATAATAGTCTACGTCCATGGGGAAACTGGCATAATTATAATATCATCGTAAGAAGTTTGTTGCAGACTACCTAAAATATTTTTCTATCTAATGCGTTGTAGCGAAAAAAATTCTTTCTCATAAAGATTTCATAATTTTACTTCTCCCAAAAAATGTATTGGATTAGTATTTTCTATCAACTAAAGAAGATAAGTTATATATAAACCTGAGCGCCATTGTAGGTCCAAGAACCAAATTTCATGAAACAAGTCTGCTCATCAAATGGAAAGTATTCAACGTTGATCTCACAGGAAGACTTGTAAATCGCTGGCGGCTTCCAGTTCACTTCTCCCGTGTATTTCAACGTAGCTTTAGTCATTAGTGTTACCTGTAATATACTCGTAGGTTTAGGTTTAAAGATTTTTATTATCAACAAATATATTCGTCACGTCTTTGATAACTTATTACTTTTGTTGTTTTATTAATTTGTCTGTCGTCACCAGACAAGTAGGTACATAATATTATGAAAAAAAAGAACCAAATTGTGAATCTAAACCATTCTCGAATCCCCTTGAATACACATAAAAAAAATCATCAACATCGGTACAGCCGTTTAGGAGGAGTTCAGTGACATCACACGTACAATAGAATTATATATTAAAGATTTGGTTTAGTGTAGGTAGGGCTAAAAATCTAGATAGGGTATACAATTTTGTCAAAACACCCGAAAAAGCAATTTTGAATAGGCACAATAGCAATCAGAGACAACTGCATCACAGAAAATATACCTCTATTAATACATCCAACTCATCATAGTCGACCTCATTTCAACTCTACTATAGTTCTCTGGATTTCACTCAAATTTCACTGTTGTAGTCGTACCATCATAATACAAAGGATATCTCAAACTTTTATTTCGAACATTCCAATTTACCACTGAACTATATTTTTCCTGCCGAAATACTTACTAAGTATCATTTATTTTAATTCAAAGGTTTTCAATTTTGTTGATAGTAATTACAACATTTGAATAAGAAACTACTTACCTCATAATTGCCGTCCCAATTGTTATACAAGACAATATCTGGAAGCCAGATGTGTTCTGATGGCACGTACAGCATTTCAACTCCACCATAATCCTCTGGATTCCACTGCAGCTTGTAGTCGTACCATTTCTGTAAATACATTAAAAAATTGGAAAACTGATAACTAAATACACTTCTGGACTTGAATAATATACGAAACGTTCAACATTTTCGGTTTCCACGCATGTACGAGTTTTATCGCGACCAGAAGATATTTCCTTTCGCATGACTTCATCTATCTCTTTGGCAACCCTTATAATATTTCCTCCGGGTGCCACTGAACATTCTCCCTAGTGCTAACCAAAAGCGTTCGGCAATGGACGTAGGGGCGGCCGTCGCCTTGTAAACTTCGTACCGCCTTTTAAACCATCCCTGAAACTAAATAGGTCCAGTCGTTTCCGAGTTTTAGCGACACAAACGAACGGCATTTCATTTTCATTTATAAGAAGAAGGAGAAGATATAGATATGTAGATGTTTTTGATACAAACCTGTTCCACCCAAAGATTAGTTGTCATGACCTGATTCTTCAGATTCACTTCCATCAACTGGGATAGCTTCAGGCCGAGTCTTACAGTTAATTTATCGGTGACATTGGTAACTGGTCTTATGAGACGGTTGTAATTACTCAGCAAATCATCATAGAGCCTCTTCACATCTGGATTTGCTTCCAGAAGTTTAACCCCTGGAATATACATAAGAAAATTTGTATAAAAAGTTATAATGTGAATTAGAAGAAATTTCTGAGAGATTATTGGCTTTATTTTTTGAGAATATCAATATTATTATAATTGCAATGGCAATAAAACATTAATGTTGCCAGTCTTATGTCAAAATCCCGAATGATATCATTGGTGATGATTACGCATAATTTACCTGTGAGCCAAGTAGGTATTTAAATTGTAAGGTACTTCTAGTAAAAATTAACGTACGTAATATGTGTACGGAATAGCGCCCTTAAAACAACTGATTTGAATGATTAATGTTACGTTGCCATACTACTGTGAAAATTACTTTATTATCATAGATGAATACTAGGACATAGAATCTAAAGACAGTAAATTAAAACTTACCAAAGCAGTTCCTCAAGTAGACCAAACAAATAAATAATATTCCCCACTTCATATTTCTTTGCGATTATTTCTCACAGAACATTCTCAGTACTAAATGTTTACAAAATGCAAGATGCTGTACGAAAGGCGAGATGAAGGGTTCATCGCGCATGCGTAATCAATAATGCATATACGCCCCTTTGCTGTGTACTTTTGTGAATTTTGTACATGATAGTAGAACTAGATGGTGCTGTTTCGAGAATTAATTTTTAGGATTCCGTACCCAAAGGGTAAAACGGGAACCCTACTACTGAGGCTTCGCTGTCTGTCTGTCCGTCTGGCTTAAGCTGTAGCTCATGAACCGTGATAGTTAGAAAGTTGAATTTTTTACAGCTGATTTATTTCTGTTGCCTCTATAACAACAAAAATACTAAAAAACGGAATATAATTAATATTTTAGGGGGCTCCCATACAATAAAAGTGATATTTTTTTTCTTTTTGGTACGTGGAGTCCAAAAAAATGCTTCCATGTAGTCCTGAAAGTCACCAATTTCTCTACATAACGCACCTTTATTTCGAAACCGTTACTAAACGAAATTTTTACGAAATTGAGTTAATAACGCCATCTTTTTTAAATCGTCGGGAACTACCGAATGAATTTGACAGTTTATTTAATACCTCAATATTACGGTAGATAGCGCTAAACTAAAACGTTACTAAACGATACTTTATACATATGCCAATGATTTAACCGTTACTAAACCAGTTGTCACCGGTCATTTAAGGAGTCAACGCACAAGTTTTTAATAAAAGTGTAACTATTGGTATAGGAACGGTTGACTTTCTCGTTAAGGTAAATTATTTACTTATTTTATTCTATAAAGTGTGTTTTTTTGTTTAGTCACAGTTTTTAACTTAAAATGTAACATTTAATTTTTTTTAAATTTAAAGCAAAGTCTATTGAATGTAGCCAAACCTCTTGTATCCTTATAATAAGTGTATAATAGGAAGTCGTTTTCTGTTAATTATTATTAAAAATAAGTAAATACTGTGATTGTAGGCTTCAATTGTTCCTGATAATTATTAAAAAGAAGAATAAAGAGTTATTTGCCATTTATAATAATTGTACTTCATGCGTTCGTTTAATAAATAGTGATTTTAACTATTACCTTTTATTTAATCCGTTACTTTAAATATATTTCACATTCATTATTCTGTCATTTAAAATAGCTATAATTTTATTTTTTACATAGTAACATTCAATTCATACTAACAATACAATATTCAATGATAATTGAAAAAAAAAATTATTGCATAAGTGTTACTATAAAAATTAAAATTATTATAAATCTGTAATTATTTAAATTATCTAATTATATGCCTTCAAAAGTTCATAACTTTTTCATTATGAGGTATTTAATAGGCCAAAAATCTTAAATTGCTTATCCTGTAAAATTTAGTTATTTTGTTTAATAACGGTTTCGAAATGGAGGTGCGATAAGTTTTAACAGTAAAATGAAAGCAAATGAAAGTTTGAGTTAGTGAAAGTAAAATGTGTGGTTCTTTATGAATCAGGATAATAATTAATATTAAAAAAAATATATTACATAATTTAATAACTTATACTTAAAAAAAATATTACAAAAAGTCAATATGCTAGTGAATATTTCGTATTATTTATTTTCTTATCTTAAAAGTATTGTTAAAAAATAATTCTTTTTGATCTTCTATCTTTCATTTTCCCTTTTGGTACTTGTATTAGATCTTCTCCTATTATTTTTCTTTTGATTATATGGAAAGTCTTCAGCTGTTAAAGAAGTAAGACTATGAGAATCATACTTAATAACGGTAAAGGTTCCACACACAAACACATATATCACGACTATATCCCTGAACCCATTATATTTGTATGTTACCCACACCGGGCACACATATAATGGGTTATGTCCAAAATGGGCGAATGAATTTAATGAAAAGTAGCAACATTATTGTAATTTTGAAAAAAAAATTGATCCCCGTTGCCTTGCGATGAAATGTTGATGAAAGGCAACAAAATCTTACGTGCTAACGTAACGTAAGTGTAACTATGGCCCAGAGATTTAAAGTCCTGGGCTTCTCGGACTAGTCCTGGTCGTCTCGGACTAGTCCTGGGCGTTTCGGACTCGGATTCGAACGGAGAAGGGTTCCATAGTCTATAAAAACACGACATGGCTAGATGCTAGGGGATCATTCAAAGCTGACAAACGAATGAAACCTGGCAAAACCCCTGCGTACCCTGACACAGCAATAGGCTCGCCCCTATTACGTGGGACTTACACTTACCTCTGTCTACCCCTATGGAGAGGGAGTATGATCTGACTGATTGATCATACATATGTGATGAAATTTACCGATCCCAGTTAAAACTCTCAAAAATCCAGATAAACTTACCTCTCATTAACCTCGGTAACGGCCATAGACTAAATGGGTAAAAATACGCATCTGGATATTTTCTCACAACTATTATCTCTTCTGGTGCCATTTTTGATCCTGGAACAAAATACAACATTATAATAATGTGAGTACATACCTAACATATTAAATATTTTTGGAGATTGGGTGTTTTCACATTACACTATCGTCACGATATCGTCCACAATATCGTGACGATATCCTGTGTCGTTATCGTGCAATGTGAAAACGCCCAGTCTCACACAACGTTATCTAGCCGAAACTAAGTTTGTGCTATGGGATCTAGACAACTTATATTGATGAAACCTTCTATAACTTAGATCACCCGCTTTTATTTTATTATTTTTATGCAATGTCAAGGCAGAATCCCAAGATGATGATTACTATTAGTTTTTTTTGTGACATTTAATTACCTATACAATTTACTGTTACTGTTAATTTATTTCGTTTGTTTTTATTTCAAAATTTTATTTATATTCATAATGTTACAAATAATATGTGGAAATTTTATATGGGCATGTACCCGAGATAAAGATTGTTTTGATTTGATTTGATTATTCTAAATACATGATGGTAAAAGTTGCCATAACAACTGTGTAAAAATAATTGACGAGTTTCCCCATATTTATTTATTACTAGCTAGTAATTAATAAATATTGGGAAACTCATGAAATTTAAGGTACGAAGTTCGTCGGGATTGGCTTCCCGAAGAACTTCGTACCGCCTTAAATAAACCTTTCCTGTAAGTGATGCACCTGTCGATCAACAAAGGATGGTCTGATAAACGCTAAAAGGTCACAGTTAAACTTTGGTATCCTAAGATAGCGGTGCCGTCATATCACGGCTGTAATACAGTTCTTAATTGACGTCACTAGAACGTTGCACATGTAAAAAAAAATAGCTTCGTTTCCTAGACAGTGGTAATCAATAAAATAACTGTCAAAATGTAAACATTACAACATTAAAACGTGTATCTGGGACACTTCTTCTTCAATCTAGCAAAGACGTACAAATGTCATGAGAGCTAAATTATCCTTCCTACAAGTAACATAACTATGAAGGGTGCTATGATTGGATTAGAACACGGAAGGGCACAATAAACCTACCTATTAGGTATTTATTCTTCCTAGTAACCAGGAAGAATGGGATTGATTCAATGTCAAAAACATTATAGCATTATTAAAATATCAATGGATTTAGCAAGGGAAGTAACTATTGGTATACCTTGTACTATTATGAGTGTAGTCTAGTTAATCAACACGATACTGACAAAAACCCAGCCTGAGCACTTTTCACTCAACTGGAATTTATTAAGGTAAGGTGTGTTCGACTAAGACCGGACGGATTTTTGGTGTGTTAAGAGGATGTTCTAAATTTTATGTTTTCTCTAGTCATATGTAAGTTAGCCCAACCAAATATACAGTAAACTAAGCGTAAGAAACCTTGCTATATATTTGCCTTGTTAGATAGACTTCCTACGTATAATGGTTTGGTTTTAACAACAGTTCAAAATTCAGGTAAGAATTATAAAGAGGCAGATAAAGATCGGACCTTCGCGTGGTAAGACCGGACTACTATCTAATACCTACCTAATTCTTTTAAAACCCAACCAACAGGATTTGAAAAACCTTGCCTTTTCGTCTCCATATTCACAATATTCACTCATTAATCACCAATACTCATTACTGAAAGGTAAAGTAAACATGAAGGGGAGCACCGACTTACCAAACCGTCGGAGAGCAAAATAACGTTACGATACGTTAAGATGCTTAAATTTTTGAAGAATTATTTAGAAGTCAGACAAAACACTTACTTACAATACTGGACAATAGTTTCATCACTTTGTTGTGTATTCTACTGGTCGATTCCCATGAATCGACCAGTGTCCATACACGAGACACGAGGAAAAGCCCTAAAGGTCCAACGATGTGGGTAATAAATATAATTCACGTCAGAACGTTCATTATCAATTGCCCGACACTATCTGCTACTTCCCGGTTGAACATAGTAAACTACGATTTTTCACTTAAGACAATGTGCATAAAAATGGACACGAATACGCAACAGATTTATGGATATTGGATTGGACATAATTCGTATTACGTAAGAGAGTGGGCGTTATGAAACCGGTACAGTGTGTCAGAAGATGTAGTCAGTAAAGTGGTAAAAGGAATGCTTAGCTGGGTGGTAATCTCTACGCCTCAGGTCATCCTCAATTGCACACTGTACACGTGCTAACAGATGAATTAGGCTTTAGCAAAATACCCAAAGTTCCTGCAAATGTCAGTAGGTTCGGCCCCTATTACGTAGGACCAACAGTTACTGTTGAAATATGGGCGTACTGATGAACAATTGACTCTAAAAACACTTAGCGGAATTCTCAGTTCAAATCACATCTAATTCTGCAGAAATACATTTCATCAACAATTATAATAATATCAAATTACATAAAAAGAAACTGTCTTTCATTCTTCTGATATAGAAGACTACAAATTCAAATGTTATTATAATAAGCGCTGCAGCATTAGAATTGACCCTCATTGATGTTAAAAATAAACTATAATTAAAATGAGAAGACACAAGGACAGTAGTGGAGATCCCATGTCGAAGTTTCCACAGAATTTACCTAGCGTTACTTGTAGTAATGTACTAGGCATGAAATGTACTACGACCTTAATTGTCTACGACCTTTATCTCTATATTTCAGAAAAGTCGCTGTCCGTTCGTCCGTCCGTCCGTCCTTCTTGGGCTGTATCTTATGAACCGTGATAGTTAGAGAGTTGAAATTTTCACAGATGATGTACTTATGTTGCCTCTGTAACAACAAATACTAAAAACAGAATATAACATATTTAAGGGGGCTCCCATACAATAAATGTGTTTTATTTGCCGTTTTGGTACGAGAGTTACGTAAAACAAACATTTGTGGATCACACAAATAATTAAAACTGCTTCTGATAGTGCATCGGCTTACGACTCCGGAGTCTCGGGTTCGATCCCCGGGTCGAATCAAATATTTGTGTGATCCACAAAATAATGTTTGTTTCGGAGTTTGGGTATTTAATATGTATATTATGTGTGTATTTAGAAATATATAAGTATGTTTATCAGTTGTCTAGATCCCATAGCACAAGCTTATAGCTTAGTTTGGGCTAGATGACGTTGTGTGAAAATGTCCGCAAATATTTATTTTTATTATTTAATTTGATTCGACCCGGAATCGAACCTGGAACCTTAGGGGCGGCAGTCAAATACTCATACCACTGCGCCACCGAGGTAGTCAACAATAAATAAATAAATCACAAAAACGATTGTCTTGAGCTGGACTGGGAACTTGCGACTGTTCAGTTCACCAAGCCTGCCGAGGATCTGGTTAATCCCCCGAAATGAACAAAAGCGGCAATGCTCCACCCTGTTACTCGGATATAATAAACTAGGTATGCAATGCATGCTACTAATTATTGCAAATATTGAGCGGAGCAAATTTTCTTAACTTTTTTTTATGCTCTATTTTCATGATTTAAGAGATATGCACCCCCGGGTGTGATGTCGACCAGCATGCCAAATTTGGTCAAAATCGGTCGAGCCGTTTCGGAGGAGTTGGCACATAAACGATTTACACTTGTCGTCTAAGATAGAGTTTCGCTTCGCTCCGCTCAAATGTATGGCTAAATGTGGGCGTATATTTGGCAAAAGGAGAGTAAGTAGGCTAGGAATTATTTACGAATACGCAACATCCTCATTAAAGAACTGCGACGCATACAGTCCAAATAGTATTGCGAATTTTTATAACCAGCAGTTTGTAACCTACGCTCAATTTGGGGAACTGGAGCAACAAGCGGGCCTCCTGTATGATGTTCACACAACGTATAGTGACAATGACCTGTATAGGCACCAATTTAGATCTTGTTACCTAATATTATGTATGAATTGCTTTCTTATGATGCAATGTGCTTACAAACATTTGTCGTTCTTTGCTGCTGAATGCTGAAAGTTGAATGACTGCAAATTAAACTTTCACGATTTTCAGTCATTTATAACCACCGTGACTATGGTGACACCACAATGGTGACTATGGTCAGCCCCATGTCACTCGCCTAAAAACCGCAAAAAAATACGTGACGTCAGCGACAACTTGAAGTTGTAAATCAGTAAGGGTTGTCTCTTGTTTGTGACACGGCATTGACCATAGAGTTGATATTGAGGCATTAACGTCATAATTATTGGTCAAATTATGCTGGTATACGAGTATATTTTACTTTACTGGACAACCCTAATGTTTGAATGATGTTCTCTGTAAACAAAAGAATGTGCTTTAATTAACGTCGGAGTGCAAGTTCTGTATGTAAGTACTATTCCCTATTCTGTGCTATGGTATCCGCGTCCGTCCATCGTCATTCCGTGCAAATGGTTAATGCTAGAAAGATGAAACTTGCATGAATCAACGCCGACAAAGTGCTAAACTCGGAAAAAAATCGTAATGGTAGTCTATGTTATGAACTGCGAAGGAAAACTATAACGGATTAGATAACTAATTGTTCTGGAGTTATAGAGGCTACAATAGTTATAGAGGTTATTGATAACTAAGGAACCCTATTCTATGCGTGACCAGACACGCAATATGCCGGTTTTTTTAAATGTTCCCTTTGCTGAATCCCTTGACTTTACAGCTAAGAAACAATTGCAAAATAGGTCAAAATCAGACAGTTCATTCAATCCTTCGACCGACACGTCCGGTCGCAGTTCAGTGCAATGCAAACGTAGGTCATGCACTTCTGCGTTCAAAGAAGCCGCAGAGATCGTTGACGTGCGTCTTAGTTTATTTAAAACACCAATTTTTAATTCGAGAGTGGTTAGTACAGATTTTCTTTGCCCGGTAACGGCAATATGCTTGCCTCCTATTACGTGGGATTCGTTAAATTACTGGCAATGTGTGACAAACAAACAAAGTCCTGCGTTGCGTCTGTGTGTTCGCGATAAACAATTCAAAAATCGATTATCATGCTGTTTTCATCAATGGATTGAGTGGTTTTCGAGGAAGGTATTGGCATCTCCAAGATAGGTATATAGGTAAGTATGTTATAATGTATCAGTTATGTAGTACTCATAGACCAAACTCAGCTTAGTTCGAGTCTAGGTGTAGCAGAGTTAAAATTTCTCAAGGGCCTAATTGCATCACCGACTACATAAAAAATAGCATAATTATTTACCTACTCAGGTATCACAATCATAACATATATATATATATATATATATATATATATATATATATATATATATATATATAACATACTTAGTATAAAACAAAGTCGCCCGTTCTCTATGTATGCTTAGATCTTTAAAACTACGCAACGGATTTTGATGTAGTTTTCATCAATGAATAGACTGGTTCTCGGGGAATATAATTTGTCAAGCGGGCGGGTCCGCTAGTTTATAATAAGATTAATGTTTTTTATAATAAAACGTTTCAATTTTGTTATTCCACAACATTGACCCGTAGTTACTTTACTGACTCATCTTGTTACAGACCCTGAACTCCACAGCCCATAACCTATACCAATGTTTGATTGTGTTCGAAGTAAATTGCGACTTTATTAAGATTTACAACTTGGACATTGGCTGATCCATAATCATTGGTTAAATTGACATAAAGGGAACAAGTTATCTTTGTCTGCTTACTAATAATAATTGATGTAAAGTAGGCAGTGGATTATTAAATTTTATATTAATACGTGGTCTGTTAGTTTTGGAGACTGATCTCTGAATCGGTTAATCTGTTTTAGAGATCAGCCGGAAAAAACAGGCAAACGAACATTTAAAAAATGATTTTTATACTAGTTAGCTAGTCAAAAAATGATTTTTATACTAGTTAGCTAGTCAAAAAATGATTTTTATACTACTTCCGTGTATACTTTCATATGCGTTTAGTAAAAAACTGTTAATTTGGAATTAAAAACAGACACTTCAATTTTATTTATTACCTATATAGAGAGTAGTAGAACCCTGGACCTCAGCTGCATTGAGTGACCAAATACCATTATGGTAGATGTTTCTAATGAGAAATATCGCCACCCGCAAATTATCATACACAACTGCTCATAGTCTGAAACTATATAGATGATGATAATAAATTTACCTGTATGATCTGTTCGTATTGGAGCTGCTAGCGCGGGCGCAGCTTCAGTAGCGAACTTCGCAACAAGCGCGCACGCGAATAGAAAAGCGGTAGTGCGCGCGTGCGACATGCGTGATAAGTCTATACCGACTGCAGAATCGAGCCCATCGAGCCAACAGTCTCCGAACTATTTACAGGAGTTAGGAGTATTATTACAAGGTACTGTAATGACAGACAGGCACTGTCGTGTGTCCACGTGAGGTAAGGGACAAAACGCAGATGCTCTAGTCTAGATATTCATTTACAATACTTCAAAAGTCTAATCTCTATAAATAAGCTCGGTAACATTCAAAAAGGTGTTTTTAGAACTAAGTATGAAAAGTCAAATTCATGCGAATAGGTAGTACCTACTTTTTTAAACTTTCGCGTTTTGTACACATTTATTACGCGATTATTGAGATATATACATACCTCTTTATTACCCGACGTTTCGACCCTGTTACAAGAGACGTGGTACGCCGAGTAATAAAGAGGTATGTATATATCTCAATAATCGCGTAAAAGACCCGTTTGTCTTAAGTTTATCATGCGAATAGGTCTTAGCGCTGTTATATTCTGGAGTCTACAACCAAGGAGCTACACGTAAGGGTCGTACGGTACCTCAGCAAGGACCAGAATATTGAAGTTAGTAACTTCAAGCGCAGGTCCCCTTAAATCAGGAAGTTAAGTGGTTCAAGTAAAGAGGCCAAATATAAGTTCTTATCTATGGGCCAAATTCGTTGCTTATCATAGAGAAAGCCACAAACAATGATTGACAATAAAATTAATTATGACATTTGAATCTTTCGGCAACCTATAAAGTTAAATTTTATGTGAATTTAAAAAATATATTTTTTACTTAATTCAAATAGAAGTTAGACTAATATGAAGCAGCAGCTTTGGTGCAGTTCTTTTACAAAAAAGTCTTTGACTAGTAATTTTAATAAAATTAGAGTAGAGAACGGTGTTCTTCAGGAACGCCTACGTATTGCTACGGACAAACAGCATCAGGAGATGTCTAGAGCTATAGACCTTAAAGAGAATAATATTTTCCTCAAATCCGAACTACATAGGGCGAAACTAGAAGCTTGTAAACTAAAAGAAATAAACATCAAATTGAACTAAGGTCAAAAATGAATTATGTTCAAAGTGAATACAAAAAGATGAAGGAACTCGGATTACAAAACAGGTTGTTAAAAAAACAGATACTTCAAGCAAGAAAGAAAAGAAAATACGCTACTTTGAATGCTAAAATATTAGCAGAAGCAAACTATTATTTAGAAAAGGATCTTTATGAGGTATGTGAAGAGATAAACCAGTTAAAAATTGAAAATAAACGTTTAGCCCAAGGAAGACAAGAAGTGTATCCAGATGTCAAGGATCCGCTGGCAACACCATTTTATATTTCAAAGGAGCCTAATGCTAATAAAAAAAATAAAGTAATATTATAAATCTGTGTATGTATCTAATGTGTGTTTTTTTTTTTTTTTTTTTTTTATATTTGGTTCGCCAAATTGACGCCGCCCGCCTGGTGGTAAGTCGTGACGACGTCTAGCGATTGTGGGCCACTCTCACAGCACACATTACTATTGAGAGTGGCCCTCAACTTGACGACCTACTGATGTGCCTCTTCACGCTCCGCTTAAAGAACCCAGGATTATATGTGGGAGGAAACACGTGCACAGGCAGGGCGTTCCAGGCCACTATCGTTCGGCAGAGAAACGAACGTTTAAAACGTTCGGTTCTCGCGAACATGCTATCCACTGTGTGGGGGTGGCATCTCTGCCCGGCACGAGTCGTTCGGGATCGGAAGGAAGAGGGTGGGATCAGATTGAAGAGCTCTTCAGAACACTCGCCGTGGTAAATACGGTAGAATGCGGCCAAGGAAGCTATTGTTCGGCGCTGAGCTAGCGGCTCAAGGCTTCCCGTTACCTCCGGACAACCTATAATACGGATAGCCCGTCGCTGCATAGCGTCGAGAGCGTCCAGCAGATACTTCGCGGAGCCGTCCCAGAGGTGAGAGCAGTATTCGACGCAGGGTCTAATCTGCGTCTTGTACAGCAGACACCTCCGGTCCGGTGTAAAATATCGATCGATAAAATAAATTACTTTTAAGCTAGTTTTATCTTTCATTTTAAAAGTTGGGCCACAGATATAAGACTAATATGGCACACTGGCTTTAGGCGTTACCGGAAGGCTGAGTAGGCTGAAGTATAAATAAGTAAGTTCAATTCATGGAATTTGTGGCTTGGCGTGGAAAGTATGTAGGTAGGTACTTATACTTCAAAAACAATGACCTTGCTCCGGCGTTTACCATGAAAAGGTTAAAAGTAATAACTGTTACTAATGATGAGGCGATTTGGTCAATTCGAACTTTCGATGAAAGTATTTGGGGCTTGTACTCGAATTAGACGCCGCTAGAACTTCGGTGCTCATTTACGAACTCCGGTCTTCTAATTGAACGAAGGTAAAAGTCACTGGGTCCTAATCCCTGTAACACCTAGCCATGGATGATGGAGCTGCTTTAACGAGGCAGACTTCTATCACGGTGTGTTTCTACACCTTCGCCCCATTGGTGTGGTGTACTTATCAGAGGAAACTCGAGCACCACTCGGTCGGAGAGAAGTGACGTGCGGACCGTGCAGTGTTTAACAGGGCTCCGTATTGCGATGCACTCGCGGTTATGATAACTTGCTACGCCGACGATACGCTCAATATAGGTATAACTGCGCGGGCACAGACGCAACCCGAAGCAACAATACAATTCTGCAGCTTCCACAGCGGGTATTAGATTCTGACAAATTATCAGAGGACATCACACGCCTCCTTCGATGTGGTGAGACTTGTAGCTGGAACTGGTTGGGAGGCACTGAAGCGGGGCCACAGAACTGATTCTCCAAAAATTGAGGCTCAACGGTCATGGAGAGGCTGGAGAGGCGACACGGTAACCGGGTACGGGTTCGTTATGTTGAGCATACCCTTGACTGCAGTGGCAGCCTTACCCATTGCGAGGCTCAGGGCGAAAGGTCTTTGCGAGGCCCCTTTTTTTTATACCGCGGCCCAATGCCTCGGCCGTTCCTTCGTCCATTGCTGGGTGCTCCAGGTACGCACTGTGGCGCCGGCGGACTTTGGCCAACTAGATGCCCTCTGTCTGGGGTTGGGTGGGGTTTTATCCCGCATTATTGGGGTCGGGTTTTATCCAGCGTCGGTGAGTAAATGTGCGTTCTGCGGGGTTTCAGCACTGTAGCTGATCGTAAATGAGTCAGCGATGGCCACAGACTTCGGAATTCAGCAGGGAAGGTACGCACCTTCTCCTACACTCCCTCTCGGCCGCCACCTTCTCGAGCATGACGTGCTCGGAGAAGGAAATGGCCACGTTCCACCTACTCCCGCTGAAGACCATGGCTCAAAGCATGGTTTCCACTGAGAGGTATTCACGCCTTGACGCCACGACGAGGTCCCAGCGTGTATAGTGCGGGAGAACCCCCTTGAGCCATTGAAACAATGACGCAAAGGCTCTTACTTCCAGGTCCCATGGAGGGGTTCCGGCTAGACATGCATCTAAGGAGATCGTGCGTTACACTCTTAATATCTTGCCAGACCGCTGAAGACCTTTCAACGATCTGTTTCAATCTTGAGCAACCCAAGTGGGACGGACCATCATCGCGGCGGTGAGACCGATCATGGACGACTGGCTACAGAGGCAGCATGGTGACCTCACGTATCGTGCGACGCAGATCGTTACCGGGCATGGATGCTTCGGTAGCTAGCTATCTGTTTCGCATCCATAGTGAGGTCACACCCCGGTGTCAACACAGCAAGGTTTCCAACGACGACACCGTACTCCACACGTTGTTGGAGTGCTCAGCGTTGTCGAGTCAGCGCCGGGATCTCGTAGTGGGTCTGAGCGTGGATACCCTCTCACTGGAGACCAAGACAGCACGCAACCAGATTCACTCACCGACGCGGGATAACACCCTACCCCAACGACGCGGGAGTCTCATCCCGACCAAACCCCTGTAGATACCACAGAGGTGGTCAAGTCCGCCGGGCGCCACTGGAAATACCTTCTGCGTGTGAACCAGAGACGCCCGGCAACAGACGTTAGAGCCGCGCGGCCTTGGGCCACGGATTTAAAAAAAAAAAGTTCTGTTGGCTGTCAATCCGCGCCATAATCCGACTCCTTAACCCGTACCCGGAGACATGGCGAGGCCCTTTCTCTTTTTAGAAAATTAAGAGATACGAAAATAGGTAGGTCTGGTTGTTGTACGGTGCACGGTACAGTAAAGACTTTGAACTCATTGCAAGCAAAATAATTCCAAAGTGGCAAGAGTTCATTAAGGTATGTTTTGAAAAATGAAATAGTTTACTAACTTTAGTTTAATTTTCCGTTATGTTATAATTTTAATAAATAATTAAGAATAATACCAAAAATTAAAAAAAAAACAATATTTTAAAAATAGTTTATTTTTGCTTGGGTCGTTGCGCGAGGCCCCTGCAGGCGCGAGGCCCCGGGCGATTGCCCCGTTCGCCCCCTAATTTTTGCGGAGCGCCAGAGGTAGCCTAAAAAGGCACCAGCCCACGCGCTCAGCAAAAATCGAACTCCATTATAAAAAGAAATTCTGACATTTGTTGTCAATGTCAAACTTCTCTATGTCATTGTCAAATATTGTTGTCTTGTCTATTCCTTTTCCTGATAATTTTTCTCCTGAGAGGTTGGTTTTGTGTTTACTAAAATCTATTTCAATCACCAAAACTGTGAGGTATTTCATTAAATCCAGCTATAGTGTATATCCGGACAGTGTATTCTTAAGATAATTGTGTTTATTTCATTCATTTATGGCGTTACCGAAATGTTTGAAAGATAAAACTTAGGTTAACTTAGCATTTCAAACTCGGCGTTATGTTTCAGAAACAAAAATGGGTCGTTACTCTCGGGAACCTGATAACCCAGCGAAATCATGCAAGGCGCGTGGATCAAACCTTCGTGTTCATTTCAAGGTATGTTTTATATTATTTGTATACAACTAGGTAACCTCCACATGGAACGTCATCACCAATGATTTTGCCATCTAAGTACTGTATAATCTCCATAATACCTTTGTATTGAATTTAATCCAAAACAGGTGATAAGTACTGAATCGTGAAGTACAGAACTAGTTTTGTTTCATTACTTACTATTAAGTGCTGGAGATTGTATGCACTTACTCATATTAAGTAGGTACCCAAACACTAAACAGTGATTGCTATAATTTAATAGACTGTGTGGAAATATAACCTACTGTTCTATTTCTTCGCCTGCATATCCTAATAAATACACACCAACACGCTCGGCCAAATTGTTTTGATTCTAAATATTTAAAACTAGTCTTAGTAAAGGGTACGTAGTTACATAAATTTCACGCCTTTATACCTGAAAGGTTAGGCAGAGGTGCATTAAAATCTTAGATGATGCAGTTTCCATTCTTCAAACCCTAGTCAAGTCTATGGTTAAACATAATTTCTTAGTAAATCAGAACTGTTTACTAAACTTAAGCTCAAATGGTTTTTCAGAACACCTATGAGACAGCAATGGCTATCAGAAAACTACCTCTACGCCGTGCTGTCCGCTATCTAAAGAATGTAACAGAACAGAAGGAATGCATTCCATTCCGTCGTTTCAATGGTGGAGTAGGCAGGTGTGCTCAGGCCAAGCAATTCGGCACCACACAGGGACGATGGCCCAAGAAATCTGCTGAGTTCCTGCTCCAGTTGCTCAGAAATGCTGAATCTAATGCTGACTACAAAGGCTTGGATGTTGACAGGCTGGTCATTGATCACATTCAGGTAAATTGTTAACCTTTTTCATATGTAATAATTTTATTTATATAGGTTTCTTAATTTCTGTTTCAATTTATTGTTGGCGGCTTCGTGTTTTTCTTTTTAAGGTTCTGTACCCAAAGTGTAAAACTGAACCCTATTACTAAGGCTCCACTGACCATCTGTCCATCCGTCTGTATGTCAACAGCCTGTAACTCAGTTACCGTAATAGAGAGACAGACGAAGGTATTTTTCGGAAGTCACCATACATCATAATTGTATCTCCTTGTTTATCTGACTACATTATTTTTTTAAACCAACTTATAAGACTTAACTATTAACAAATCATTTTACACAAAGGCACATTAAACACCCACTTTTCGTCACAAATTTTTGTTGGTACCACTTAATGTCCTATTCTAATTTACCAGAGTTATCTAAAATTCATTCTGAGTTAACTTAAAATCATTGTAGCAACATAATTATAAGATTTGATTGCCTTTAAGCTTGTCAGTGTTACAGTACGGATCTATTCACTGTTTTCAAAAGGCATAAATAAATAGTGGTGGTCAAGGTACTTTTATTTTGTATAAATGTACTTGGTACTAACTGCTGACATTTTAGGTACTTTTGCCAAGCATGTTAGGACTGCAAAGATTCCATTTAGTGTTATGTAACATGTGTCCTGGCTGTGGGAATTTTGGTTTGTAGCATGTTGATTATTCTATAGATTTGACTGTTTCGGTGGCATGGTCGGTAGTGCATCCGCTTGCGACGCCGGAGTCTCGGGTTCGATTCCCGGTCGGGAAAAACTTTGTATCAACACATACGTTTTTACCGAAGTCTGGATGTTTCCTATGTATAATATGTATGTATTTACAAAAAAAAAGTATGTCAGTATTTATATCAGTTTATCTAGTCACATCACAAGCTCTGCTTAGTTTGAGACTAGATGGCGTTGAGTGAATTGTCCTATATTATAAAAATAAAATATTGTGTTGTGCCTGGTGACAGCATAGGCTTGCCGTGGGACAGACAAAATTACTGGCCCAGTGTGGGTCTTTAATGCACTTCTGCACCTACTCTTTCGACGATATAGGTGTGATATGTGTCGGGCTGCTTCTAGCTTGCTTCCCAAATAGTTATTTTAGAACGAATTTCATTTCCATGAAATCTTATAGTGAGTGAACCTTAAAAGATACCTTTAAAAGAGGAACAATTCTTTAGTATGCACATCATTTTAACATTACATTAACCGTTTGGCCAGCGCACGCAACAGAAGTTATAAAAAGAAATATTTTTTCCCGTTTTTTGAAACATATCATATCTCCACTCCTATTGATCTTAGCGTGATGTTTTAAAGCCTGTAGCCTTCCTCGATAAATGCTCTTCTTAACAAAAAAAGATTTAACAAGACTGTCTCAGAGAGAACAGGCTGTTCTCTCTGAGACAGTCTTGATAATGCCTCGTTTAGAGGCGAAACAATTGTCGACGTTTTGTTGTCTTTTTAATTCTGCGAAAAATTAATGCTATTATATAATTTTAAAAAGTTTTTTCTTAAAACATTTTACTTACCATTGTTTTGTCATGGATTTTCGCCAAGTAACGCCTGTTTCTATCCAATATTTAAAAAAAGATTTTTTCAAATCGAACCAGTACTTCCTGAGATTAGCGCATTCAAATTAACAAACTCTTCTGCTTTTTAAGTAGTAATTAGTATAGATAATTCTTCAATTGTTACTGTTCACTTTGCTTGTTGTGGGTAATGTGAGCCTTATAAATAAATGAGTATGTAGTTACAATATGTGTTAACAACAGTATATTGGTTGATAATGTAAGGAACAGTGTGATACGAGAACATTGCGGTGTGTCAGAAGATGTAGTGAGTAAGATAGAAAAATGGATGCTTAGATGGTTCGGGCACGTAGAAACGATGGATGAAAGAAGATTGACGAAACAAATACACAAGGCGAGCGTAAATTGACTGGTAAGGTTCGACATAGGCGAACGTACTTCGACCAAATCGGAGATGTTGTGGCCGAAGGCCAGGTCATGAGTACCCATAACCGGAGAGCGTGCATGAAGATAGTTATGAAAGTGGAAGAAGCGAAAGAAGTATGCCAGGATCGTAGCAAGTGGAATTCCATAGTCCCTGCCTACCTACCCTCATGCTAAAGAAACGTGACAGTATGTATGTAACAAAATGCACATCGAGCGCTTGACAATCTCTTTTCAGATGTCAAGCGTTCAATGTGCTCTTAAAGATTGAATGATCATTTTGGATCAAGTATTTGTGTGATCACATCTCACCTGCTTCCCTTTACATAATTATTTATTATATTCATAATTAATTACATAAAACAAGTAAGCAAATAATCACTAGTGATTCTGAGAATAGACTCCTACTTAAACACGCCTCTAGAAATATAATTTTTGAACCAGATGTCGAATGTTAAAAAACTGGAAGTTGAGCTAGTTTCTAAACCGGAAGTGCTAGAGCTCCAATTTTTTGGCATGGTTCCAGTTATCGTATGTTCTGAGTCGATATACGTAGTTGGTTTTTCTATATCGTTTACCGTTTGACCGCTAGAGGGTGTTAACAGACGGACAGGGTCAAATTATAAGACTTCTTTTTTTTTGCTTAATCAAATTATAGAAGTCTAAAAGGAACCAACAACAGTATTGGCGAAATGTGAACGTGTAACATTCCTCTGAGATCCCCTTCGAGAATATCCCCAGCCATTTTGCCCAACAATAAGGTGCACTAAGGCGTATAAACATTTAAGAGCAACAATTTTTCTGTGATAGTTAAAATAGTTAATGTTTTTATAACAATTAATAACATGCCTTGTAACAGATTGCTCCTAACTAGTGCCAACGAAGTTACTAGCAGGTTGTGGGTTTGCTGCTTACCCCTTCAGAGATATAGGCATGTTTATATTACTAGCTGATCAACGAGTGACATAGCTATCACATTCCAAATTTTCACAGGAATATCACTAGGTTAAAAACTAGCCTATACTCTCAGGGATAATGTACTTACATGTTAGTGAAATAATTTTTAAAGTCTGTTTAGTAGTTTCCGAACCTTTTCATTACAAACAAAAAATACACAACAACCGATTTCAAATTACCGAGATGGGGCCAAATAATTGTTGAAACCTCCTTTTTTGGAAGTCTGTTGATAAACAAATCGTTCCTCTATTGGTATAGATATTAAGAGATTAAAAGCCTTAAAGCATAATATACTTAAGTGTATTATTTCTATTCCAGGTAAACCGTGCCCCCTGCCTAAGGAGACGTACATACCGCGCGCACGGTCGTATCAACCCTTACATGTCATCACCATGCCACATAGAGGTATGTTATTGGTAATTTTTTTGAATTGCATGTTTTTGTATCCTATAGGCGAAATTTTAGGGAGCCTTTGTTACTCTTTCACACTCGGAGAGCTACAAATTGTGATAAAATTTGGCTGAGAACTCAGGCACACATTAGCATATAATTCGATTAAGCTATCACGTCGCTATGCCAATAGGTTAGATGCCTATAATTAAAATAAATAAGTTCAATGTATTTACTTCATAAATAATCCCAAAGTATGTACGTATATTGTACTCAATTTTATTATATTTATTTTAGTTAGTTCACGGAGGATTTGACGCTACATATTAGTGACGTCATTGTTGCCAATGTCTATGAGGCCTATCATTTTGACATTTATAAAATCTACGAGCTGTTGCCCGCGGCTCTGCCCGTTTGACATAGTTTTTTCGAACCTGATTCCCGTGGGAACACATTGCTGCGATAAAAAGTAGCCCATGTTACTCTGAGATAATGTAGTTCAATATCAGTGAAAGAAATTTAAAAACCTTTCCTGTTTATTAATTGCTGTTCCTTTGTCATGTTTTTTTTTCCGCGGCCCAAGGCCGCGGCTGCTCTGACGTTCGTTGCCGGGCGTCTCTGGTTACAAGCAGAACGTATTTCCAGTGGCGCCCGGTGGATTTCCAGTGGCGCCCGGCGGATTTCCAGTAGCGCCCGGCGGATTTCCAGTGGCGCCCGTCGGACCTTTGTCACGCTAAAACTCGAGAATGGCTGGATCTATCTCTCTCTTTCGGTCTTGTAATGTTCGTGAAAGTTCAGGAAAGGTTTAAAAGCTGGTGTCCGTTCAATATGCATGCCGTATGGCCGTCCATAGATTGCCCCCTTGTCACAATTCTTTGCAAGGTTGGAAAATTTTGTATTGGATTCTATTTTGTCCTTCCACCCTGCTTCTGTGCCCTTGAGGTCTGGCTCCATATAGTCACGGACTTCGTCCACTTATTGTCTGCAACTCTGCATGTATGTGACTCCATTTCAAACCTCGTCGTACCATAAGGGTAAAACGAGAACCCTATTACTAAGACTATCTATTCCACTGTCTGTCTGTCTTGGGCTGTATCTCGTTGACTGTGATAGTTAGAAAGTTGAAATTTACACAGATGATGTATTTCTGTTGCCTCAGTAACAACAAATACTAAAAAACAGAATATAATAAATACTTAGGGGGATCTTATACAACAAACAAAATTTATTTTGCCATTTTATAAATAATGGTACGGAACCCGATTTAAAGATATTAATGTTTTAACTGTAGCTTCCCAATATATATTTGATAACATACTGTATGTCAGGAAAAATATATCTAGCTATACTAAAGTAAGTTACGTTACAGACAGAAATCTACGTAATAAAAATAAACTACTCCCTCCGTGTTATCGGCTTAGCAAGGTTAGTCGTTCTTTCAAGGGGGAAGGTATACGCTTTTATAATAAATTGCCTGAATTGGTCCTTTGTATGCCCGACAATAAATTTCAAACCTTTATAAAGACCACTTTATGTCAAAAAGCGTATTATAAGACAACTGTCTTATAATATGTTTTTTGACATAAAGACACTTTTATCGTTAAGGTAAACAACAGATTACCTTAACGATAAAAGTGTCTGGCTTGAGCATGGTGCAGGCGCCTCCTAAAATGCCGTAATTGTAGCATATTTTGTACTTTGGTGACTATATTTTCTTTTTTTTCCCTCTTTGACGCCCTCTTTGATTTTGACACGAGAACAATGTACATTCGTCCACATTTAGTCTTAAGAAAATTTGTAAAGGAGTTAATTATTGAAAAAGAGTGACCGAGAGTTTTATTGCCAGGTTCTTTCCCTCGGTTTTACTTATTGCTTTGCGAATCTGGTAGTACATGTAAATATAGAAGCAATGAATTTTTTTTTATTCTAAGTACTTACTGACGTTTGTAAGAGCCATTTACTGACCTATACAAATAAATAAATCATTTCATTTCATTTCCCGTGCGCGAGTTCGACTCGCACTTGGCCAATTTTTTTTAATTATCCGATTATAAATCTTCCCTTGAAATTCGTTTACAAAGCAAGCTTCATCAAAACCATTTCAATCGTTTGAAATATTTTTATGAACATACCTACCACATTGGTACTAATGTGTTATGGAATAGCCGTGGGGTCGAGTCCTGTCGATGACATTTCAGTTTTTATAATTTCTGTCAAAATATTTTAAGAATAGTTTCAGCAAACCGGGCGCCACTGGAAATACGTTCTGCTTGTAACCAGAGACGCCCGGCAACGGACGTTATAGCGGCCGCGGCCTTGGTCGCGGAACTAAAAAAAATAAAAAAAATAAAAAAGTAAAAAAAAAAAAAAAACATAGTTTGAAATACAGAAGTATTAATATTGTTGACTCATTCTCGTCAGGTATGTCTTAGCGAGCGCGAAGATGCCGTAGCTCGCGCGGCGCCGGCTGACGACGCTCCCGCTAAGAAGAAGTTGTCGAAGAAGAAGCTTGCGCGCCAGAAGGAGAAGATGATGAGAGAATAGACATTTAAGGGTTAATACACGATTATAACATCATTTTTGACATTTCTTTGACCAACAACCTTGGCCCCGGTTCCACGAGCGTTAAAAAATCGCGACTTTTTTTTAACGCTAGCTTGGCGTTAAGCGGGCAATTGAACGCTCAACGCCCAGTGCTTAAAATACAACACTGCGCTGAAAAGTAGGACGCTATTTAAATCGGCTGCCGTGTGAACAAATACTAGACAATGCATTTGATCTATTTCGACGTATGTTTTACGCACGTTTAAAAACCGCTCGTGGAATCGGAGCCTTTATCAATATTCAATACATTTTTTGGAGGATTAAGTGCATTCGGTTCCTATTGGGAGCGACGGCGCGACCACGGCTTTGTATGGATTTGGAAATGTAGCCACACTCACCGGTCGCGCGTTGCTAGGAACTGAATGCTGTCTATACAAAAATTGGCCGTTTGAACAATCTGAGACAGCAGGCGGACTGTTGGTGAATTGGGCCGGGTAATGGTGCAGCCGGACTATGCTCCTCGTGTTGCCTCGAATCTAATACCTTCACTCGCCGGGCAAGACGAGTAACAGCCACACTACGTCCCTCTGAACTCGTCGAGTAAAAGGGTAAGATTTTACTCGGACTTCATGACGTCTATAGGTAAAGGTAATAATGATGTTACCCTACGTAGTTTTAACGTTTTTTTTTTAATATTAAAGTAAAGTACATACATATTGAAATAATACCTTAATTATATTACAATCTAGCCTATTGACTAATGAGTAACTCCACAATGGGGTAAGATGTTGAATTTTTTATATAATTGCACTAATTTCTCTAAATAGAAGACATTATAGACATCGACATAATGTTTCACCTACTCACGAGGCATTCTCAAGACTGTCTCAAAGAGAACAGTAACTTATTTTGACCTAATATGCAATGTAAACAATAACTAAGAACGTGTCCAATAACACTTTAAGTAGAATCTGTTAAGACGAAGACACTTTGTACATGTGTTATTATCAAATTTTAACATTATAGTGATTGTTTCCTTAGTTGACACAGACTTAGAGGATAATTGGATAGGATAGAATAGTGGCAGGTATTGTCGTGTGCCAATCTTTGACCTGGGCTGATCGAGATACATCAATGATGTTGGCTGGAATCGGCTGAAATGATGTTAGATCATTTCACGATTGATGCCCACTTCTGGGGCATTGGTCTCCCCCAACGAACGCGACAACATTCGGTCTTGAGCTTCCCGCGACCTTTACGATGTAGGCAGGCCTACATAAGCTGCGTCTCCCTGTACGCGGTCGCCACTCGACGACTCTCAGGCCTCATCGGCCATCGGTCCTACAAGCGATGTATCCTGCCCACTGCCACTTGAGCTTGGCGACTCTTGGGCTATGTCGGTGACCCCAGTCCTCCGTCGGATCTCATCGCTACGAATTCGATCGCTAAGTAACACTCCGAGCTCCCTTTCCATTGCTCTTTGGGCGACATGAACTTCTACAGAAGGCGTACTGTCAAGGGCGATGTCCCAGTTCCGTAGGCTTTCACTGGCAACACACATTGGTCAAAGATCTTACTTTTAGACACTGCGTTAAGCTGTTACTTACCGAGTTGGAGTCGGCGATTGACCTCTTTCTCGAAGTTGAACTTACCTAATTGGATGTCCGTCCTAGGTATCGCAATAGGAGTGGGCGGCACAGCATGGACTTTTGTTTTGAGTTCCTCCAGGGTCGCTGTCATACCACTATATCGTCGGCAAATCGAAGGCTGGTGATATAATCGCCGTTTACATTGATGGCGAGTCCTTCACTCCAGAACTTTAAATACATCTTCCAGTGCAGCGGTGAACAGTTTCGGAGATATGACGTATCCCTGTCTCACTTCTTTCTGCAGCTGGATAAGGATCAGCAGTGGGAGGCTACCTAGGTGGATCCAAGTAACATGGTATAGCTAGTTAATGCTTAGTTGTAGGAACAAATCCCTGTCTACTCCAATGGGAAAGTTTGTTCGTGGGTTTATAATAAAATACTTTGGTCTAAAAATAAAATGTTTGTAAGGAATGAATACGTAATAATTTAATTATGAGCTCTGGTTTTCCTCATACCTACAGTTACCAAGTAAATGATGTTAGTTAACTACTCAATAGTTTAAAAGTTAATATCTATTATAGTTACTGAGGTTAACGCGTTCAACCTAATAAACTCTTCAGCAATGTAAAAAATACCATCCAAGTGCGAGTCGGACTCGCGCATTAAGGGTTCCGTACCAAAACGGCACAAAAGTCACGTTTGTTGTAGGGGTAACTTACCTATGTCAAAAGTGGACGTATAGTAGGCATATGCCTATCTACTATACGCCTAATATTCGCAACAAACTTTATTGATCCTACGTAACAGAGAGCAATCTTGCCGTCCGTTTGATGCGTGGGATCCCTAGGCATTTTTAATCTCAATGGTCAAACCAAGAGTTCCGATATAAAGATGAAGCTGTCTAATTTCATTAAGTACCTATTTCATTAAAATGGGCTATCAATGAATAGATATAAAATAAAATAAAATATAAATATAAAATAACGTTTATTATCTTTGAAATTTTTAGAAAATTATTTAGATTCGTCAAAAGTTGGTGTGACTCTACCGAGGGTTCCAAAATGCAACAAGACTGAGAAGAGCCCTCAAGAAACTCAGTTCGGCTTTTTTTCCAAAATATTTCATCTTAAATCTAATACAGAGTTATTTAGAAAGGAGCAATTCGTGTTACAACCAGGCAGCCTTGTCATCTAAAAGCCTTGAAATCATTAATACTATAATAAGCTTTATGGCACAATTTACGTTTTATTAGTTTTTTAAATTTATTAACAGATAAATTTGCTATTTCGGTTGTCAATGTATTGTACATTCGAATAAAGTTACCCGCAAAAGAATTACTCACTTTATGAAGCCTAAATTTAGGAACAGCCAGTTTATCCTTATTTCTTAAGTTTAGATTATGATTATCACTATTTTTCACAAATTTACTTCTGTTCTTGTGGGTATACAATAAAATTTCATAAATATTCTGTGAATACACTGTAAGGATGTTAATATGCTTAAACTTATCTCTTAATGACTCCCGAGACGGGTCCATATTGACTCACCTAAAGTTCTTTATCCGAAATTGTTCTTCCTAACGATTTGTAATCCGAATGATCACTCCTCCTAAAATTTTCCATCCTAAAGTTTTTATTCATACTATTTGTAGTGCTACCGTCGATGTTCATAACACTCATGTTTCCGAAAATTGTTATCAATAAAATCGTTAACATACAATATTAAAGCTCCTACTGTTTTTTATCCTAACGTTTTTATACCTTTTTCGTTTTCTTTCGTTTTTATATTTTTGTTCGTTTCTGGCACTTCGCCGGCCGCTACCGCGGCACGCTCGCTTCGCTCGCTCGGCTCGTGCGTTGTGTGGTCACAATTCTAACCTAACCTAAACCAAGAACTATAAATATGACCGATTCGTTTCTGTAAAAGTCCGTAAAAGTTACGCAAACTTAATGTAAATAATACTGATTATTATTAATAAAAATAAATCTAAACAAAAAAGGTATGACTTTCAATAATAGTGTAAAAGATGGTTATGTTGACAAAATATAGGAAAAGAAATAATAGTATAATAGATGTTTATTGCTACCGACATTATGAAGTTGAATGATTCGGAATTAAAACATTAGAGACAGAGTAGTTAGGAATTGTGATTGTTAGGATGAAAAATGTTAGGAAGAACATTTTCGGAGTTCCAATTTTCTGAGTTGAAAATTTAGGTGAACTTTGGCGCACCCCTCCCGAGACCCCATTCCATAGAAGTCCGGACAGCCCTCTTCTGCAACACAAAGATGCATTCAATATGGGCAGCATTACCCCACAGTAGTATGCCATATGTCATGATACTGTGGAAGTAGCTGAAGTAGACAAGACGCGCCGTTTTAATGTCTGTAAGTTGTCGGATCTTTTTGACAGCATAGGCTGCTGAACTAAGCCTGGCCAAAATTTTCCCGATATGAGGCCCCCATTGCAATTTGGAGTCTAACGTTATGCCCAGAAAGACAGTGTCATCGACCAATTCTATTATATCATCCCTAACCTTAACACTGGTTTTAGCAAGTCTTACATTAGGTAAGGTGAATCTTACACATTTAGTTTTATTTTCATTTAATAATGAATTATTAGCACAGAACCAGTGGACTATCCTATAGATATTACATAAGTATAGTATATACTTACAACCACCCCAACGAACATTTGAGTTGTTTAAGTGAAACTTATACTGCTCAAACTGCTATAAACGTCGTACTGAAGTAGTTAAGGTTAACGTCCCAATAACCGTTAATTTTTGAACTTCGCTGACTTCAGTTGCCTATTTTAATCATTTATAATGAATTCACAAAAACAAGATTAATATGACTGGATAGGTAATGTATTCTAGTTTCTTGTCATTTGTTTTATTTTTGGTTAATATACAGATTGATACTTAATAATTCGCAATAATCAGAAAAGGAGGTCATTGTACCAGTATCCGTTAGAAATGTACCAGTAACCGTTAAGTTGTCCCAAAATCCGTTATTTTTAATTACGAATTTGAACTCTATTTCGGGGCAATAAGGTTCACCACATAAATTTTACATTACATTTCTATGTTTACAACTATGTTATATTTAAGAGGTATTATTTTTAAAGAACACATTTTAATAGTAAAAATCTGTTTTTAATCGTTTTGACATATTAGTTATAGATAATATTTTTGGTTACATAACTGTTTTAGGTACCTACGCGAATTCAGATGAGGCAATTGGTACACAATGTTTTATGTATTTATTTTCTTAATCTGTGGGGTACAATTCATACACCTAAATAAAAATGATTGCTGTTCGATTGTCTCGCTAAACTTCGGCAGGTGCGAATTCACTGTTATGGACATGCCTACAACCTTAATTGGCCGTGACGTCACGCTCTTGACTGGGATATCAAGACACTGAAAAAAATTGGCCCCGATGATGTTCCGGTTACTAAAGTACATCATACGTTATAAGAACACCGACGGATATTCAAATGGAAAATAGAATTTGGAAACCATTTTACCATACCAAAGACGGCTTAAACGATGCTATATATGAGATGTCATTGAAGCATGTGACCAAGAAAGAAAGAATCATTTTCTAATGGTTATTTATGTACTTACTTAATTTTGTATTTTTATAATATTACTTGACAAAATTGTAAATTTTGACATTCATATGTGCTCTTTATGTGCCTAAACTGAATAAATGAAATTGATTCTGATTCTTTGATTCAAGATTTTGTACCCACCTATTTACGGGAAACTTCCAGTCAAAGTCCTACTAGTGCTGGCCCCATGGGGTACATACCATAAAAATAGGAATTCTGATGATTACAGTCCTACCTCGTATGCTCGTAAGTTTTGAGACTACATGGCACCTAATTTATTCATTTTCAATTTTGAATTTGGGATATCATTAACTTCAAATTATGATTTCAAAAGTTGATAAATTCCTATGGTTATGACACTGGTACTATAATTATTTATTTTGACACAGATTTTGTATGAGAATTTCTGCAAATCTGTATCGTAAAGTAACTTTTTAAATTATCGCCACAGAGTTGGATAAAATTCTACTTGCAATAACTTTTATTAACTAAACTAACTAAACTTTTTGATGCAATTTGTTTGAAGAGTTTTTTTTTAATCAAACCATAAACCTGGTCACTTAAAAAACAAGATCGCCTCATAACAGATGCACTAGAGATGTAGTACTGGAGATGCATGCTAAGAATACTCTGGACTGCGTTCCGCACCAATAAGTATATCCTCAATTAGCTTTGGATAGAAAAATAGATTATCGTCGACTGTGCAGCTGCGAGTAGTAAAGTTTTTTGGACACGTCACTAGAATGAAGATCTCAATGGAGAGGTTGGTCGTGCAAAGGCGCGTGGTGAACACAAGACTATGGGGTCGGTCCCCATACCGCTGGATTAACCTCATCAGATCCACTACGCAGTCAACCGAGGTGGAATGTGTTCGCAGTGCAAGTCAAAGACAGAAGTGGAGGCACATCGCTTGACGTGCAGCCGCCCTGACCGAGGGAAGTGACGGGGCATTCTAGTCCATCGGCAACCACGACCACTATGATCCATGTCAAAGAAATAAATAATGATATTCATTGTTTATACTTGGTGGAACTAGTAATACATAGTATCAGTTTAAGGAATACATTAATAATAATATCCAGTGAATAGTGTAGAACTCCTTTGATAAAGCTGTAAGGCGGAGCCGGTCAAGATTTAACAATAAAAACAATGAAAGTAGAATATTGTATACAAGGAAGTTTGCTTCCATGTGTATTCTGCAAAATAGCCTAAACGCATGAGGTTAGATAAAGTAGTGTATGAAACTGCACATAACTGGATATTATAACAATCGTAGGACTACTCGTGTTCTAATAACCATGTTTATGTGACAGATTCATAAACAACTATTTCAAAATTAATTCACTATGTCTTTCTTCGCAACTTACGCCGCGAACGTTGTCCGCTGATGCTTATGTATGAGACACGATGCAAAAAAGATACTCTTTACCGATGAACAAATCTTTAAGATCGAAGAAAAGTTTATTAACTGGCAAAATAATAAAGTTTATGCCAAAAGCAGCAAATCTGTTCCTGCTACAGCACGTGCCGCATTTCATCATACAACGAGTGGATGGTATGATGGGGGGTTTCGTACGAAGGTGTCTCTTCGCTCCATTTTTGCTAATAAGGTGTCAAAGTGACAGCAAAAAAATATGAACTTAATTAAGATACTTTTTTTTTTTTTTTAATTCCACGGCCCAAGGCTGCGGCCGCTCTAACGTCCGTTGCCGGGCGTCTCTGGTTACTAGCAGAGGGTATGTCCAGTGGCGCCCGGCGGACTTTGACCACCTCAGTGGTCTCTGCGGGTGTTTGGTCGGGACGAGAATCCCGCGTCGTTGGGGTAGGGTTTTATCCCGCGGCGGGTGGCGATCCCGCCGTCCTCAGGCCCCGATCATGGAGGTCGATAGTCTTGGGCGTAGTCGCGGAGTCTGGGGCGCCCTCACCGCCGACTACGGAACTCGGCGGGGAGGGTACGCTCCCTCTCCCCCCGGCGGCCTCCTTCGCGAGCATGACTTACTCGCAGAAGGACACGGCCGCGTTCCACCTACTCCCGCTGGAGACCATGGCTTGAAGCATGGTCTCCAGCTAAAGTGTATCCACGCCCAGACCCACTACGAGGTCCCGGCGCTGACTCGCCCACGCTGAGCACTCCACCAACGTGTGGAGTGCGGTGTCATCGTCGGAAACCCCGCAGTGTGACCTCACGTTGCATGCGAAACAGATAGCTACCGAAGCATCCATGCCCAGCAACGATCTGCGTCGCACGGTACGTGAGGTCACGATGCCTCTGCAGCTAACCGTCCATGATCGGTCTCACCGCCGCGATGATGGTGGTACCCCACTTGGGTTGCTCAAGTCGCACCCTCCATGACTACATGAGATCCTGGCGGAGTTGGGACCGCTGGTCCTCGATTTCTCGAGATGCAGGCCTGTGGTCCCGCTACTGCGCCTCCTTGCGCCATTGGAACAATGACGCAAGGGCTCTCACGTCCAGGTCCCATGGAGGGGTCCCGGCTAGGAGACATGCAGCCTCTCCGGAGATCGTGCGGTAGCCTCTTATTGTTTTGACGGCCAAGGTTCGAAGTGGTCTGTTTAACAGAGTCACAATGCCTGCGACACCTTGGGGACCAAACTTCGGAAATGTGGTCCGAAGTTCCATCGGCTATCAAGTACGATCCCTAGGTACTTCATCGAGGGCTTGATGCCGATGCTAACGCCTCCCACATTTATGCTGGAACCTTCAGGTGGACCGTTCCGAGGTCTGTGAAAACACAGAACCTCGGACTTGTGCAAGGCTACCTCCAGTCCCAGCCGCCGTATCCGAGCCACGACTTGAGCAACACCCGTCGTGACCTTTAGTGCTGCCTCCTGGTACGTTGCACCCCGCGCCATGACGAGGGTATCGTTGGCGTAGCACGTTACGCCAACGCCCCTAGGCAACGCACCCCGCAGCACCCAGTCGTAGCCGATGTTCCACAGAAGTGGCCCCAGGATCGACCCCTGCGGAACACCGCACGACACATCTCGCCGAGCTGGCCCGAGCCAGCTGGGTAATTAAGAGACTGTAGACCACTATCTAATACTTTTTACAAAAAAGAATAGATTTTCCAGCCAAACTAAGCACCCGCCGACGCAACCGCTGTTACGGGAAAATTTGCCAGGCTGTATCTTAGCGGAAGAATGGCATCGTCTGGCCTTGTTCTCAATTCACTGGATAATGTCTTTGTGGACTGGTTCAAAACTACGTAAATTAGAAATAAAATATATTTATTAACAATAAGAATTACAATATACAAAATAAACATTAAAATTATAGACTAAAAATATTTACATTACAAAATATCGTTTAAAAAATCCTCCACGTCATTGCCGACTGGGAAGGTTCCCAGAATGCTGGCTGTGTTGCCACGTTGGATGGCGATACTTATTCTTTGGGCCAGAAAATAGCCAGCCTTCTGGTCCTGAGAAGCATCGATTAGGCGTTTAGCAATGTCTCTATAAAGGCGGCGAGCACTCGGACCCCATGACCCCAGTGTCTCAACCCCAAACGGCTCAAATATGTAATCACCTGCTAGGTTAGCATATTTACGCCGTTTAAAGCCTTCAGCCGATGCAGCAGCAGCGCCGGCACATCCGGATGTGCTTGGAAGGTGTGAAGGTGCTAAGGTGTCAACGCATGTAGCGTCCCACACCAAAGGCCTTCCCATCTTCCACGGTAGCAACGACATACCGTCCGGTCTCTTTCCATCGCTTCGTGCTAAACCATTTGGTTCACGTACGGCCGGAAGACCTGCGGTGGAAATAGCCCTACGAATTATGTCGTTTAGAATAGCGTGCCGAGGTATACGACCTGCGCTTCTGCTACAAGAAAGGCCATGGTGTCCCAGATTATCGACGGCTACTCCACAGGTGCAATGATGCGGGGATACACAAGGTGTACCCAGCCGAAGGCAAGTGGCAGTGACATGTACACTATATTCATAATCCTAATAGGTATTTCTTACTACAATTGCCAGAATGCGTATTGGTAATATATAATTGTAAAAATTCAGAATCATTAACTGTCTGAAATATCATTTAAAAATACGGAAGCCGTATATCAAAACACTGAATAAACATAGGCTTAAAATAATAAATCGAAGCCCAGATTTGGGATGGGGCTCTCGTATCGAAGGTGGTACTTACGGTCAGCAACGTATCTGTTCTAAACAGACCATTGAAGGCTTTGGCCGTCAGAACAATAAGAGAGTACTGCACGATCTCCCTAGGGGCCACATGTCTATTAGCCAAGGATATCTCCTTGGGAAATGTGGGCCCTTGCGATCAATGTTTCAATGACACAAGGAGGCGTTGGAGCGTGACGGGGAGAAATCGAGGCTCAGCTTTCATACCGAAGTTGGAACTGATCATCACCGCTCATGGAGACATGGAATGTACGAGTTGAGCAACCAATATGGGGAATCGCTACCACCGCGGCGGTGAGTCCAGTCATGAAGGAGTGGCTTCAGAAGTGACACAGAGTGATATCCCGCGTCGCATATAAAAACCAGGCACGGGTGCTTCGGTAAGCTGATGAGGGAGCGTACCCGACCCGCCAATTACCGGTGTGTATGGCGAGGGTACTGCAGGACTTCCAACTTCCATGATTGAAGCCTGAACACGGTGGGTAGGTGACCTCAAATCCACAGAACGCAATCCTTCGAGGGTTAAGTGGGGTATCAAATGAATAGTTTTTAAAGATGATTTCAAAATATATAAGTTCAATGTAATTTGGTGTGAGAAATTTTACTTATAACAGAAGTTTGTAAGTAAGTTTGTGAAACCAAAAAGCTGTAAATAAAAATAAATAATTAACTTAACTAAAATTAAAAGAACCAAACTGCACTTAACCAGATATATAAGCTGGCGTAACTCATTTTGTACTAGATACAAAATGAGTTACGCCTGCTTTGTTTGAACTGGTATTTAGGTCCCACCTGCTTATAGCTAAGGTTAAGTGCAGTCGCGATGTTTTATTACATATTTAATTATTTCTTTTTATTACTACTTTAGGTCCTAACCTCCAGAAATGAAAGAAATTATTATGTCAATGGAAAATGAGACTTAAGTCAAGGCACTAAGGATACATTAACGGGTTCTGGTGCTAAACTAATGTGTGTACCAATACCCGGTATTTTTTTAACGGGAATTGGGACACGTAGGGGTTTGTGAGTACCAATAGATGTAAAATGCAATGATATTTACTTTCCAGCTAAATTCTCTGAATATTTCAGGTTACATTGATAGTTATCCTATTCAAGTTTTAATAAAAAAGAGTTCCTTTACCAAAAATCCGACTGGCACGGGGAGCAATCTCCTATGGCGTGGCAGCTCCGTAGTTCAGCATCTATTCCTCGCAATTTTCTAAATTTTTAAAATACGTAACTTTGCTTTCAAATGCTACTGCCCCCCTTAGACTTGTAAGCCAGTGTTGTCACTATTATGATTTAAAATGTTACTAAATATATGTTGCAATACACAAAATACAATTAATTTTTAGTAGAAAACTGAAAATAGAAAAAGAGTCAAGTTATCGGTTACTGGGACGGTTAACGGGAATAGGAGCGTTTACCTTATATAAATTATTCCAACTTGGGAGTCTCTTAATTTATACAACTCCTGCTAATCACATAAAGACGTCGTATACTTACACGTTTATACGACTAATTTTTACGACCATTACTTATACAACTTTCGTAGTATCTAACGTCTATCGACTTCTACACTGACTAAATCGTATTAGGGGCGTAAGAACTACAAAGTACCTACAAATTAAGTAAATTTTTTTCTGTAGAAGCCTATCTATTCCCGTGACGGAAATGAGCATTAGCGAATAGTTTTGAATTTATACCTAAAATGTGGTCTTTATGTTATCATTAAAAAATACTTAAACATAAGAAGGTTGATGATGACATGAAAGCATTAAAGTTTTTTGAATCATTGTGTATATGGCATGTTGGTCTAGAGGTTATGACCGCTGCTTTGTGGACACGGCAACCGAGGTTCAAATCCTCGGACACAAGTTCTTTTTTATTCATATAATTATTTTTTTATTTTCTTAAGCACTTTTTGTTAATTAATATTTAAGGAATCAAATTTTATAGTAGGTATGAGAAGAAAAGATAGGCTTATTGCATAAACAATATTAATTTATTTCTCGAATTACATTTCTAGGTTTTTTTCTTTCCTCTTTCCATTCCTGGTTGAGTATACAGTTTTTCTATCTGAGTTAAATTGGGGTTACTTATTTTTAAATTTTACCTGACCTAAATTTATTGACAAAATACAATACCCTAAGTGAAGTATAAAATGTTTACTTAATATTAGATAATTCTAGAAACATAACTACAATATTTATTTACTTATTTATTTAAAGTTTTGGGTGCAAAGGGGCTCTACCAACATCTTTAGGGCCCCAGCGACCTCACCTGCTAGTGGCGCACCTGCTGATAAACGGACGAGGCTCGTTAATTTACGGTACCTACGGAGTGGCTTCGGCCGCTACGTGGGTACCAGGTGGTACAACAGTGTTGGTCCGGGGGGGTACCACCGTGCAGCTGTGCTAAAGCCCCCCAAGTAACCCATCCCAGGCTGGGTTGCGTTAGGGGTTCAGCAGCTGCACCGCCGGGCCCGGGGCGATGTATGGTGCAGCAGGCATAGGACCAGTGGGGGCGAAACGGAGTCTAGTGTGGGTGGTGTGGGTCGATTCGCCGGCCAGGGAGACCCTTAGCAACGGCGTTGCCGCGGCCGCCCGCAACACAGTCATGGGGCCCGCCTGGGGCCAACCACCCCAGGAGGCTGCCCCACATGTTGCGCATAATCCTGATGTGGGATCGCCGCTCCGGGTGGTAACCGGTGTGGGGTAGCGGCGGCCTTGCATCAGGGGGGTTTGGGAGTCCTTCCGTCCGGCGAGTCGGCTCCGACCTAACCACACGGTTCTAGACAAAGCTAGCCCCTGCGCTTTGTCACTTACTGCTGCACCAAATGTCGCCCTGTCTTCACGCTTCTTCCTCAAAATCTACAATGGCAGTGCAACAAAAAAGAAATAAACGTTACACAGCGGCCCTAGGAAACCCCACAACTTCACATTTCGAGGTGGAGTTCACTAACGTCCGTGGACTCCATGCGAACCTCGATACCGTCCACCACCACCTTGAGACGGCACGGCCCGCTGTGATGTTCCTCACGGAGACACAAATACGCCGCCCTGACGACACGTCTTACCTGTGTTACCCCGGCTATGTCATCGAGGAACAATTTCGAGACAAAGCCGGGGTGTGCGTGTTCGTTAGGGCGGATGTTTGCTGCCGCCGGTTGCGCTGCCTAGAGAACCCCTCCAATTCCGTCCTTTGGCTGCACGTAGACCATGGCTCTATGAGCCAGATCTACGTGTGCGTCTACCGATCCCACACATGGGATTCTGAGACAACAAAGCTATTCCAGTACCTCAGCGAGACGGCTGATGAAGCGCAGGTGCGGTTCCCGAACGCTGACCTAGTATTTCTGGGGGACTTCAATGGCCATCACATTGAATGGCTGGGTTCCCTCAAGACTGATTATGCGGGTAGAGCCGCCCATGCGTTCGCTCTCTCCCACGGTCTGACCCAGATGGTATGCGGGATCACCCGGATACCAGACAGGTCAGATCACGCGCCCGCTCTGCTGGATCTACTGCTGACGAGTCGCCCAGCCCAGTACAGTGTTTCGGTAGGAGCCCCACTGGGTAGTTCCGACCACTGTGTTGTTCACGCTGGCATGAAGGTGTCACCTCCTGCACGTCCTGTACAAACGTCACGACGACTATGGCACTACTCGTCAGCGGATTGGGACGGTCTACGCGATTATTATGCGTCCGTCCCCTGGAGCCAGCGCTGCTTTGTAGGAAAGGCTCCTTCGGATAGTGCTTCTGCTATTGCTGGCGAGATCAGTTTAGGGATGGATTATTACATCCCTTTCACTGATGTCGCCAGTATCCGCAGAGCCCGTCCCTGGTTCGGGCGAGATTGTGCCAAAGCTGTTCGACAAAAACAGTCGGCATATCGCGCCTGGATCAGGGCCCGGGCTGTGCGCGACCCAAACGTGGGCCACCTCAAAGCAGCGTACAACCGGGCCACAAAATCGAGTCTTTAAGAGAGCGGATGCCCAGCGCGTCGCGCGGCTTGGTCAGGAGCTCACTTCCCATCCCACGGGCAGCCGTGGATTCTGGCAACTGGCCAAAGCCGTGCAATCTAACTTTTGTCAGCCCTCGCTGCCACCGCTGCGTTACCCAGATGGAACACGGCTCACAAAGCCCAAGAGAAAGCGGATATGCTCGCAGACCTCTTTGCGGCTAATTTCCGGGTCGACGACCGTGGCCTGCAGCCCCCCGCCATCGCCAACTGTGGCCACACAATATCAGGCAATGTGATGTACGGGAAGTGCTGCGGTCACTCGACACGCGGAAAGCCAGTGGCCCTGACGGCATTCCGGCGGTGGTGCTACGAAAATGTGCAGCTGAGTTGTCTCCAGTATTAACGCGTCTGTACCGCCTGTCATACTCTTCAGGGCTCGTGCCGGAGGTCTGGAAGGAGGCGAACGTACAACCGATCCCCAAGAAAGGGGATCGGTCTGATCCAGGCAACTATCGACCCATAGCTGTCACCTCAGTCATTTGCAAGGTGCTTGAGCTCCTTATAAATAAGCAGCTCATGCAATTCCTAGAGGATCACTCGCTAATCAATGATCGACAATACGGCTTCAGGCCAAAGCGATCAACGGGTGATCTTCTGGCATTCGTAACGCATGTCTGGGGTGGGGCTATGGAAAGGCACGGCGAGTCCTTGGCTATTAGCCTGGACATCGCCAAAGCCTTCGATAGGGTCTGGCATGCTTCGCTCCTTTCCAAGCTTCCGGCATATGGTCTACCTCCTCAACTGTGCAGCTGGATTGCCAGCTTTTTAAACGAGCGCCGAGTGCGGGTCCTCTGCGATGACCAGGCTTCTCGCTTCTTGCAAGTGAATGCCGGGGTACCGCATCACCAACTCTCTTTCTTCTGCATATCAATGATATGCTATCCCTCGGGAACATTCATTGCTATGCAGATGACAGCACACTGCACGGGAGTTACTCGGTTCGTCCGACGGCGGGTTGATCTGAGATTGAGGAGGAGAGACGACGACTCGTGGCTGATCTCGACCGTAACCTCGACAGTATCTCTAAATGGGGTACCGAGAACCTGGTCGAGTTCAATGCCCGCAAAACACAGGCATGTGCATTTACTGCGAAGAAATCCCCTTTCCTTCGCCTACCCTCTCTTCAGAATGCATTATTACCAATGAAGGACAACCTTGATATCCTTGGCATAGACGTTCGTCGAGAGCTCAATAATAAAAACTACATCGAAAGATGTATAGGGCTAGCTTCGCGGAAACTAGGAATACTGAATAAGGTAAAGAGATTCTTTACACCGGACCAGAGGTGTCTGCTGTACAAGACGCAGATTAGACCCTGCGTCGAATACTGCTCTCACCTCTGGGACGGCTCCGCGAAGTATCTGCTGGACGCTCTCGACGCTATGCAGCGACGGGCTATCCGTATTATAGATTGTCCGGAGGTAACGGGAAGCCTTGAACCGCTAGTTCAGCGCCGAACAATAGCTTCCTTGGCCGCATTCTACCGTATTTACCACGGCGAGTGTTCTGAAGAGCTCTTCAATCTGATCCCACCCTCTTCCTTCCGATCCCGAAGGACTCGTGCCGGGCAGAGATGCCACCCCCACACAGTGGATAGCATGTTCGCGAGAACCGAACGTTTTAAACGTTCGTTTCTCTGCCGAACGATAGTGGCCTGGAACGCCCTGCCTGTGCACGTGTTTCCTCCCACATATAATCCTGGGTTCTTTAAGCGGAGCGTGAAGAGGCACATCAGTAGGTCGTCAAGTTGAGGGCCACTCTCAATAGTAATGTGTGCTGTGAGAGTGGCCCACAATCGCTAGACGTCGTCACGACTTACCACCAGGCGGGCGGCGTCAATTTGGCGAACTTTTACACTCTGTATAATCTTTGAATATTAAAGAATGGTTGAAAAATGAAATGTTATTTGTTCCTGTGAATCACAAAGAAAGAACCAACATGCTAAACTATAACAGTATAGCAATATACATCTTCCTCTTTGATCACATTTTCTGATAAGTAGGTAACCCTTATAACACAACATTAGAAAAATATGTGAGGTTAGGTGGTGCATCGTTAACACATTAGAAGATTACTAAATTTGCAAACAAAAACTTGTAATGGGATTAGGTATTAATCATATAATATTATTATTATGAATGTTAGGACACTTTATACACAGCGTCATTTAGCCTAAAATAAGCACCTTAATGTGATATGGATACTAGACAACGGATATAATACTTATTTTAAATATATTTTTTAGATTAATTACACCCAGACACATAACAAATAATCGTGTTCAGCACACAAAGATTTGTCCTGGGTAAGAATCGATAAACTGCATTAATAACGGAGAGGATGGCCCTCACTGTCTATCACTTCTTGAAGACGACTTTTCATCCGCGACACCATATTAAATCATGCGGCACTATTTCGCATTAGTTCCCAAGTTCTGTTTACCTCTTCATCCAATTTCTTTTGACTTTATTTCACTTGAGTCCCAGTTTAAAACCATCTGACCCCATAAGTTTTCTATAGGGTTAAGATCCGGGCTTTTAACCGGCCACTCAAACACCGTTATATCTTCTTGTGCATTTAGCCAGTCTTGCACAATTCGGGACCGATGCACTGAAGAGTTATCCTGAACCAGGTAAATTTGTCCTTCTGGATATGCGACTCACACTGAAGGCAGCTTTACGTCATTCAACACTTTAAGGTATCGCTCACTGTTCATGCGACCACCTATTTCCACTAGCTCGCCTGGGCCCATTGAAGACATCCATCCCCAGTAACCTAAAATAATAAACCTTTTCAAATCTGTTGCAATATGTAAATCAATGTCAGCAGCAATAATAATTAGAAAAATATTTCTAAATATATATATATATTTAGAAATATTATATATAACCTAACCTAACCTAATAAACCTTTATATATATATATATATTATATATTTCTAATTATTATTGCTGCTGACATTGATTTACATATTGCAACAGATTTGAAAAGGTTTATTATTTTAGGTTACTGGGGATGGATATGTATGTATTAGTTTTATGTTATTATTAATTTATTTTATGTTAAAGAATATAATCATTTACTTACCTAATGTTAACCGCTCGCTTGTTCTCAAGTCTAATACGTTTTTAGGGTTGAACCGTTGGCCACTTCTTCTCCATAAAATTTTTCGGCCATCCCTATCTGACTTGAAGCATTTTTCGTCGGTAAATATAACAATTTCGTTTTCCCAGTCGAAATTTAAATAACAAGTAGTAAAATTTACTCGGTTGGTGCGATGATCGTCAGTAAGTTGAATCTTTCTGGCTGGCTTATAATTATGGATATTCGCAGCGTGTAGATGTCGTCGAACAGTACTCAGCGACACTCCAAAAGTTTCAGCACTTGAGCGCGTAGTTTTGAAGGGTGCCACTGAGTGAACCTCCACAATATCACGGTGCCGCTCTGATTCATGAGTGTAAGCAACTGGGCGAGGTCCTTGGCGTTCACATTTTATATCACCCGTCACTTGAAACCTTCGAATCCATCTACACACTGTATTTCTCTGTAATGAAAATGATAATAAATAAAAGAAATTCCAAAAAACTAACTTGTAAATGAAAATGTAACATGATTAAGCAATAAATAGTTAAATAATATATTTTTATCGTAACTCTTACCGTTATGCCCATATCTCGTGCTATTTTCTTTATGCTTTGTTCTTGCTCCCAGAGAACAATAATTTTTGCTTTCAAAAATGTTGTTAATCGAACCATACTTTCAATTTACTCAAAAAACGAGGAGGATTAACACCAATGCAAATTACCACGAATTATAAAGTTACCTTCAATCACAGTTTAGTAAATAAGGCAGAGAAGTATTCTAATTGCAACCTTAGCTCGCTGTCACAGATATTATAATACTATAGCCGCAGCTCATTCAGCAGATAAGTTTTTGAAGTAAAACATGACGGTAGTGCAACAAGCTGTATTAAGCGTAATCTATTGAACTAAACGAGAAATCTATACTAATTTCAACCTTATCTTTTAGTCTATTGAGCAGTTATTATTATCACATATGGTGGAAGTTGAAATTTAAACCTTAAGGTCTAGAAAATTACACCGTAATCAACTTTGTTCGATAAAAGGAGTAATGCTATTCATATTTTTGCCATTATTATCAAGTGAACCGATAGCCTAGTGGTATAAGGCACGGCCTATCGGCGGTGATCGGCTGGCGCTGGAAATGCGAGTTTGTATCCTCAAACAGCGCATAAATTAATGTGGTATTTTTTGTGAGTAAATTGTATCTTGGTATACAATTGAGCCGAAAGACAAAAAATATCAGAAAATTACAAATTAATATGAACATGCAAAAAAAAGACAGATGAAGCTGCTCGCTCGTTCGCAGCTCAGCGAACGATCGCATCACGTGACGTCATTCGTGAGTCATGTGACGCGGCGATATTCAGTATATTAAGTAAACATTTTATACTTCACTTAGGGTATTGTATTTTGTCAATAAATTTAGGTCAGGTAAAATTTAAAAATAAGTAACCCCAATTTAACTCAGATAGAAAAACTGTATACTCAACCAGGAATGGAAAGAGGAAAGAAAAAAACATAGACATGTAATTCGAGAAATAAATTAATATTGTTTATGCAATAAGCCTATCTTTTCTTACAAACCTCATACCTACTATAAAATTTGATAGAATATTAATTAACAAAAAGTGCTTAAGAAAATAAAAAAAATAATTATATGAATAAAAAAAGAACTTGTGTCCGAGGAGGTTGCCGTGTCCACAAAGCAGCGGTCATAACCACTAGACCAACATGCCATTTACACAATGATTCAAAAAACTTTAATGCTTTCATGTCATTATCAAGGGGGGTTCCTTTTCTCTAAAGCTGACTGTACCTACCTACCTACCTAGGTAGGTTGCTACCTTAGTCTAGAATTTTGTATGCACCAGCTTATTAATTCCTGTTTTAATTTGCCATATTGAATCTATATTCATGTAAATATAGGAACGGGTAAAATAAAATAACAGGAAGACATAACGGAGAATGGCTTCAGTAGTGGTTATTGAGTCAAAGTTTATGCTCACGCGCTTTGTTTCAACTAAATTAATTGTTGAATTTATTCGGAATTTATGTAAAATTACTTAACTATAGAAACAGGGGTCATGTGGGTAACTGCTGGGGTTTTCTTTACTTTAATTGTGCTCCTAGATGTATCCAGTGCAACATGGTGTGATGAATTAAAAGCGCAATATCGTGAGTACCGTATATAATAAATAGGTTATGACAAATTCGAAATACCTACCTTGTTAATCTAACTGCTGTTGTTATTGTTACTAAGTATGTTTTACTATATTTTTTAGTTTTTTGTTACTATGTAGGTACATGGGGCACACTAAAAGTTTTGCACTTCTAGCTAATCGGAACTATTTGAATTTCGAATGTTATATTTTTTTAAAACAAGCAACCTTCTTAGTAATAAAAAAAACAGTTGGCGGGAAATCATTTGTCAATTGTTTTTTATCACACATCAAAGTTCTACGTATGCAACGAAAATGGAATTAAGTCGAAAAGATTTTAGAGCGATGATTTTTTATGATTTTAAAAGTTCTCTCTCTCCGCAAGACCGTGCCGCTCGTCTTCAAAATGCTTTTGGGAGAGAAGCACCTTGTTTGAGCACCGTGAGGCGATGGTTTGCTGTATTTGAGAGAGGTCGAGTTTCTTTACATGACGAATTTCATGAAGGGCGGCCTTCAACTGCCGTCAACGAAAATAATGTGGCTACTGTTAAGCGGTTAATTAAAGAAAACCCGCGGATTACCTATGAGACAATTCGAGGACTATTGGGGATTGGTATGAGTCAAATCCAGAAATTTTACACGAAGAATTGAAAGTTCGGAAACTTTGTTGTCGTTGGATCCCTCATGAACTGACAACGGAGCAGAAGCGGGCTCGCGTGGAATGGTGCTCACAGATGCTACTGAAGTACGACCACGGACATTCTAATGCTGTTTATGACATTGTCACAGGAGACGAAACGTGGGTATATTGTTTTGAACCAATGAAAAAAACAGCAATCTTGTGAATGGGTGTTTGAAAATGAGAACAAGCCAACAAAAGTGAGGCAGGCGAGGAACAATGGTAAAAAAATGATCGCGTTTTTTTTCTCAGCTACGGGTGCCATCTGTACAATTCCACTTGAAGATCAAAAGATTGTTAATACCGAGTGGTATTCTACCATTTGTTTACCCATGGTGTTAGAAAAAGTTCGCGAAAGACGACCCAAAAGCCGCGTTCTCCTACATCATGACAACGCCTCTTCACACACGGCCAACAAAACAAAGTCATTTTTATATTCCGAAAAAGTACAACTCGTCACCCATCCTGCGCATAGCCCCGACCTAGCACCCTGTGATTTCTGTATTTTCCCCAAAATCAAAGATTTGATGAGAGGTTTCACTTTTACCAACTCCCGAAGAGGCAGTGATAGCGTTCAATCAGCACGTAGAAAACATGCCTTCAGATCTGTGGTCCTCCTGTTTTAAAAAATGGTTCGAACGCTTAAAAAAATGTTTAAAATGTAAAGGAGAGTATTTTGAAACGCAATAAACATAATATTTTGGTTTTAACATGTTGTTTTGTTAAGTTACGCAAAACTTATAGTATGACCTACGTATTACTATGTCTGTTATTTACTTTAAGACTTAAATAGCATTCTGTGAGCATCTCCCAATTTTTTTGAACACCTATGGGTTCCAATAGGGTGTCGTATGTTGATCCGAACACCGCTGTGCCGACACACGCTGTTGCGAATTATTTTTCCACCGCCTCACAGGTTCGGAAGCTCATGGACTCGAATGAAATAGTCGCGAAAGACGCTGTTTCGAATTTTTAAGTTGTTTTTGTCGTGAAATTAGGTAGGTACCTACTTACTTAAAGTATTTATGCCGCCCATTACGACCTTAGACGCCTACTTAAACTTTTATGACGCCGTGAGTATCATTCAAGTGAACTTAAGATTCATATTAGGTAAGTAGATAGGTACCTAGAACTACGAGTATAGTAAATCAATATCGTAGATTATAGCAATAGGTATTCGTATTCTTCACTAGTGTTTAAAGTGTGCTTCAAGCTGTAATCCTCATATTTGAAATCTCAATGAAAACGAATTTTGACAACGCTAAAAAATAGTCATGAAATAGTCATAAATAGTCGTACATGTAAAAAAAATAGTCGTATTATAGTTTCGGCGTTACAGCTATAAGTTAATGAGGATTATGGCTTGACCGTCAAGCTGTAATCCTCATCTCTGGTGCAAGCAAACGGTAAAGCCTATCGAATTGGTTTAGGTTCCAAAAAATAGTCATGAAATAGTCGTAACGACATGCCAAATCTCAGAAATAGTCCTTCAAAGGTTCCAGAGATATAAAGGTAACCTGATGAGGATTATGGCTTGAACATTTGAAAACTTCAACTTTCTCCGGAACGTCTGCGATTTTCGGTTTCAAGTTTATGCCAAAAATAGTCGTGAAATAGTCGTATAAACGACTATAAATTTGAGCTGCTTTAATTTGAGAAAAAAAAGTTTTCGTTTGCCCTACATTTGTATGAAGTACAGTCGTGTACAAAATTGATAACTTCATATGATATTATTGTGAAACATTTATAATTTGTATCCTTATTTATTACAACCGAAAGCTTGCAAATACGTACATAACTTGTATAAATCTCAGTACAAATATATTTATATCACAGCAATTAGTTTTGATCACAAATATCACAGTTAGTTCAATATGTGTTGGTGTGGGATTAGTTCATTCAGTTTGTTTCTAGAAAATTTCAATAGACGGCGCTGATAGGTTGAGTGTATTTTCTAAAATCACAAATTCCATAAACGAATCCGACACCAACAATATCAAAAACTTTTAATTACTTATACACGAATATTTTATGACTACCAGAAAAAATTCAGGGGCTCATCTGGAACGTGTGTATTTCAATATATATGGAATAATACAAATACCCAACCATACAAAAAAACAAAGTTATTAACGTTTTTAAAATCTCAAAATACATGCGTCACGCATGGACACCATCATTTTATTTTACGCACAATGTTTGATAGTAAATAGGTACCTATCATCTACAATGTAACTTCAACATGCCGAGCCGAGTTTTAACGTAATTTCGCAATGAAATCAAAGCACCTGAAGTAGTTATGGGAAGCGGGTACTTGTAGTAAGTAAGTAATACGCGGCACTTCCTGACTACAACCTTTATTGATAGAAGGCGAAGGAATATACAGCGTAAAGTTAAGCGAAAGCGTTAACACTAAGATTTTAGGCAAACTATAATAAGCGCTTAATATTGTACGACATCTATAGCGGGGCGCCTACAGCTGTTCGAACAAGAATGCTAAGACCGGCCGGAGTACCGGTGCGCCGCCGCGCGCGCCGTTACTCCGGCCGGTTTCGTTGGACAACTGGCGCGCATCTCTAATAACAAAAGATGTACAAGGCAAATCTGTTTGTTGACAATATAATTTTATTTATGTTTAGGTATTTTCAGTTTTAGATTTATTTATACATAGGTAACTATCATTAGGTATTTATATGTATGTAATTTATAATTAAATGTATTGTAGTAACTTGTGAATCCACTACACACCTATACCTAATTACTAAACTTTATTTTATGATACCATATCCCCCCATATCCGCAATTACTATAGTAAGGTATTAAATGGTTAAGTACCTAGGTTCAGACGTCAAATTACCTACCTAGCTAGCAGATAAAACATGATAGGTAGGTACCTAGGTACTGTTTCATTAAGAAATGCTACCTATCTAGCAGATAAAACATGATAGGTAGGTACCTAGTTACTGTTTCATTAAGAAATGCTACCTATCTAGCAGATAAAACATGATAGGTAGGTACCTAGGTACTGTTTCATTAAGAAATTCTACCTATCTAGCAGATAAAACATGATAGGTAGGTACCTAGGTACTGTTTCATTAACAAATTCTACCTATCTAGCAGATAAAACATGATAGGTAGGTACCTAGGTACTGTTTCATTAAGAAATGCTACCTATCTAGCAGATAAAACATGATAGGTAGGTACCTAGATACTGTTTCTTTAAGAAATGCTACCTATCTAGCAGATAAAACATGATAGGTAGGTACCTAGGTACTATTTCATTAACAAATTTTAAATTTAAATAGGTACCTAATCAGCTGGCAGGTACTAAAAAACTTTTATATCAATTGCATTAGAGCTATTAAAAAATCTACTTCTTATGATGAAGTTAAATCAATAATAAAAAATATATTTGGCGTAGCTAATCACAAATATAAGGGTAGTAACCTCAACGGACAGAAAACACATGAGATTTATACAAGTTATGTACGTTTTTGCAAGCTTTCGAAAGTAATAAGGATACAAATTATAAATGTTTCACAATAATATCATTTATGAAGTTATCAATTTTGTACACGACTGTACTCCATACATATGTAGGGCAAACGAAAACTTTATTTTTCAAATTAAAGCAGCTCAAATTTATAGTCGTTCATACGACTATTTCACGACTATTTTTTGGCATAAACTTTAAACCGAAAATCGCAGGCGTTCCGGAGAAAGTTGAAGTTTTCAAATGTTCAAGCCATAATCATCATCAGGTTACCGTTATATCTCTGGAACCTTTGAAGGACTATTTCTGAGATTTGGCATGTCGTTACGACTATTTCATGACTATTTTTTGGAACCTAAACCAATTCGATAGGCTTTACCGTTTGCTTGCACCAGAGATGAGGATTACAGCTTGACGGTCAAGCCATAATCCTCATTAACTTATAGTTGTAACGCCAAAACTATAATACGACTATTTTTTTTACATGTACGACTATTTATGACTATTTCATGACTATTTTTTAGCGTTATCAAAATTCGTTTTCATTGAGATTTCAAATATGAGGATTACAGCTTGAAGCACACGTGTTTAAACTGTATTCCGAATACGAATCCATAATGGGTTAGGTGATTCACCCAAATTAGATTGGGCCGAAACGTGCCAAATGAATGGCCGTTTTGGCTAATTTTGGTCTTTAAATATTTGTGGAGGTTCAGGGAAGGTTTAAAAGGCGGTACGAAGTTCGCCAGGACAGCTAGTAATATTATATTTTTGGTGGTGATTCGCCCGCAGTTAATTTATTAGCGGGCGAATCGACACCACCAGAACTGCTTATTTAATGTTTTGGTGGCGTGGTCGGTATTGCATCGGCATTCTACTCAGGAGTCTCGGGTATATATCCCACAAATATTTGATTCGACCCGGGAATCTACCCGGTAGATTCCCGGGTCGAATCAAATATTTGTGGGATTCACAAATGTTTGTTTCGGAGTTTGGGTGTTTTCTATGTAGGTATATTATGTAGGCACATTTATCTAGATATATGTATTTAGAAATCTATAGGATCAACGACAACGATTACACAAGCTTATAGCTTAGTTTGGGCTAGGTGACGTTAATACATCGATTAATAAATTAGATGAAGTACCTACAGAATAATTCCATACTAAGCAGTGGGTCGACTGACGCGTGCCGCTAGTATAGGAACCGAATGCTACGAGTATAATGGTAATTTGTGGTTGGTACAAGAGTTTGCAAACATTTTTTTAATAAGAGAGATATCCACAATTCCGCGTGGCATGCTGGCACATTCGGCGATGCCGGCGGCTTTTTTGCTCTGCTAAAGCCGGCGGCATTCTAACCTACGGCAGTCCTGGTGGCACTTTGTGTGGCCGCATTACCAATAGTTTAATAATTGATAAATATATTATTAAACTCAATAATTCTATAGGTACAAATAATAAATATGAACTTAATTATGCCATGGTCATTAATTATTGTAAACATAATAATATTGACTCATTATTACTACTCAGGTCAAGCTCAACGTATGCTGGAAAGCGGCATGAATCAGTGTCATGTCTCATTTAGCTTTGAATATGTAAACCCCAATGTATTATAAAAGTATTCAAGTCGCTTAACTCAAAAAATACAGCTGACTTGTGGGGTATTTCTGTAAAATTGCTTCAGTCCATTATTGTGAATATATCTCCACATCTAGCTGCAAAATTTAATAAATGTGTCAATAGTGGAGTGTTTCCTGATCTCATGAAATACAGTAAAGTGATACCTTTATTTAAAACTGGATAAAAAAGCGACCCTGGTAATTTTAAACCAATTTCAATACTACCTGCCATTAGTAAAATTTTTGAAAAAGTTATATTGCAGCAATTACAATCACATTTTAATTCAAATATGCTACTACATAATTAGCAGTATGGATTCACAAGAGGTCGTTCTACCATTCACGCAGGGGTAACGCTTCTGAAGCATATTTTCAATGCCTGGGAGAATAAGCATGATGCCATTGGTATATTTTGCGATCTCTCCAACGCTTTTGATTGCGTTAAACATAATACCCTATTACGGAAACTCAATTATTATGGTATCAGAGATTCGGCACTGGACCTAGTTGCCTCATACCTCAGTGATAGAATACAACACGTTGATATCAATGGTATTCGGTCTTTAGGGGCTTCTGTAGCTATGGGCGTGCCACAAGGATCAATTCTAGGTCCGTTTCTATTTTTAGTTTACATTAATGATCTTTTTTTTTTATTTTATTTTTTTTTTTTTTTTTATATTTGGTTCGCCAAATTGACGCCGCCCGCCTGGTGGTAAGTCGTGACGACGTCTAGCGATTGTGGGCCACTCTCACAGCACACATTACTATTGAGAGTGGCCCTCAACTTGACGACCTACTGATGTGCCTCTTCACGCTCCGCTTAAAGAACCCAGGATTATATGTGGGAGGAAACACGTGCACAGGCAGGGCGTTCCAGGCCACTATCGTTCGGCAGAGAAACGAACGTTTAAAACGTTCGGTTCTCGCGAACATGCTATCCACTGTGTGGGGGTGGCATCTCTGCCCGGCACGAGTCGTTCGGGATCGGAAGGAAGAGGGTGGGATCAGATTGAAGAGCTCTTCAGAACACTCGCCGTGGTAAATACGGTAGAATGCGGCCAAGGAAGCTATTTTTCGGCGCTGAGCTAGCGGCTCAAGGCTTCCCGTTACCTCCGGACAACCAATAATACGGATAGCCCGTCGCTGCATAGCGTCGAGAGCGTCCAGCAGATACTTCGCGGAGCCGTCCCAGAGGTGAGAGCAGTATTCGACGCAGGGTCTAATCTGCGTCTTGTACAGCAGACACCTCTGGTCCGGTGTAAAGAATCTCTTTACCTTATTCAGTATTCCTAGTTTCCGCGAAGCTAGCCCTATACATCTTTCGATGTAGTTTTTATTATTGAGCTCTCGACGAACGTCTATGCCAAGGATATCAAGGTTGTCCTTCATTGGTAATAATGCATTCTGAAGAGAGGGTAGGGGAAGGAAAGGGGATTTCTTCGCAGTAAATGCACACGCCTGTGTTTTGCGGGCATTGAACTCGACCAGGTTCTCGGTACCCCATTGAGAGATACTGTCGAGGTTACGGTCGAGATCAGCCACGAGTCGTCGTCTCTCCTCCTCAATCTCAGATCGCCCCGCCGTCGGACGAACCGAGTAACTCCCGTGCAGTGTGCTGTCATCTGCATAGCAATGAATGTTCCCGAGGGATAGCATATCATTGATATGCAGAAGAAAGAGAGTTGGTGATAGTACGGACCCCTGCGGTACCCCGGCATTCACTTGCAAGAAGCGAGAAGCCTGGCCATCGCAGAGGACCCGCACTCGGCGCTCGTTTAAAAAGCTGGCAATCCAGCTGCACAGTTGAGGAGGTAGACCATATGCCGGAAGCTTGGAAAGGAGCGAAGCATGCCAGACCCTATCGAAGGCTTTGGCGATGTCCAGGCTAATAGCCAAGGACTCGCCGTGCCTTTCCATAGCCCCACCCCAGACATGCGTTACGAATGCCAGAAGATCACCCGTTGATCGCTTTGGCCTGAAGCCGTATTGTCGATCATTGATTAGCGAGTGATCCTCTAGGAATTGCATGAGCTGCTTATTTATAAGGAGCTCAAGCACCTTGCAAATGACTGAGGTGACAGCTATGGGTCGATAGTTGCCTGGATCGGACCGATCCCCTTTCTTGGGGATCGGTTGTACGTTCGCCTCCTTCCAGACCTCCGGCACGAGCCCTGAAGAGTATGACAGGCACCTCTACCGTTCTATGTACAGAACTTGTGCGACATTGTTCTATTCGCCGATGATACATCACTTATTTTTAAAGTTGATCGCAAGCTGAGGAATTTTGACGAAGTAAATAGTTCACTTGCACTAGTTCTGGATTGGTTTACAACCAACAATTTACTTCTGAACGCAAAAAAGACGAAGTGTGTTAGATTTAGTATGCCTAATGTTCAGAACTACGGTACTAATATTATTTTGAACGGTGATACCCTTAATCTTGTAGAATCAACCGTATTTTTGGGTATTACTCTAGACAGTAAATTACAGTGGAACGCCCAAATATCGGGTCTTGCAGGGAAACTTAGCTCTGCGGCTTTTGCTATTAATAAAGTCAGACAGCTCACGGATGTAGAAACTGCCAGGCTGGTTTATTTTAGCTATTTTCACAGTGTCATGTCGTATGGAATTTTACTGTGGGGCAAGGCAGCTGATATAGAGATCATTTTTATACTCCAAAAGCGAGCTATACGTGCGATTTATAAACTGAATGCACGAGTTTCTCTTAGAGAAAGATTAAAAGAAATAGGCATTTTAACAGTTGCATCACAATATATATATGCGAATATTATGTTCGTTAAACAGAATATACATTTATACAGTATGAACAGTGACATACATGCAATAAATACTAGAAATAAGCATAAATTGGTTGGGACGTATTATCGTTTACAGAAGGTTCATGACTCCTTTGCAGGATTTGGTGTGCGTTTTTATAACAAAATTCCTCTAAACATTATGAACCTTCCTTTGAATAAATTCAAAGTGGCTGTTAAGACACACAAGGCACGTGTTTAGATCCACTATTCTAGGTTGTGTACTTTTATAGATTTGTGGGTGACTCCCATTACCCACTGACACCCATTACCCGGTCTTCCCCTACTCTATTTCAAAGCATTGAATATAATGTAATACGAAAGTGCGTTAGCAAGGCGCGGTCGACCGCGCATCTACTACTTACCTTCCAAGTATAATATTATGTCATGACTTTACTTGTAGGTCCAGTAGACCGGTACCTAAGTGCAGATGGCGAGAAGAAGTCCATCACGCTATATTGGGGCAGTGATCCTGCTTATGCTGCTTCAGCGCTCTTCAAGGTCGTACTAACATACGCTCACGGGTACCAATACGTGAAACTGAAACAAGCCCCACATGATCTTACTGAGCTTGCGAGTACTGTGGAATATAACGACTATGCTAATTACTCAGAGTAATGTATCTTACTTAATATCACTTACCTACTTAATTTACTGTCAAGTTCGTTTCCTTCGTAGGACTTCCTATTTATCTTTTTACGACAAAAAAAAAATTGTAATGTTTGTTTGATTTTCACGTAGCGTACGGTTTTTACCTATGAAACTGCTGTTCTGCCTACTAAACTTTCAATAAAAAAAAAATTGGAATGGCTACGAATTCTGGAAAAAAATGGTTTAAAAATAAGACTGAAAATGACTGAATATGAAACAAACGCATAACTACACGCGTGGTGTATTAGAGTCAGCATCTCAATGTAGTTACTGATGATTGGAAAAGAGTGGCCGGGCGTTTTAATTGCCAAGTTCTTTCCTCCTTGGCTCCACCCGCTCCACCCATTGTTTTGCGAATCTGGCTTTAAATGTAAATTCTTATGTGCTGACCTATATTAACAAAATATTTTTGAGTTTGAGTTTGACTTAACTCTTTTTCAAAATCCGTCTCTTAATTTATTAGGTACCGTGTTTTTCACCACATGAGTGCTTTTTGTCATTAATAATAGGCACTTTTAAAATTCAAGTAGTTTTGCAATACCTATAAGTTAAATTGTGGAAATCCGAATCTAACTGGTCAAATATCGAAAAAATATCGAAGCTCAGCCGCATCGCAGTTGTGCTGACCCTAACTGGCTTGGAAAAAAGCTTAGTGGATAATGAGAATAATTTGTATTTAATATCAAATAGCTATCTATTTGTTATTAAATACACTACTTTATTTAATGTAAGTTTAAAAATGTTTACCTGCTTTTATATTTTAGGTATATATTGGTTTTGTCCACGGGCTGGGATTATACGGTGGAGCGTCCCGAAAATTCAAGAACTGGGTATTCAAAAGGACTGGGAGCTCCACGTCTTGAGGAGATTGGTCAAAGTAAAGTGCCTGCCCGTCTCAGATTGCATGTATACCTGCCATCAGAATTTCGGATTAAAAGCCAGTGTAAAAACTTCGCTCAATGGAACTTCTACAGCAATTATAGCCAACTGGTAGATTGTGGCTTTATTGACCCAAGTTTAAGGCAGGTAGTTTATTTAACTTACACTTTCAGAACACTCATCACGGTAAAAAAAACGATACCACAGTGAGTGTGCTAAAGAGCTCTTTAACCAGATCCCTCACGCTCCCTTTCGGTCCCGAACCAAAACACAAGTTCTATATGAATACCTATCTTTTTGTTTTACAGAAATACCACTGATAACAAGACCAAAGTTTACGTAATAAACGACTCAAATAATAAAATAAATAAACTTAATCAAACCTTGGCAACTCGAGGGCAACCATTTGGACTATTTGTACAGATGCTGGACCGCAACTCTCTTTCTCTAATGTTACAAGAGGGGCATAAGTCGTTTTTGTTTGTTGACTATGACATGTGGGCTGGCAATGCATCCAACATAAACAGATTACAAGAACCTCCTTGTTTACCAAATGACGACTTCACATGTTCACCAGAACTGGATAATTCGATTGGTCTACGCTTAACAGACATATTTAAACTAAAAGAGTTCGCATCACAACTTTTTGATCTTTTTAATATTTTTAGTCCGTCACACGAATCCCTAAAATTTATACTGGAACAATATGGAAATGGAAAAATGATAGAAGAAGCTGCTTGCGAATCGGCTGTTAAAAACTCTGACGAAGTTAACAAGACATGGGTGATTAGTTACGATGCTAAAGCTAAAATTTATGAAATAGCAGTATTTTGCGTTGATAAAAATGGAACTAAAATGTCTCCATTTAAACAATTTGTGGAATATGCAACATTTGCTATACATGAATTATATCAGTCTACGTTCCAGTTATACGTAAGGTACTACCCCATAGCAGTTTTTAATCCAACGGATGTAAAAGGAAAGATACTTAAATATTTTGAACATACTCAAAGACAAATGATGATTGGAGCTGTTGTGGGTGGTGACAATACAATCACAGATGTCCCTAAAGAGTTAAGTGGAATGACTATGCCAGTTTTGTTATACGACGTTGTGGCAACGGATGTGGATTCAATAACCTCAGTCTGGTTAACTACAGGTCATTCAGCCCAATTAGTACTTGCAATAAAGTACTTTATAGAGAAAAATAAATGGAACCGTGTAGCCGTAATATCAGACACAACGAAAATAGCTAAACAATTTCGAGAAGATCTGAACAGTAAAAGTAATCTAGCTATTGGTAACTATGAAATAAAAAATAATTCTTTTCAAGATGCTAAAGACATTCTGATAAATATGCTGAATGAAAATGCTCGCATTATTATAGTGAACACACATCATCAATATGTAGCAGCCATTCTAACAGCCGCAATTGAACTTAAAATGAACACCGAAAACTACGCCTGGATTGTACGCGAGTGGGAACGTTATGAGAAATCCTTTAATTTAAAATTCTTTACGCTTTCATTTTGGTGTCAGAGTAACAACCATACAACGAGTTCTAGGGACGATAATAGTACGCAAATACTTCGAAAATCTATGAATAAATTCTTTGGAAATAGATGGCCTCGATCAGCATCTGCACTATCAGATGCTCTGTACGTAATGGCTGAGGGCTTTATACGCACAGTTCGTGATTATCCAGAGGTCCGAGAAGACACTCATAGTAAAGAAGCCATCAAGTAAGTATAAAAAATCTATATGTGCAGTTATTGATAAATCGGCACAATGGTACTATGTACGGACTGCCACGCTCGACGTCTTGGGTTCGATTCCCGGGTCTGGTGGATAATGTATAATTCTCTTTAGAATTTTACCCAGATAATTATCCCAGAGTCTGGAACTTGTGCCCGGTAAATGGCAATAGGCTCGCCCCCTACTACATGGGACCTAACATAGCTGGCGAGATGTGGGTGTGTTTGCACACCTCTGCCTACCCCTTCGGGGGAAAAAGGCGTGATGCTATGTTATGTATTGCTAAATTCTAATAAATATATATTATTTATGTTAAGCAATGAAGTACATAAATAAAATAAATAAACTAGGTCGCCACCCTGCTTCGCGGCAGCATATTAGAGCGCAGCAAGCATAATATCTTTGTGTATTTTTTTTTTATTTTTCAAAAACATATTTGAGTGCCAAAATTTAAAATTCGGGTTCCGTTAGAATGATGTCAGTTAAATCTAGTTTAATTTGACATATAAATTGTTGAAATCGGTTAAGTATTGACAGAGACTGAAAGGATTTGCTTTTACAAAAAATTTTAGAGGGCCAAATTTTTAAATTCGGGCTCCGTTAGAATGATGTCAGTTAAATCTAGTTTAATTTGATATATAAATTGTTGAAATCGGTAAAGTAGTGACAGAGATCTCGCATAAGAAAAGGATTTTATTTTTCAAAAAATTTTTGAGGGCCAAAATTGAAAATTCAGGCTCCGTTAGAATGATGTCAGTTAAATCTAGTTTAATTTGATATATAAATTGTTGAAATCGGTAAAGTATTGACAGAGATCTCGAAAAAATTTTTTTTTCAAAAAATTTTTGAGGGCCTAAATTGAAATTCGGGCTCCGTTAGAATGATGTCAGTTAAATCTAGTTTAATTTGATATATAAATTGTTGAAATCGGAAAGTATTGACAGAGATCTCGCACAAGAAAAGGATTTCTTTTTTCAAAAAAATTTTTGAGGACTAAAATTGAAAATTCGGGCTTCGTTAGAATGATGTCAGTTAAATCTATTTTAATTTGATATATAAATTGTTGAAATCGGTGAAGTATTGACAGAGATCTCGCATAAGAGAGGATATTTTTTTTCAAAAAAATTCGGGCTCCGTTAGAATGATGTCAGTTAAATCTAGTTTAATTTGATACTCGTATATAAATTGTTGAAATCGGTAAAGTATTGACAGAGATCTCGCATAAGAAAGGATTGAACTTTCTTGCACCATGAGAGCTTCGCTCGCTACGCTCTAAAAAACCATTGACTTATGTACCGCATTTCTTTTTTTAATTTTCAACAGTTGATTACAAAGTGATACAAAGGAATGGGTATGATAGAAATGTAGATCTCATTTCCGTGATCACGGCTGTATATCTAACTCACTTTTGACAAAAACCCTACTTACTGTATCTATGCTAATCTTAGATCAAAAATACTATAGATATTGGATTCAGTACAAATACAACGCGGACTCTTGGCACTCGAATACTATATAGGTAATTATTACAAATACCATCTATAAAATAAACAAGATTGTACATTGATGGTTGACATAGAAATAATTCGTAATAATTAACACAAAAGCATCAATGTACAGCGCCGTTGTCGCATCCCTCGAGAGTCAGCAAGCGGAATAGGAACTTAGTACGGAAGCGGCTGAAGCGCCTAATTGTGCAATTTTCGATAGTGGACCGAGGTGAAGTGGTGCCGTTTTTAAAGCACTGATCGGTAATCTAGGTATTTTTGATCTAAGATGCTAATGATAGCAGAATAGTGACCGCAATAATTAGAGGGCTTGGGCTAGTGGTGTCTTGGTTTGTTGTGTGTTGAGTCTAGTAGAACATTCCTCCTGGAAAGGGAACAGTCGCTGGTTCAAGTCGACCTCAAGACTATAGTTTATGCGATTTATATTGTAAAATTATTTGAGAAAAAAATCAGACAAATATGTGTTTTATTTGTTCACTTCATTTTGTAACTACCTACTTACCTACTATTTTTCAGGCACTTCGGCGAAAGCCTAATAAATAGTTCGATCCAGGGATTCACCCAGGACTTGAAATTCCAGAAGAATGCTCTTGTTGAAACAGTTGTATATTTAGATGAATGGTTTAAGGGTGAGTCTACACTCCTTGCGAAACTGCGCGTTAAGACGATCGAAAATAACGTGACAATTGAGAGTTCATATCGAGAAGTGTATCCAAGTGGCGGCTCCCCCCATGATGGAAGTTTCAAATGTTTGGGTTCAACTGACAATACTTACTTACCAATTTGTTACGACGGCTTATGGGTAGCGTTGATTATTCTATTAGTAACGGTACCCCCTGGAGGAGTGTTACTACACCGTGCTGTTCACCGTCATCTCAAAAACATTCAAAAGAACATTTTAAGTAATCTTCTTGCCCAGCGGATGGAACGAGCTGACACGCTCTCCGCATACTTAGTAAATCGTTCTGCCTTAAAACCACGTGAAGAACTAGGTGCTGGCCGTTTCGGCTGTGTGAGACTCGCCGATATTTTAGTACCAGGTTGTAAACCAAGAGTCGTGGCTGCTAAAGAACTCCGTGATCATCAAGATGAAAGTGAAATTCTTCGGGAAGCATGTATTCTGGCTTCCTTGAAACATGACAATATTATACGTCTGGTAGGTGTCTGCATCGATAACGCACCGACTGTTGTACTCATGGAGGTAGCATTTTTTGGTGATTTACTTCAATATCTTAAAGATCGTCGGTACATTGCTGAAGGCAATGCTATCATACCCTTAGAAGAACTGTCAGAAGAGAAAATTTGTGAGGAAGCTGTCCATGTATCAGCTAAGTCACTTACGCGACTTGCACGTGAGGCCGCTTCAGCTCTAGCTTATATTGCTTTACATGGTGTAATCCATAGAGACTTTCGCGCGTCTAACTGTTTAGTTGACGAGAGACGAACATTGAAGCTGGCAGACTTTGGTTTGGCGCGTGAGATAAAAGCTAAAGGTCTTGACGGAGGTGGAGAGTATGAGTGTCGCCGTCGCGGCCTATTTCCAGTTCTATGGATGGCCCCAGAAAGCCTGATGTCTGGGGTGTTTTCTACAGCATCTGACGTGTATTCACTTGGCATGTTGATATTTGAACTGGTAACACTCGGTGCTCGGCCGTATGGAGATGTTTCGCCGCTACGTGTGATGCAGTATGTTACTTCTGGTGGTATGCCATGGATGCCAACTGGTGCTTCACCACAAACGTAAGATACTTGACTATGAGCTGATAGAATTTAAAATAAAAATATAGCTATAATCAGATTAAATTTTACAGGACGAGTTTAGCTCAATTATGTTGGCAGCGTGAAGCAGAAAAACGTCCATCTGCAGCTGATGTAGTTGCGTATTTAGCTGAGCATCCAAAGGCACTGAGCCCTGCGCTTTGTTCTGCAAACAATTACTCCATCGACGCTGACAGTGGTTACGGTGATTCACCCTCTACTGAGCTGCTTTTGCCGTGAGTACCGACATTTTTCACCTTTCACTTAGTAGGTAATTTTTGTGTATAAATAAGCCAGCTACTGCTATTTATTTAGCTACGTTTCAATTCATCATTATTACTTCAAATCGAAGTATGTGTGAGAACAATTGCAACTGCTCGAGCCGTGTATGGATATACCGTATATCACAGTCCATCTTTACTGATTCAAGCAGTCCGAGTATGGCGGACCTTACATCGGACAAATGTCTAGGACGTAGTAGCAGTAATCTAGCGGTTAAGTATTCCTTTTATTAGGAGAAGTTTTCAACTTAAACCTGTTGTTTTTGCGAATTATATATTTAACGCGTTAGTCTGAAATGCTTTCCGTGCCTCGGAGAGCACGTTAAGCCGTCGGTCCCGGTTGTCATACAAACATCTATGGCAGTCGTTAGGGGTAGTTGGAGCCCTAAATCAAAAATCCGACCGGTCTTCCGGTCCGACAGAACTTCGATATCGCCCATGGGTTGTGGAGGTCAGATGACAGTTGCTTCACGGAAAATATCGAAGTTCAGCCGAATCGCAGTTAGACTGGAGAGCCGACCCCAGCTGAGTTGGGAAAAGGCTCGGTGAATGATGAGTCTGAAATGCTTTCAAATTTAAAATTTCAAAATATCATATACTAGGGGATGACCACGGCTTCGCCCGCTTGACAAATTATATACACAAAACCGTCCCTCAGAACCACTCTATCCATTGGTGAAAACCGCATCAAAATCCATTGCGTAGTTTTAAAGATCTAAGAATACATACGGACGGAAGCGACTTTGTTTTATAATATGTGATCAAGGTTTATAAAAATTTACAGAGCCTCATCAATCCAATGAAGATCACTTTTCTAAAACCAAGATTCTTTAAGAACTATTGCCAGTCAGCGATTGAAGCGGTGGAATTCTTTTACGCGAATTTTTATAGATTTTTAATTATTACATTTAATTAGATATTGTTCATCAATCAGTTGTTAGAGGAACGTGCGGAAAGTGAGATAGAAGTCATAAATATTGTGGGAAAAAAACACCCAACTCAAACAAGAGCTGGCTGAGCTACATGGACAGGTCGCAGAGCTCATCATAGAGAGGGAGCGCCTCCAGGAAACAGTGATGGGTTTTGAAGATTGTAGCAACACTCATGAGCAAGCTTTAAAAAGCATTAACACTCTGGAGTGCGAGCTGAGTGATGTCCACAACTCCATTACCAACATGGAGACACTCAAATTGGCAGAGCAGGCTGCCCTCACCGACAGTCTCTATAGTGAGCTGGTGGGTTGTGACCCTAATTTAATTCATTTTGAGCCAATCACTACCCCTAAATCTATCAGAATAGTTAGCAATAGCAGAAATATATTAAAAAATATATAAAACTAAATAAATTTATTTCCAAAACACAGAAATGCATGAAAAAACTTAGAATGGGTGCTAACAAATATATTAGAACTTGTAAATCAAATGTAAAGCTAAGTCAGCTTAAAGAAATAGGTAGAAATCAATTAGGTTCTCAAACAGACCAATATGAGTCTGATATACAACAATTACAGACAGAAATAATGCATCTAAATGACTCCTTAGAATCAATAACATTAAAGTATCAAATAGCTCAAAAAGAAATTGGAGAGTACATTGAGGCATTAAATAGCTTGGTAGATTCATGTCACAGTAATGAGCAAAGATTCTATTCCCTTGAAAAAATATATAATGAAACACCGGACTGTGATAAATCCCTGCCATGTCCTTCCATGCCAATGATAACATCCCAAAAAGAGTCAACATCTTCATCTTTTGACACTCTTCACAGTATGTGTGACAATATTATTCACACTAGAAACAATCTAACACAAACTTTTAATAAGGGGAAGACCTTTGTATATTGTGATGAGATTAGTAAGAAGTTGGGACATCACTTAGTACAACATTTAGGGAATTCAGTTGTAAGTCATTCATTTCCTGGGGCCTCCTACTCTCAAATACTTAATAGAGTACTAGCTAGTACACATTGCCCACTATCAACAATAATCATTCTTATTGGTAGACGGGATACCGCTAACATGAGTACTGTCACAAGGTTTTTTGAACAATTGTCAAAGTTAGATACACAGGTAATACTGTCCGCATTATCCTATAGTAAATCTCATACGCAAAACGAAAACTATATTAGACATAAAATTAATATGAAGCTACATACTTTGACTACACATTGTAGGAATGTAGAATTATTTGACTGTAATATTGTATTGAATAATAATTATATATTGACATGTGATAGTTATTTACTATCAAATTTTTTGAGACGACAGGTAGCTACTTTGCTAGCTAATTTCGTATTGAGTCAATCCAAATTATTGGCTTATCAACCTGCTTTTATTGAGCAGAATAATATTGACATAGACAGTTTGGAGACAATCCAAAAAAAACTAGTTTGTAAGACAACAGATAATAAATCTAGCAATCTTTATTTTAAATATATGCCCGAAGGTAAGGGACCTGTGGCCTTTGAAGAAATTGAGCCGACCCCTAGTAGTAGTATATATGGGGGTGAACGTAATTCTGTTGAGCATAACATTATGTCTAGTATATTAAGCATAGTACACCAAAATATTCAAGGCTTATCTGATAAACTTTTAGAAATTGACCTTTACATTAGGGACCACAATGTTCATATTTTTTGTATAACAGAGCATTGATTAAAAGACCACGAATTATTGTTCAACAGTGAATTTTACTCACTTATTAGTGCGTTCGCAAGAAAGAAGGTTATTCGTGGTGGCTCCCTAATATTCGTGTCTAATAATATAAAATGTAAAGAACCTAAAGATAATGTTGCTTTTTCTATTGAGCGCACTGTGGAATTGTCCTGTGTTGAACTTGAGCGACTCATTGTCCTCTGTGTCTATAGCCCACCGGATTGTGATTACGATTCATTTGAGATAGTAATGGAAAATGTATTGAAACAATTGTGTCTTAGTAAAAAGCATGTTGTGGTGTGTGGTGATTTTAATGTTGATGTACTTGTGCAGTCACCTAAATGCATTAAATTTATCAATTTATTCAGTTCCTTCGGCTTACAATACTTATTTTCAGAGCCAACTAGAATCACATCACATTCTGCAACATGTCTAGATAATATATTTTGCAACTGTGAACTCCTGACAAAGGAGGTATTAAGTAACTTCAAATCTGACCATCTGGGGCAGAAGGTCGTATTTCCCATCAATATCACGGCTAAAGGAAAAGAAAATCATGTAGGCCAATGAGTACATATCGCCTAGAACGATGTAATGAAAGCGTTTCTACAAAAGTTGCTAGTATTGACTTTAACCAGGTTGATCCAAATAACTTATATGAGTCCTTGTTTAATACAATTAAATCTGAGTTCGACAATATATTTAAATCAAGAACTTTTCATAAAAATGGAAACCTCCAGTTCTGTGACTGGGCAACCACTGGCATCTACAAAAGTAGAGCTAAGTTGTATGAATTATATGGTATGAAGCAATATAATTTTAATCCTGATTTTATTCAGTATGTTAAAGATTATTCCAAAACTTTCAGAAAAGCGTGTGTTGCTGCCAAGTCATTATATTTGAGTAATAAGATTAAACAGTCCAACAATAAAGTCAAAACGACTTGGAATATAATTAATGCTGAAACCGGTCGCCTAAAGCCCCGTGACAATGACTTTGAGACTCATATCGGGAAAATTTCGGCCAGGCTTAGTTCAGCAGCCTATGCTGTCAAAAAGATCCGACAACTTACAGACATTAAAACGGCGCGTCTTGTCTACTTCAGCTACTTCCACAGTATCATGACATATGGCATACTACTGTGGGGTAACGCTGCCGATATTCAATGCATCTTTGTGTTGCAGAAGAGGGCTGTCCGGACTATCTATGGAATGGGGTCTCGGGAGTCATTAAGAGATAAGTTTAAGCATATTAACATCCTTACAGTGTATTCACAGTATATTTATGAAATTTTATTGTATACCCACAAGAACAAAAGTAAATTTGTGAAAAATAGTGATAATCATAATCTAAACTTAAGAAATAAGGATAAACTGGCTGTTCCTAAATTTAGGCTTCATAAAGTGAGTAATTCTTTTGCGGGGAACTTTATTCGAATGTACAATACATTGACAACCGAAATAGCAAATTTATCTGTTAATAAATTTAAAAAACTAATAAAACGTAAATTGTGCCATAAAGCTTATTATAGTATTAATGATTTCTTAGATGACAAGGCTGCCTGGTTGTAACACGAATTGCTCCTTTCTAAATAACTCTGTATTAGATTTAAGATGAAATATTTTGGAAAAAAGCCGAACTGAGTTTCTTGAGGGCTCTTCTCAGTCTCGTTGCATTTTGGAACCCTCGGTAGAGTCACACCAACTTTTGACGAATCTAAATAATTTTCTAAAAATTTCAAAGATAATAAACGTTATTTTATTTTATTTTGAATTAATTATTGATAATAAAGTCATTAACAAAGAACCAGATGTAGCACAAACCTTTAATATTTTTTTTATAGACATACCCGCGAATATAACTAGCTCCTTGAATTCTTGCCCAGTTAAAGCTCAACGTATGCTGGAAAGCGGCGTGAATCAGTGTCATGTCTCATTTAGCTTTGAATATGTAAACCCCAATGATATTATAAAAGTATTCAAGTCGCTTATCTCAAAAAAGACAGCTGACCTGTGGGGTATTTCTGTAAAATTGCTTCAGTCCATTATTGTGAATATATCTCCACAACTAGCTGCAATATTTTTAATAAATGTGTCAATAGTGGAGTGTTTCCTGATCTCATGAAATACAGTAAAGTGATACCTTTATTTAAAACTGGATCAAAAAGCGACCCTGGTAATTTTAGACCAATTTCAATACTACCTGCCATTAGTAAAATTTTTGAAAAAATTATCGCAGCAATTACAATCACATTTTAATTTAAATATGCTACTACATAATGAGCAGTATGGATTCACAAGAGGTCGTTCTACCATTCACGCAGGGGTAACGCTTCTGAAGCATATTTTCAATGCCTGGGAGAATAAGCAAGATGCCATTGGTATATTTTGCGATCTCTCCAAAGCTTTTGATTGCGTTGAACATAACAGAAAAAGAACAACATAATAGAGAAAGCAACATTATCTTTAGGTTCTTTACATTTTATATTATTAGACACGAATATTAGGGAGCCACCACGAATAACCTTCTTTCTTGCGAACGCACTAATAAGTGAGTAAAATTCACTGTTGAACAATAATTCGTGGTCTTTTAACCAATGCTCTGTTATACAAAAAATATGAACATTGTGGTCCCTAATGTAAAGGTCAATTTCTAAAAGTTTATCAGATAAGCCTTGAATATTTTGGTGTACTATGCTTAATATACTAGACATAATGTTATGCTCAACAGAATTACGTTCACCCCCATATATACTACTACTAGGGGTCGGCTCAATTTCTTCAAAGGCCACAGGTCCCTTACCTTCGGGCATATATTTAAAATACACCAAGGAAAATATATTTAAAATACACCAAAGGAAGACACCAAGGGATCTTGCCGGCCGACCGCCCGTCGCCTGTGGACCCCAAAGTTAAGTGCACCGGGCACTTCCGCAAACAGTATTGTGATCTTATACTTTCGACACACATATAGATAATTTGCATTATATAACCTAGGTTCCCTGCTAATAAAGAAACGTTAATTGTTGTACGTTGTTTAATTTCTCTTCCTAGCAGGGGCCGTATCAGTTACACTTACTAGGTTACGAGTTTCTCATATCTCTGGTTATATGTAAGACTCTTTGCATTTTGTCAATTTGTGGGGCCTTGCTAGTTTATAAAGATTCTGCAATAAAATCATGTTATAAAAAAGTGTCCCTTACTAGGTTTTGATCTGGGGCAGTCGATTTGAGAGGATTAACATATAGGTAGGTAGGTAAGTAAATAAACTCTGTCATCCCTTGCGAGCAAAGTTAACAGCCCTATGAACATGGCATCGGAAGAGTTTGTCAATAACCAATGATATTGCAAAAACTGTCGATTACGTGACCTAATCAATACATTTTTTGAAATTTTCTGCCATATAATTAGTTTTCGACAAACTCTTCCAACTCCATGCTAGCCCTGCTGGGGGTGAGTCGACGAAATATCCAGCGTCGACTTACTCAGCCAGTTGGCGCAAGCCAACCTCACCTGTGAACCTGCACGTGAATGATTAGCATAGCTGGGCACCGTTAATCAAATAGTTAACATCGTTAATCGCTAAACCGTTACTCAAAAAGTTAACTTCGTTAAACGTTAATACGTTACTTTTTAGAAATTTAAACGCACGTTAACGTTAATCGTTAATCCGTTAACACGTAATAAAAATTGCATCTTGCATAGGCTCGCCTCCATTACGTGGGACGAATAGTGGCGAACCTCCACCTTTGAAGATATGGGCGTGATTATAATGCAGCCACACGATGTCCCTCGCTATTTTTCTTGTCTATCGTCGCGTGTGTGTTTTTCGTTTGCACAATAAATTCGAAAGAGTTTTAAACGCGCCAAAACCTTCACAAGCCTTTAACTATTGATATTTATATTGTTGGCATTTATTTTTCTTTGTGGACTAAACACTCTTGTCTTTTGTACCAATTGCGTGATCAATTGTATAAAAATACAAATATTTATTATTTACCGTTTGTAAATTAAAATTTAAAGTTGTGTTTGGGTCCACATAAAATAAAACCGTTCAACTCCGTGGACTTCGATATTCTGATCGGTATCCTTAAGACACTTAACTTTTCCACGGAATCTGTGGCCTGGTTCGATTCATATCTTCTGACTGCTTCGATGGCGTGGTCGGTAGTGTATCCGCTTTCGACGCCGGAGTCTCGGGTTCGATTCCCGGTCGGGACAAACTTTGTGTGATGACACATACGTTTGTACCGAAGTCTGGATGTTTCCTATGTATAATATGTATGTATTTACAAAAAAAAAAAATGTATAGTATAAGTATTTATATCCGTTTATCTAGTACTCATATCACAAGCTCTGCTTAGTTTGAGACTAGATGGCGTTGTGTGGATTGTCCTAACATATTTATTAAAAAAAAAAAAAAAAAATATCTTCGCGGGCGCTCGCAGTGTGTCCGTCTTGAAGATTCATATTCGGATTGGCGCGAGCTAACTGCGGGTGTACCTCAAGGCGGCGTTCTCTCTCCTCTGCTTTTTTCCACTTTCATTAACTCTGCCGTTCGAGTTATATCCTCTAACTTCCATCTATACGCGGACGACTTGCAGCTGTATCGACATTTTGCGTTGAATGAATGCAGATCGGCTGTTGCTGCCGTTAATCGTGACCTGTGTGCAATAAACAATTGGGCAAAATCTTTTGGCATTCTTATAAATCCTACTAAGTCGCAGGCCATGATTATTGATAGCAGGCAGATGAGGAGTGGATTGGATAGATCTTGTCTGCCCCCTATCTTACTGGATGGTTCTACAATCGGGTACGCGAGCACTGCGAAGAATCTGGGAGTGATAATGGATAGCACCCTATCCTGAAAGACTCACGTTGGTGAGGTTAGTCAAAAGGTGCATTACACCTTCCACACGCTGAAATGCCTCCAGAGCTATTTACCTCTGAATATCAAAGTCACACTTGCTCAGACGCTTATCCAGCCCATTTTGGACTACGCTGATGCCTGCTATTTGGACGCTACTGAGGAGCTGTTAGACAAACTTGAGCGTTTGCAAAATTTATGTATCCGTTTTGTTTTCAATCTGCGTAAGTATGATCACGTTTCGCACTTTCGCAAAGAACTCAAGTGGCTCCCAATCCGCCTTCGCAGAGACGCTCGGATATTATGTCTCCTTTTTAATATCCTGCATAATCCCACCTATCCTTCCTACCTGCGGGAGCGCTTCTCATATATGAACGCACCCGGTACCCTGTGTAGGTCCCACCTCAAATACCGCATAAATTATCCCTCCCACAAAACTGATTTTTATTCCTATTCCTTTTCCGTTCATGCGGTCAGGCTGTGGAACTCTCTCCCCACGGACATACAAAGCTGTAGAACTCTTACTCTATTTAAAAAGAAAGTGAAAGCACACTACCTCTCCTCTTTATCTTAGTTATATATATCGGGTAATAATATTATCTATTGTAGTCTCTATATGTAAGTATATTATAGTACAGTATGTATTTATTTATGTATATATTATAATGCGCCTTTAGTTTATGTAAGTTTATTTTTATTGCACTGCACACACGTTGCCTTGGTTGATCGGGGCCTGAGGAATGCGGGATAGCCACCCGCAACCAGATTCACTCACCGACGCAGGATTCTCAGGGGACATAAATTTGCTCAGAATTTAGCTGGGAAGCTTGGTTCCTGGGTTGAAATGAAATGATTTATTTATTTGTATAGGTCACTAAATGGCTCTTGCAAACGTCAGTAAGTACTTAAAATAAAAAATGTCAATGCTTATATATTTACATGTACTGCCAGATTCGCAAAGCAATAAGTAGAACCGAGAGAAAGAACCTGGCAATAAAACTCTCGGTCACTCTTTTCAAATAATTGACTCATTTACACATTTTCTTAAGACTAAATGTGGACGAATGTACATTGGTCTCGTGTTAAAATCAAGTTGTCCCGTGAAGTTAGGTTCTCAGGATATAGGGGCTGGGAAGTTGGTAATGTCGGGTGTAACTAAATCCAACTTAACCTAATGATGATTGTACTCTCCAGTGATTCGGTTTAGTGCCTTTCTGACGCCATCCGGGCGCGTTGCTTGTGAATTTAGTAGACTACCTATTTTTTACCAATTGCAGTTGTTACGAAGTAGTATAGCAGTAACATGGCGTTTTACGTTCAACGGGCGACCTTGTTTTATACTATTATGATTATGATAAGTGTAAAAATACCTACACACAGATGATAGCCAAATTGTCCAGTCTCGAAATGTACTCGATACGCTCCCTCGGTCAGTTTATTAATAAATATTATAATAATGTAATTAACTAGGCGTCAAGTTTGTTTAACAATGTTTTCCTTAAACTAAAGATTAAGTTATAACAAGTCGTTGTGATGCAGGCACGCACAGTACTACAGCTTGTATTAACTTTTGTTTTTGTTGGTGTGGCAAATGCGATTTATTGTGAAAAAATTCAACAAAAGTATTGTAAGTATATTTATATTATTTTTTTTTGTATTAAAAACACCTGTGTACGTTGGTGCATGGTTAATGTCGCAAAGGGGAGTCGTATGCAGGATAAAATGTAACTTAAAATTATTCGGCTGATAACTGCTTCGGTGACGTGGTCGGAGTGCTTCGGCTTTCGACTCCAGAGTCTCGGTTTCGATTCAAGGGTCGAATCAATTATATGTGTGATCCACAAATGTTTGTTTCAGAGTTTGAGTGTTTTCTATGTGTATTGTTTGTATTTGCAAATATAAGTAGGTATGTTTATCAGTTGTCTAGATCACATAATATGGGAGCTCATATGGCACCGATTAAATAGTAGTAGGTATGCTTATATATAGCTTAGTTTGGGCTAGATGAAGTTGTGTGAGAATGTCCAAAATGTTTATTATTATATTCCTTAATTAAACTCCGTAAATAGTAATTTAAATTTAAAACTAGTCTGACCTGGATGTTTGTACTGGGCAGTTGGTTATATGCAGTAAGCAGTTGGCTGACAGTCAGGTGGCTCATGATGTTGTGAGGGTCACGTTAGAATCTCACATCAAGCAATTACAGGAGAATTATGATAGTTTATTCTTTAAATATGAACTACAAAGTAAACAGAATACTGAAAACATGTTGGCATTGGACAAATTGGTAGACGACAGTAGACACAACCAAGAATTACTTGATTCTATAACTCAGCATTATAACTCTGAGCACATCGACCAACACTCTATCAATGACTCCGTACCAGCTCTCTCTACTTGTGACATTATTCTGGAAACAACTTCTGATCCTACCACCAACATTGAGCCTCCTAGTAATACAATGGTTTTTTCTGATGGGGTAGGTTGTAATATGGGCTATATGTTAAATAAATACATTGAAAACTGTGTTAATTATTCCCTGCCCAATGCAACTTACACTCAGATTATAGACAAAATTGTGTCATCCAAGTATAATAGTAGTACCACTATTGTATTACTGGTAGGTGAGAGTAACAAAGTAGGTAAGAAAGAATTATTGTACTGTATACAATGCTTAAGTAGGCTAAAAGTATTTAAAATAATATTATGTGCGTTCCCATATGCGTGTTGCCAGTCCTCATCCTATAATAAAAAAATACATCTTCTGAATAATTTTATTCATACTTTGACATGTCCATGTGTACCAAGGTTATGGACCAGGTTCTAGGGGTTGCGTCAAATAATAGGAAGAAGTTAATTGTGTGCGGAGACTTCAATGTAAACATCCTAAAACAGTGTAAGAAAAGTACTCAATTTTTAAATTTATTTGGTAGTTACAATATGGCAAATATTTTCTGTGAACCGACTAGAGTCACAGAAACAGCAGCCACTTGCCTTGATAATTTTTTTACGGCCTGTGAGTGCTTAAGAAGCAAGTCTGTAATTAGTAAATTGCCATCAGATCACTGTGGTCAAATAGTATCCTTTCCCAAGAGTAATAATAGTCAGTGTAATGAGAAAATTATGTGTAGGTCCATAACCTCTAATAGAATTAAAGAATTCAAAAACTTGTTTGAGAAAAAGCTTAATTCTATAGTTTATATAGGTAATAATCCTGAGGTCCATTATAATAGTTTATTTAGTACATTATCTGATGCTTTTTCAGACACATTCAAACAAAAATGCCAAAATCGTAGTGTTAAAACGAAATTTTGTGAGTGGGCAACAGTAGGCATTTATACAAGTAGACGAACGCTATTTGATCTATATGCACAAAAACGATACAGATTTGATAAAAGTTTCACTGAATATGTTAGGAATTACTCCAAAGTATTCAAAAAAGTATGTAGACAGGCTAAATCCATTCACATCAAAAGGAAAATAATTGAGGCTCCTAACAAAATAAAAGAAACATGGAAAGTTATAAACAAAGAGTCAGGTAAATGTAAAGTGAGGGATACTGTTACTAAAATTAAATTAGAAAACAAGAATATAAATAACCTCTCCGAAAGATATTGTAAATGCATTTGAAGATTATTTTACCAACATTCCATTTAAAGTCACTTCTTCTGTTAATTCATGTGCCCTCGGTGCGGTGGCCCTTCTCGAAAGTAATATTGGTTCTTCATCTAAATTTAACTTCAAACAAATCGACCCCAGTGACATCTTGAAAGCATTTAAAAATCTCAAAATTAAAAAGTCAGAAGATCACTGGGGCATATTAGTTAGCTTAATTAGTAATGTAATTGATATTATTGCACCTGACTTGGCACTAATTTTTAATGAATGTGTAAATGAAGCCATATTCCCTAACCTAATGAAAAATAGTAGACTAATACCATTATTTAAGAAGGGATCCAAGTCAGAACTTGGTAACTACCGCCCCATTTCTATTTTGCCAGTTCTGAGTAAGGTGTTTGAGAGAGTGATGCTAAATCAAATGCAAGTCCACTTCACGACCAACAATCTTTTCCACAGCCAACAATTTGGCTTTACTCGCGGAAAATCTACCACCGATGCGGAAGCAACCCTTGTTAGCTTGATTTACGACGCATGGGAGGGATCGCAGGATGCCATTGGGGTATTCTAAAGCGATCTGTCTAAAGCATTTGATTGTGTTGACCATCAGGCACTTACCTCTTTCTAATCTTACCTGACAGATAGGCTGCAGACTGTTCATGTGAACAACGTTAAGTCAAACGGAACTAACGTCAAAATAGGCGTACCTCAGGGATCAATTCTGGGACGTTTTCTCTTCTTGGTTTATGTTAATGACTTGCCTTGCATGATCGAGGCTCAAGCTGGCATAGTAATATTCGCGGATGATACATCACTTATATTCAAAGTAAATCGGCATAGTACAGATGCGAATAATGTTAATAATATTTTAAATGATATTTCAAATTGGTTTTCTACAAACAACCTATTGTTGAATGCAGAAAAGACCAAATGCGTTAAATTTACAATGCCCAATGTCAGACAAGCAAACGTCCATGTCGTACTGGGTAGCCAAAGGTTAGAATTTGTAAATAACACTACCTTTTTAGGAATAACAATAGATTCTAAATTACAATGGGGTGGCCATCACCATTTTAGCTAACAAGCTTAGCTCTGCTGCATATGCTGGGAGACGGATGAGACAGTTGACAGATGTAGCTACTGCTAGGCTAGTTTACTTTGGTTACTTCCATAGCTTGATGTCCTATGGAATACTACTTTGGGGAAATGCAGCAGATATACAAACAATTTTTATATTACAAAAGAGGGCAGTCTGTGCCATTTATTGTTTAGGTAAGAGAGATTCTCTTAGGGAGCTATTTAAAGATATTAATGTTTTAACTGTAGCTTCCCAATATATATTTGATAACATACTGTATGTCAGGAAAAATATATCTAGCTCTACTAAAGTAAGTGACGTTACAGACAGAAATCTACGTAATAAAAATAAACTACTCCCTCCGTGTTATCGGCTTAGCAAGGTTGGTCATTCTTTCAAGGGGGAAGGTATACGCTTTTATAATAAATTGCCTGAATCGGTTCTTTGTATGCCCGACAGTAAATTTAAAACCTTTATAAAGACCACTTTATGTCAAAAAGCATATTATAAGACAGTTGATTATCTTAATGATAAAAGTGTCTGGCTTGAGCATGGTGCAGCCGCCTCCTAAAATGTAATTGTAGCATATTTTGTACTTAGGTGACAAACAAATTTTTTTTTTGCATTATACACGCATTTTGATTTTGACACGAGACCAATGTACATTCGTCCACATTTAGTCTTAAGAAAATGTGTAAATGAGTTAATTATTGAAAAAGAGTGACCGAGAGTTTTATTGCCAGGTTCTTTCTCTCGGTTCTACTTATTGCTTTGCGAATCTGGCATTACATGTAAATATAGAAGCAATGACATTTTTTATTTTAAGTACTTACTGACGTTTGTAAGAGTCATTTAGTGACCTATACAAATAAATAAATCATTTAATTTCATTTCCGTACAAAAACAAATGTTCATTCCATTAATTAAATGCATTTTAATTTCAAGCCCCTCCAGTAAGACAAGTGACTCAACATGGTGTACCAAAGAATGTCACTCTGTACTACGACAGTGATCCAGCGCGTGCTGCCGCTGTGATACTCTACGTCGTACTACGATACACCCTCGGTTACCAGCAACTGCTTCTTCGACCAACTCCCAACGAAATTGAATCTGATGAGCTTTGCAACGAAACCGTCCCTTTCAAAGAGTAAGACATCTAATCAATTTCTGAGTTATTTAAATTATTGAAGGCGTGAAGTAAAGGCACGTTTTTAGGAAAACAAAGGTGAAAAAGACACTGTTTGGTTTAGTCAGGGTGAAATCTGTGACAATCTTGGGCCACGCTTATAATTGAGTTCCGTAGTCTTTTTTTTTTTTTTTTTTTTATAATATTTGGTTCGCCAAATTGACGCCGCCCGCCTGGTGGTAAGTCGTGACGACGTCTAGCGATTGTGGGCCACTCTCACAGCACACATTACTATTGAGAGTGGCCCTCAACTTGACGACCTACTGATGTGCCTCTTCACGCTCCGCTTAAAGAACCCAGGATTATATGTGGGAGGAAACACGTGCACAGGCAGGGCGTTCCAGGCCACTATCGTTCGGCAGAGAAACGAACGTTTAAAACGTTCGGTTCTCGCGAACATGCTATCCACTGTGTGGGGGTGGCATCTCTGCCCGGCACGAGTCGTTCGGGATCGGAAGGAAGAGGGTGGGATCAGATTGAAGAGCTCTTCAGAACTCTTCATCAATAATAGCTTCTATAACTCCTAAATGAGGTTATAGTTTGCCTTTAAAGTTCAGTACGTGGCCGTTTAGCATTTAGAGGGAGGATGGATACACATATCCATGCAAAGTTTCATCTTTCTAGCATCAAATGTTTGGATGGTAAGCCGAGGATGGACGGACATGACGAAACTATAAGGGTTTCGGGATTTGAACTAAGGAACTCTAAAAAGGGGGTATAGTAAGTTGCCCCAGACACCTAGGTTTCGGAGCATGCGTTCAATCTTTATCTTAGTTAGATGATCATGCCACAAGAAACGAACAGTAATTGAATTTATGAATTTATATTTTACTGTTTTCAGGGTGAACATCACTGTTAGCGTACCCTCATACAAACGAATGTACGTACACCTCGCCAAGCCTTATAGATCTAATAGTACATGCATATCGATCGATTACTGGTCTGAATACAGTGATGCTGCCACAGCTGCACAATGTGGTTTCAAAGTACCCACAACCAGGTAAGGAGTAGGTACCTGTTTTATTACAATTGTTTTCTTCGGTTTTAATTCGTTTGTTTGTTCGGGCATCGGATAAATAGATACCATTACATTAGTCCAAAGATAATTTGGGACCTTAAGCACATAATCATAACATGGTAGGTATAAAACAAAGCCGCTTTCGCTATCTTTACCTATGCTAGATCTTTAAAACTACGCTGCGGATTTTGATGCGGTTTTCACAAATGGATAGAGTGGTCCTCGAGAAAGGTTTTAGTAAGCTTAGTTAAAGGTTCGAGAAAGGTTTTAGTAAGCTTAGTTTAAGTTTGTCAAGCTGGCGAAGCCATGGGCATGGGCGTCCGCTAGTATTCTTAATACTCTTTCCTATTTCAAGAAAAATTAAGATGAAATCATTATTTACTACTCAGACTCTTAGTTAGTCGCCACAGTTTGCCAATTTTTTTTTTCAATTTTCACCACATTTGTTGCCTTCAAAACCGTTTATTTTCTAAAACCAGATATAAGATTTTTTAATTTTTTAGTCCATTTACCTAATATTCCGATAACTACGATTTATTTTTACATTTCAGTGACTATATGATTGAAATTTTTATAATAACGAATAATCCAGATCCCTACATCCCACAAGAGACACCCTGTATAAACGAATGCTATTCAACATATAGATTCAACAAAATGAGTCGAAGCAACTTTTTTCAAGCGTTACGAAAAAGCAATACATCGTTCTTATTCGTTGATTACGATATGTGGACTAAAGACCAAAAAGATGTAAACTTTGATACACTACCGCCTTGCTTAGACTGCTTCGTAGATGAAGATCTTGAAATGGAGGCTGTAGTAAATACAAAAGTCAGTGATGACTGTCTCATAAAGCAATATGCACCGCAAATTTTTAAAGTTTCAGATAAATATGCACCTACTCTTATTTCATTAAGACATGTACTTGAAATAATGGATGACAAAGATATTGTAGAAACAACGTGTGAATGGGTTTCACAGAATTATGATATCGTTGATTCATTAACAGCTAAATACGAACCTACTATAAAAAACTTTACTATAATATCTATTGCTTGCAATGATACTTCAGACTTGGGAGGTCTAGAATTGTATAATATGATACTATTTTATTTAGGTTTATATAGACAAAAAACCAACAGTTCGGATTTCAATATTGTTATTCAAAGTTTCGATTTAGATTGTACTGATTCAGTTGCGGTTTTGGACGATATTAATTATTTAATGTCATATGGTATCGTTCCCAGTACCATTGGAATAGCAATTGGAAATTTAATTAATATCAAAAATGTTATTAACATTATGAACAAGTTTGATGTACCAGTAATGTTGTATGATACAACTGATATTGATGATGATACTATTAAAGCAATTACTAGTGACTATTCCACTAACAGTCATAACATAACGCCCATTTGGCTGTCCAATGGCCAACCACTTCATGTGACTATTGCAGTAGAAGATTTCTTCCATCAGATGGGTTGGAATCGAATTGCTTTAATGACTGATCAAACCTCAAGTGCAAAGTTTTATAAAGATAATCTTATAAACCTTGAAGGTCTTAGAATACGTGAATATAGTCTGAGTAATAATTTCACTGATGAAGAAGCTGAGAATTTGCTACAGAAAATAAAAGATGACAATGGCCATACAGTGTTTGTCAACACAGATTATCATAAAGCGGTTAAAGTCCTGTCAGCCGCAGTGAAACTTGAAATGAATATAAAGGAAAAGTATGCGTGGGTTACACGGGATTGGAATACAGATATTGCATTAGATTTAACGCACTTCGTAATTTCATTGTCTTGTAAAAAAAGTAGCGATGTACCAAGCACTTTGGGTAATATTGAACATCGTTATAATTTGGATAAAATATTTTCCTATAAGTTATGGTCTCTGCAAGCTGCAGCTCTAGCAAATGCAGTGCTGACACTTATCTATGGCTTTGACGAGGTCATTCTGAAATATCCTCAAGCTCGAGATGATACACAAAGTAGTCAAGTTATTCGGTATGTAATTATTTTATACAACTTCATAAAATGTACCTTGATACATATACCTTGAGTGTAAATAACACAAAATTGACATATCTTATTGATCTTTATAGTAGTATATACATTAGTGATTGGATCATTTTGTAAGATCTATATAAGTATGTAGACAACAAGAAGTGTCACTTTAAATAGGATATACGATTCGGTATAATCTCTCTATAGTGTCTTTAGATATTGTTCCGAAATGCGGATGGTCCTAAATTAGTTTGGGATCAGATATAGTTGATTAGATTACTTACAGGGTATACTCGTAGTTGATTACATAGACCTGAATTAAATTTATTAAAACCTCTATAGAAATCCTCTCGTCCAACAGTGGGTTAAATAAATACGTAAGAAATATTGTAGTTAATTAAAGTTATTTTCAATGGAGTGACTTTGTTTGTGCAGTAAACAAGCTTATTTTGCTGTTATAACTTGAATAATACGGAGTTAATTAGCAATATTGGTAGGAACTTTGATACCACAATTGGAGGAAGAATTGTGAATAAATAAATGGCAAGAATTATTTTATGGAATTTACAAAAGATAAAGTTTCATGTTCATCAACATGGGCTCTTTTTTAGAGTACCGTAGTTACGTCCGCTGGGCGCCACTGGAAATACGTCCTGCTTGTAACCAGAGACGCCCGGCAACGGACGTTAGAGCGGCTGCGGCCTTAGGCCACGGAACTAAATAAAAAAAAAGTACCGTAGTTAAAGTCCCGGCCCTCATAGTTTCGTCATATCCGTCCGTCCCTCCGTCCGTCAGTCCTCTGCTTTGCTCTCAAACTTTTGGTGCTAGAAACATGAAACTTTGCATGGATATGTATATATACGTAGGTCACACTATAAGTTTTGCGTAACTTAAAAAAACAACATGTTAAAACCAAAATATTATGTTTATTGCTTTTCAAAATACTCTCCTTTACATTTTAAACATTTTTTCATGCGATCGAACCATTTTTTAAAACAGGAGGACCAAAGATCTGAAGGCATGTTTTCTACGTGCTGATTGAACGCTATCACTGCCTCTTCGGAGTTGGTAAAAGTGAAACCTCTCATCAAATCTTTGATTTTGGGGAGAATACAGAAATCACAGGGTGCTAGGTCGGGGCTATGCACAGGATGGGTGACGAGTTGTACTTTTTCGGAAGCTAAAAATGACTTTGTTTTGTTGGCCGTGTGTGAAGAAGCGTTGTCATGATGTAGGAGAACGCGGCTTTTGGGTCGTCTTTCGTGAACTTTTTCTAACACCCTGGGTAAACAAATGGTAGAATACCACTCGGCATTAACACTCTTTTGATCTTCAAGTGGAATTGTACAGATGGGACCCGTAGCTGAGACAAAAAACGCGATCATTTTTTTACCAACGTTTCTCGCCTGCCTCACTTTTGTTGGCTTGTTCTCATTTTCAAACACCCATTCACAAGATTGCTGTTTTTTTTCGGGTTCAAAACAATAAGTCCACGTTTCGTCTCCTGTGACAATGTCATAAACAGCATTAGATTGTCCGTGGTCGTACTTCAGTAGCATCTGTGAGCACCATTCCACGCGAGCCCGCTTCTGCTCTGCTGTCAGTTCATGAGGGATCCCGTTGGATCCCTTGAATTGAGAATTGAAAGTTCGGAAACTTTGTTGTCGTTACAACAAAGTTTCCGAACTTTCAATTCTTCGTGTATAATTTTCTGGATTTGACTCATACCAATCCCCAATAGTCCTCGAATTGTCTCATAGGTAATCCTTGGGTTTTCTTCAATTAACCGCTTAACAGTAGCCACATTATTTTCGTTAACGGCAGTTGAAGGCCGCCCTTCAGGAAATTCGTCATGTAAAGAAACTCGACCCACTTGCCTGGTTTTTCTAAATAGCGTTACTTGCTCATTGCCGGACGCCCCTGGCACGCCCTCGGAAGAATAGCCTAATGGGGTCTGCGGACTTTTAGCCACCTTTGCAGCTTCTCTTTATGTCTCTTGGGTGCTTAAGTCACATCTTCCATGTCTCAACGAGCTCCTGGCGGAGCTGGGATCACTGAGCCTAGATTTATCGAGGCTCAGGCTCGTAGCCTCGATCTAGCACCTGCATGTATCATTGAAACAATGATGCAAGTGTCGCTTCTTAATGGTATAGACACAAACGTCCTGTCAATTTGTACTTAATTTTCTTTAAAAAATACCAAAACGTAATAGATACGTACTTGAACCATTTCAGACAGTTAGCGAAAAGCCTTGCCAAAGTTCCAGTGGAAGGTGTTGCTCAAACGTTAAAGTACAAAAACCACGTGCTTGAAGAAGTAGTTGTATTTATAGAAGTATGGCAACATGGAAAACGTCAACTCTTGAAACAATTGAGAGTTAACTCAACTGACCGCAGAGTCACAGTGGACTATGAGACTGAGATGGTATACACAGCACCGGATGATTTCACCGATTTCACAGAATCGAAATGTATATGTCAAGTCGGTGAGACTTGCTTTGATAGTTTACTGGTCGTTTTGATGGTTTTTATAGGATTTATCATAGTGTTATTACTGTGGAAGCGTATCACGAGCTACAGAAATAGGTACGTAAATAGTACTTATTAAAATATAATCAAATTCACTGTCAATTAAATCAAATTTTACAATTCACATAATATCAAATAAATCACTCGTCCCGGACCGAACCTGGCACAATTGCACAAAGGTGCACAGAACGTTTGCCGCATTACCCCGTTGAATGGCGATGGCCAATCTTTGCACCAGGTACTCCCCGGAGCGAGAGTCACCTGTTCTTTTAAATGACCCATACTACTACTATCTAAAAAAAAATCTAAACTTTATTACTCCACAATCGCGGGATAGCCATTAGTGCATATAATTATAAAGAAAAATTCCTTTCCCTTTATTGTACACAAAAACAAGAGAAAACAAATGTTAATGGTCATATCGCTGTATAAACGTGACATCATGATCAAATCAACCGTGATCACAGGCTGACTGTCCATGTGTGTTGTCATAGATTTAACTGTTTCTCACTGATCTGATCTGAGTGTGACTGATCATCTTAGACTAATAAATATTCCTTTAAAACGAAGAGAACAAAGCCGCTATCTAAATGAATACAATAGCTCTAAAACAGGGTGCTAAGGGCCCCTATCAACGTCTCCGGAGTCTAAACCATCCCCTATAGGTACGCTGTGCATATGCTAACAAACGGACGAGGTTCTGGTAAGTAAGTATACCCAAATTGCCAGAAAAAGACATAGGGTCTTCCTCTATTAGTAGCTTGGGATCCACAATGTGATTGGCGAAATGTAGGCGTAATAATAATTGTAATGTTTTTTTTTCTATTAAATCATAAACTTATTTTACTTTCAGAGTTTATACATCAGTTGCGGTAGACAAAACGGTGTCCTGGTAGAAAAAGCAGGAAATTAAATTTTACCTACGAGTATTTAAATATCTTTTGTTTAATGTCCTTCTTCTTCCTTCTTCGTCCTTAAAGATAGCCCGAGGTTGCCTATTGCCAATAGCCTATTGGCCACCTATGCGACCTACGCGACCTCTGTCTATAGGTAGGGTCCGGTGTAATCTTTGGGGGTTGGGTTTGGGTTGGGGTTGCGTGCACTTGGCTTTTTCACAGCGCGTTCACGCTGTGAAAAAGCCAAGTGAACGCATCAGCGTACTTTGATGCCAAGGTGTTGTGGATGGATGAAGCTACATTTTCAAGAGCCGGATTAAATAATATCCACATTGACCACATTTGGTCCCATTATAATCCGCATGCTTCGACAGAGTCCTCGTTTCAACATCAATTGAGAATAAATGTCTGTGCAGGAATTATCGGTGACGTGGTGATAGGACCAGTTTTTTTACCGCATCGCCTTAATGGGCAAATTTATTTGAACTTCTTGACAAATCAGTTAGATTACGAACTCACAGTGATGCCAGTGTTAGGTTACGTAGATCTCGTCATGAACAATAACCTAATATTTCAGCATGACGGTGCCCCAGCACATTTTGCTGCTGACGTGCGAGATTATTTAAATGCACGCTTCCCACAGTGGATAGGCCGAGGAGGCCGTGTCGCGTGGCCTCCGCGATCTCCAGATCTTACCCCGCTTGACTTTTTTTTATGGGATACCTAAAAAATACTGTGTACACAGTCGAGTGCGAAACAGAGCAAGAAATGAAATAACGGATTGAAGCCGCATTTAGCACTGTTACACAAGAAATGCTACGAGCTGTGCAGAGCAATATGCCCCGGCGAGTATCTTTGTGCATCGGGCGGGAAGGCGGCCATTTTGAACCTTTGCATTGTATATACGTACGATTACCAGGTAATACTTGCGTCATCAGCGCAGGAGTTACAATTGATGGTTGGTATTCTTTATTATTGTTTGTCACTGTCATTAAAAAAGAAAAGAAAAAAGAGAATGTAAGTAAGACGAAATGGTTTTGATTAAAGGAGAAAGAGTGGAACCAGTCTGCCAACGAGTGGTGCCATAATCGCCGTGATATTAACATGGGCCAAAGGTGGCACTTGGTTGGTGGACCACACATGGTGCTAGGCTGGGCGACTAGTCAGCAGTAGATCCAGCAAAGCGGGTGCGTGATCTGACCTGTCTGGTATCAGTGTAATTCAGTGTACCGTCTGGGTCAGACTGTGAGAGAGAGCGAATGCGTGGGCTGCTCATCCCTCGTGATCTGATCCGTCTATTCAGCACGGTGACCATTAAAGTCCCCTAGAATGACCAGCTTAGCGTTCGGGAACCGCATCAGCCGTCTCGCTAAGCGAATAGCCGTATTGTCTTAGCATCCTGAGTGCGGGATCTGTAGACGCACACGCAGTTCTGGCTCATAGATCCAAGATCTAGGTACGTGTAGCTAAAGGACGGAGTAGGAAGGGGTCTTTATGCATTGCATCCGGCGCGGGGGCGGCGGCAGCAAACATCCACCCTATCGAACACCTACACACCGGCTTTATAAAGAAATTATTCCTGGATTATATATAACCGGGGTAAGGATGATATATAACCGGGGTAACATACAAAATATACATGCAGACGCCAGTAGGCGAGCTCAGTGAGGCGTTCTCAATTATCAATGACGATTTGGTCCAAATCTGTGAGTGGAGTAAGCGATTTGGCCTAAGCGTGAATCCCTCTAAAACACGAGTTATTGGTGTTGGGAGCGCCAGAATGGTCGATCGGATTGACTGGGCGTTACTTCCTGATATTGTATTTAACGGGGCAAAAATACATTTATCTACTCGTGTCAAGAACCTTGGCATTTAATTGATAACACATTATCCTGGTGGCCACAAATATGTGAGGTAAGTCGCAAACTATTTGCATCGATTGGTTCTTTACGCCGTGTACGAGTACGCAACTTTCTACCAACTGCCACCAAAATTTCGCTAGCACGGTCTCTCCTGCTTCCTATCCTTGACTACGCTGATGTCAGCTATCTCGACGTCAATGAGGAGCAACTCAATAAACTTGAGCGCCTTCAAAATGTATCTATCAGGTTCATATTTTTCTTGCGTAAATATGACCATGTATCTGAATACCGCAATATGCTCCAGTGGCTCCCAATTCGTCTTCGCCGGAATACCCATATTCTCTCAACTCTTTACAATCTCTCCAACTTATTTAAAAGAGCGTTTCATGTTCCTTGATGACACACATGTAAGGTCTTTTAGGTCGTCACTGGTATTAGCAGTACCAGAGCATTCAACTGGATTCTATGACAAGTATTTCTCAGTGCAGGGTGTTCGACTTTGGAATTCTCTGCCTGTGACTATAAGAAAGGCACCAACGCTAGTCACCTTCAAAAGAATGGTCAAAGATCAATCCTTGGGTGCCTAGTCACTATTCGTCTATCGCCTGTATTAAGTAATTCTAATAATATATTTTATTTTATAATATGATTTTCAAAATGGTACGTCTATGTATGTATGTATGTATGTATGTATGTATGTATGTATGTATGTATGTATGTATGTATGTATGTAATACCTTTGTAATTTCTGGTATAATAATTATTATTTAGTTATCTATGTTAAAGTATGCTTTCTGTCCTTTACTTGTGTTCACTAATTTTAATTATCTTTCTACTTTTCATATTATACTAGTATTGTCTAAGTTTCTATTAAGTACTCAAACACATTGGTGTTTGAGTACTAGTGGGTACTACACTAGTGGGTAGTCATTGGACTACCCACATTTCACATAATAGTTTAAACAATTTATTTCCATTCAAAGGTTTGGATTTATAGGCATGTAAGAGATCGCTATTTAGTGATAAGGCCGACATTTGTACATTCTCATAAATTATTTCATTATGCATATTTGTATTGGTGTACAATAAAGTTTAAAAATAAATAAATAACATGGGTATGTCGTGTCGTCAGGGCGGCGTATTTGTATCTCCAGGAGAAACATCACAGCTCATGTGATCATGCAGTCTTAAGACGATGGTGGACGGCATCAAGATTTGCATGGAGTCCACGGATCTTTATGAACTCCACCTCGAAATGACAATTTGAAACCTTTATTTCTTTTGAGTTGCGCTGCCATTGTAGAGTTGAAGGGAAACGATAAAGAATAATATCTGCTACCGTAAGAACTCGTTTTTAGTTACAACACGTTGTAACTAGTAAGAACACATAGGTATTAGTTATCACTAGACAAAACGCGTTGTAAGTTATAGATTACTTTTAGAGTTTTCGAAACGAAAATCTCTTATACAACAGTAATGTCCGTGAACAACTTTCAACGGTAAGAGGTAGAGACTCAGTGTAAACGCCAATCGACATAGCATGTCGAAAATCCCCCAAAATGAACATGATCTTTGACCTCTGATATCAAGGTCAAGGTCAAAATGAGGTCAAATCGAGAACGGTAATAGTTAGAGACTCAAGACCAGCTGCAATCAACTCAGCATGGTCAAAGACCTCTAAAGTGATGTTGAACTTCATGTCATGTGACATTTTTTAGATTTTATGAAAAAACTTTCGAAAACTCAAAAATATTTGGCAAATTTTTGCCATATTTTTGACTTGTTTTGTTTTTTGAGCGGAGCGAAGCGAAGCGAAGTGGAGATAAATCTTATGCGACAAGTGTAAATCGTTTGTGTGCCTTCCTCCGAAACGGCTCGACCGATTTTGACCAAATTTGGCACACATGCACACATGATGTCGACCAAATTTGGTCGACATCATGTGTGCATCATCACCCGGGAGTGCATATATCTGAAATCATGAAAATAGGAGGAATAATCACCGAAAATGTCCTGGACATCACCGAAAAACCAGATGATTAAATGGTTGCCATGGAAACACGTGCGTCAACAATGAAAATAGAATTGTTTTTCATTCGATTTAATTATTTTAAGTGTTCGATTCTGATTCTAATATGTAATAAAAACATTTTCTCTGCTCAACATTTGCAATTAGCAGCATGCATTGCATACCTAGTATTCGTAGTCTAATGCGGCACTGACATATAATTTAAGAACAGTAATTCTATCTAATGCACGACGTATCAACCAGTGACGTGTTATATACTTATATACTATAGACGGAACCTCAGTGTCAGAAATGTATTTAAAAAAATACAGGTGAACAGTTCTCCCGTAAACTGCTTCCTGCTCTTTATTGACAATTTTGTTGTCAAGGGTTACGGTTGTTTATGCGATAAATTTTTTTGGCCTAAATATGGCTAAATGTGCAATAAAAGTTTGCAGAAACTACAAAGGGCGACTAAAAACTACCAGCAAAGTCACCTACCATCTTTAAGTAACTCATAATTCATCATAATTTTATTAAATCAAAATTTAAATAATGTGTAATTTATCATTGTCATTTTTGTTGGTATTGCCAGTTTTGAATTCAAAATTCCCCGATTTATGTTAGTAGAAATAGGTGTTAGACAAGTCATTAGAAAATACAGATACATAAAATAAATAATTTGAAAATGGTTAAGAGTGAGTCGCGAATATGTAGTAGCGAGTATATAGGGATGTACCTAGAAAGGATGATACGTTAAGTTTATCCAATAAAAACCGGCCAACTGTCGGGCAAGGTTTTTGGTATGTTAAATGTAAATATGAATGACCGAGCCTGGGTCCAAGCATCTCTTCCAGTTCGCTTGGGCGGGCTAGGTATTCGTAGAGTCACAGATATAGCCATAGCACCGAAGAAGTAGTCAGGAAAATTTTGTCAAATACACTGATTGATTCCGAGGTTCGATGCAAGACCGATGCCATAAATGCTTGGAGGATGTCTTGCCCCGACACTGACCTACCCTCACGCCTAGCCTCACAGTGACTGTGGGATTTGCCGCTCTGTAAATTGAGAATTAATACACTAATTGACACTTCTGTCAATATTTCAGAACGTGCACGCCTACTAGCTGTTGGAAAATGGGAGTCAGGGTTATAGATCAAGGCGCTTCTATCGCCCAACATCGGTACAATGTTGGACGACACAACCTTCCGCATTGCCACTTGCCTTCGGCTGGGTACACCTCGTGTATACCCACATCATTGCACCTGTGGAATAGCCGTCGATAATCTGGGACACCATGGTCTTTCTTGTAGCAGAAGTAATAGTATCGTAAACCTCCGTACGTGACCCGAATGGTTTAGTACGAAGCGATGGAAAGAGACCGGACGGTATGTCGTTGCTACCGTGGAAGATGGGAAGGCCTTTGGTGTAGGACGCTACATGCGTCGACACCTTAGCACTTTCACACCTTCCAAGCACATCCGGATGTGCCGGCGCTGCTGCTGCATCGGCTGAAGACCTCAAACGGCGTTAATATGCTAACCTAGCAGGTGATTACATATTTGAGCCGTTTGAGGTTGAGACACTGGGGTCATGGGGTCCGAGTGCTCGCCGCCTTTATAGAGACATTGCTAAATGCCTAATCGATGCTTCTCAGGACCAGAAGGCTGGCTATTTTCTGGCCCAAAGAATAAGTATCGCCATCCAACGTGGCAACCCAGCCAGCATTCTGGGAACCTTCCCAGTCGGCAATGACGCGGAGGATTTTTTAAACGATATTTTGTAATGTAAATATTTTTAGTATATAATTATGTATATTTTGTACATTTTAATTCATATTGTAAATAAATAATTTACTTATTTAGTAAAATTAAAAAGTTAATAATTAAAAATTTAAAAAAATGTTAAGAAAGTTAAAAAAAAGAGTTAAATTAAAAAGCTAAAAATGAAAAATTAAACATTTAAAGTTAAAAATAAAAAGTTGAAAATCAAAAGTTAAAAATAATAAGTTAAAAGTCAAAATTTAAACAATAAGTTAAAAGGCCCCTAAAAATTTCCTATATAAAATGGGAAAATAAGAAAAGTTTCTTTAGCTGGCACCACTATACACCCACACAACGTCAAACAAGGCGAGTGTATGACATAAGCTCACGCACACTAGCATGCGTAGGCTGAACTGTTTCTATTGTAGTGAGGTCACACTATAAGTTTTGCATAACTTAAAAAAACAACATGTTAAAACCAAAATATTATGTTTATTGCTTTTCAAAATACTCTCCTTTACATTTTAAACATATTTTCATGCGATCGAACCATTTTTTAAAACAGGAGGACCACAGATCTGAAGACATGTTTTCTACGTGCTGATTGAACGCTATCACTGCCTCTTCGGAGTTGGTAAAAGTGAAACCTCCCATCAAATCTTTGATTTTGGGGAAAATACAGCAATTACAGGGTGCTAGGTCGGGGCTATGCGCAGGATGCATGACGAGTTGTACTTTTTCGGAAGCTAAAAATGACTTTGTTTTGTTGACCGTGTGTGAAGAAGCGTTGTCATGGTGTAGGAGAACGCGGCTTTTGAGTCGTCTTTCGCGAACTTTTTCTAACACCCTGGGTAAACAAATGGTAGAATACCACTCGGCATTAACATTCTTTTGATCTTCAAGTGGAATTGTACAGATGGGACCCGTAGCTGAGAAAAAAAACGCGATCATTTTTTTACCAACGTTTCTCGCCTGCCTCACTTTTGTTGGCTTGTTCTCAATTTCAAACACCCATTCACAAGATTGCTGTTTTTTTTCGGGTTCAAAACAATAAATCCACGTTTCGTCTCCTGTGACAATGTCATAAACAGCATTAGAATGTCCGTGGTCGTACTTCAGTAGCATCTGTGAGCACCATTCCACGCGAGCCCGCTTCTGCTCCGCTGTCAGTTCATGAGGGATCCAACGACAACAAAGTTTCCGAACTTTCAATTCTTCGTGTAAAATTTTCTGGATTTGACTCATGCCAATCCCCAATAGTCCTCGAATAGTCTCATAAGTAATCCGCGGGTTTTCTTCAATTAACCAAAATCTTAAAAAATCATCACTCTAAAATCTTTTCGACTTAATTTTATTTTCGTTGCATACGTAGAACTTTGATGTGTGATAAAAAACAATTGACAAATGATTTCCCGCCAATTGTTTTTTTTTTATTACTAAGAAGGTTGTAACGTTTAAAAAAATATAATATTCAAAATTCAAATAGTTCCGATTAGCTTGAAGTGCAAAACTTTTAGTGTGCCCGATGTATACTCGTAGTTCATCTAAGGTATCAACGTGTTTTTACAACTTACAACGCTTTGTAACTTAAAACGGGATCTTACTTAACATACTCGTATATCTACGTACTGCCAAAGTGTGATTACAATTTTACATAAGCAACGCCGCGGTTATCTATAGGCCATGTTTTATGAACAATAATTTCCTTAAATTTAGAGATAAGGTTAAAATACCGCAGTGACCAAATTTATTCTAAAACAAGTCGTTGCGATGCACGCACGCACTGTTCTACGGCTCGTGTCAGTTTTTATTTTCGTAGGTGGCGTGGACGCGTCTTACTGCGAAAGAATTCAACAAAAATATTGTGAGTAGGTAGGTACAGTTTACGAGGGATACGCTGAGCTTTGCATTTGTGTGTACGAGAACGTATATGTAACCTCTTTTAAACACAGAGCTACAAAAAGAGTTTTTACTCTACTTTGCGTGGTCACTCACACAAATGCAAAGCTCAGCTTATCCCTCGCGAACTCTATTATTCGGTAACTATATTATTATAATATTTTACCTATATAATATATAATTACTAACATAAAATTCCAGCAGAAAAAAATAGAGATTAGATTAAAACAAATCCTTGCGAGTTTATATTTTCGAGAATTTAACCAAAATACTGTGAAGATTAGCTATTTACCTACCTACCTAATTGAAGTGGAGTGCCTGTGTGTAATTTAAAATAAATACTTAGTGATTCACTAAATAGGTACATATGAGAGAATTTATGGAATACTTACATAAAAAAAAACAAGTTTGTTTGTCTGGCGGATAATTGATGTGATTCGGTATATCTGAAGCCATAACATAGGTATACGGGTATAGGTTCACGTAACAATAACGCTGGACGAGAGTTGGAGGGGTGAAAGAAAGAAAGAAACAAATTTATTATTCCACGATAACAAATACAAAAACAAAAAATAGACAAAAACAGTTAAAGACAATCTAAAAACAAGAAAAATAACATTAGACAATAATATTTGTACCTACCTACGTGGAATAAACAGCCGCCTCTCAGCGTAATGCTGTCTGCGAAGTGGTGCAAGTAGACAGCGCTGATTTTCAGAGGCGGCCAGATGTATTATATAAATTACTCGTTGACTGTGGGAGTAAATCGACCGGAGGCTTCTTTTCAACTTGCAGACTGGGGAGAATTTCTTTCATCTGTACCCATCTACGGTTTCTGTCAGATAATGTTTGAGGCCGTATTTATCAACCGATTTGCATGAAACTTTACACACACACTCCTTGCTTACAATGAATAACATTTGAATTATATTTTCTGGATTGGATGACAAATGAAAGAGTAATAAAGAAAATTGAAGAATAAATTTTCTAAACAAAGCCACTCCCGAAGTCTACGGTTCACAGAACCACTAGTAAATAATTGAACGTCACAATGAACATGCAAAAGTAAGAACGTCATCGACTCAAAGACTACAACCAACCGTTTTCACGTTTTCGTTAAACAACGAAAACGGTTGGTTACCGCCATATATATAGCGATAATTCGTTGAAGTTGAAGTGTTTCTTTTTATGTGACGCGAGGTATACATGCCATTAGTTAACGTAGCATAAGACGTGTTTAGATTAAGATACAAGTAATGTTTGGAGCAGAATAAGTCAGAGCGCAGTGTTGCCGCTTTAGCGATTTTGTCCCTAGATCTAGCGGATTTTTGATGAGCTTAGAGACTTTTTATTACCATCTAGCGACTTAATTTTTTTTAGCGACTTCTAACGATTTCTTGTATTCAAAGCTTAGAAGAAATGAAACATTTTTTTCAATAATGTAATAACAAAAATATTTTAGTGAAAATCTAAATGTAGTTACTAGCAACACCACGAATGACTATTGGTTTCTTGGGGAATCCCCTGCTAGATTTATGTTCTATCTAGTGGTTCGATGCCTCTCACTCTATCAAACAAAGTCTCAAATATCGGTTTATCTGCCATTAATATTCATAACCATTGTTTAAAGAAAGATACGAGAACTATTGGCAAACCTATTTGAAAAACAAACTAAACTTGCGTTTTGTACTTTGTAAAGTAGTGAATATTATGATCAAGTTGTTATTATACCAAATTCGTAGAAATGAGCATAAGTTTTCTTTCTTATAGGAATATCTCCTATAAGACAGAAAACTTATGCTCAGAAATATAGACCAGAATGGGAGAAGCAAGACGAATTTAAAATGTGGTTAAAACCTGTTTTCACCGATCAAACGAAAGCCTTTCGCTCGTTTGGCCATAGCGAAATATTTACCTTACTCTATGCGAAATATTCGCCAAATTAAATGATTTAAGTAAACACGCTGATACTAAGAAACACAAACAAAAATGTGAAATGATTTTAAAAAAATCAGCAAATTTGTTTTACTCCAGCTTCAAGGCCGAATAAATGCTGCTACAAATAAAGTGAGCTTACTTTTAGCTTTTTGAGTATAAAAAGCTAAAAGTAAGCTCGCTTTATTTGTAGCAGAGTACAGTGCCATTTCTCAAGTAGACCATCTGGTTGAATAGTGCAAATAGGTGTTTGTGGATTCAAAATTTGCTGACATAAAAATTACCACATTCCAACGCAGAAGAGGAACGATTGTTCAGTCAAATGAATATAATAAAAAACAAATTGAGGAACAGACTGGCTTCAACCACCATTCTTCTTATAAGGAATCAGCTTTAAATTTTAAAACAAAATTGCCATAGGTATGTTCTGCCAGATGATATCCTGACAAAAATCACAACAAGCCTTAAAAAACCCAACTGCTTCAGTAGCACCTTCCACGTCGACTTTTTTAGTGGAACCATCAACTTCTGCTGTTTCAAGACAGTTGGAAGTTGTCGAAGTCGAAGATGAGGCAATAAATGACGAAATTTTTGATTGCTTGAACCTTTAGTTTCCGTTTTTCTTTTCTTTTTTGCCGATATAGTTATGACTGATATGAATAAATGCGTGATTATCCGAATTTGCATTAATTTATACTACAATTCTTACCACTGAATAAATTGAAATATTTAGCGACTTCTAGCGGATTTTTTAAATACAGCTTTTTCAATATCTAGGGACTTTTACATCGAGATCTAGAGACTTTATTTTATTTGAAACGGCAACACTGTCAGAGCGTTATCCAGAACAGTTGTGTCTTTATATTTTAAATACCCCGTACCTCACACCTCATGGCGGCATGCCGTGGCGTAACCGATTGTCGTTGTCCAGTGACCGGCGAATTTCGCAACGCAGAGGATTCCTGCGTGCCTCGGTGCAGGTTTTAAGGAACGATATAATTAATTATACTTGTGAACTTGTGTCGCGACTGAAGATAAAGAAATCATCATAAAGAAGATAATGTAATAAGCTACTTTTTATCCCGAAAATGTGTTCCCGCGGGAATCAGAAAACATTTATAGTATATAAAATTCCACTAAAGTGCCGTGACGAGTTTCAGGTTATGTTAAAAAAGTCGTTGGGATGCACGCACGCACTGTTCTCCGGCTTGTGTCAGTTTTTATTTTCGTTGGAGTCGCCAACGCGTCTTACTGCGAAATAATTCACCAAAAATATTGTGAGTACCTTTATTATTTTAATTTTACATAAAGTTTCAGTAAAGTGGCGTAACGTGACACAGATTCCACGGAATCGCAAGCAAACACAACGCAATGTGAGTTTTGGGAATGAGATGCATTAGTAGTTTTGTTTTTATTTCATTATTCAAACCAGCGCAAAAAGGTAGACTACCTAGAAAGAAAAGAAAGAATGAAAAAACGTTTAATTGCACACAGGCGGGCACAATACAAAAACAAACAAACAACAAGGGTACACAATTACATACATGCATACTGTCCCACCTCTTTCCTATGGGGGTAGGCAGAGACTATGTAATTCCACTTGCTACGATTCTGACATACGTCTTTCGCTTCTTTCACTTTCATAACTATCTTCATGCACGCTCTCGACCTACTCTTGACCTGGCCTTTGGTCTCCAATTTGGTCGAAGTTACCTGCCTGTCCATTTACAACCGCCTTATGTATCTGTTTCGTCAATCTGTTTTCATCCATACTTTCTACGTGCCCGAACCATCTAAGCATCCCTTTTTCTATCTTACTCACTTCATCTTCTGACACACCGCATCGTTCTCGTATTATACATCTTCCATCCCTTGTAAACTTGGACCCTATATACCTACACAAACTCTTTCACTTGCTCCACTCTTTCTCCTTCACTAACAATCGCGCAGTTCGACATATTTTCGTCTCGTTCAAATACCATTACTTTGGTCTTACTTACGTTCACTTTTATTTCCTTCCTTTTTAAAGACCCATTCATAATATCAATCATCACCTGCAAGTCCTCCGCCGACGACGCATGTATTATTTAGTCATCAGCGTATAAGAGGCACTTGATGGTCAATCAACTCGCTTGCAAATCTTTCAGACAGTTATCCATGTATAGATTAAACAGCATTGGCACAATTCCCCAAAAAAAATCTAAAAGCATGGTAATTATAATGTCCCTAAACACAAAAATTAAAACAAAGCAAGCATATGTCAATGACGTGTTGTGCCTATGTACAGTCTGAAATCTAATACGCCCTTATTTATTATTTAGTAGTTTATGAAACCGCTACATAACGAAAGACAACAAAAGCAGGTCTCAAAGAAACAAACCTCGTTGAAGTAGTCGGTTGCTGCTGCTGCTACGCGACTGCTACCTTAGAGATCCCGAGTTCGATCCCCGGGTCGCGTCAAACATTTTTACGATCTGCAAAATTGTTTCGAAAGGTAAAATTGGCAGTGGCAAACCCATGGGGGCGCCCGTACCTAACGGTTAGAGGCCCTCCGTGGAGGCGCCCTAGCCCTCTGACCGAGGGCAATGGCGCCTCCACTGACTCAGAGTCTCTAGCCAGAGCAACTGGACGGTCTTGGGTCTTGGGTTCTCTGAGGAGCACGTTCCTCTGCGCATGGCTCCGTCTCAGACGTCCGACGCGGATAGCAGCAGCAAGAACGACGTTCCCGAAGGGAGAGTGAGCTAGGTTCGGCAGTACTTCTGCTCAGACGTCGGAAAATCACTGTCCCCGGTCCCGGTATTCCTGGCCCTCGAGGAAACTGATCTGTTGACCGTCAGGTGCTCCACATTTGCCAGCACTTTGCCCCTGGCTGGTGGGACCCCTACGCTAGATAAAACATTGATCACGTGAAATTGCATACTAGAGATAGGAACGATTTCTTTTTGTGAGTACAATTTTCTTAATTTCCAGCCCCTCCAAGAAGACTAGTGACTCAACATGGTGTACCAAAGAACATTACCCTGTACTACGACAGTGATGCCGGGCGTGCTGCCGCTGCCATTCTCTACGTCGTACTACAATACGCCCTCGGTTACCAGCAACTGTTTCTTCGACCAACACCAAACAACATTCGATCTGAAGAGATTTGCTACAACACGGGTCCTTTCAAAGAGTAATAAATAGCACACCTATCTAAAACTATATAATTTTACAATATGAATCACAAAAACTATAGTCCTGGGCTGGATTCGAACCAGCGACTGTTAAATATAATATTTAAAATTACTGATCCACTTTTGCATTTATAATAACGTTTCGTGGTCTAGTACTCCCGCCGTGTGCTTCAGGTCTCTAAGGTTTCGAAGCCTCAGTTGCGCACTTTATCTTTGTTAGATGATGATGAGTTTATATTTTTCTGTTTTCAGAGTGAATATCACTGTCAGCGCACCCTCAAACAAGCCATTGCTCGTATACTTCGCCAAGCCCTACAGAGATGTATATAATAGGTGCTCCGGTCTTTACTATACTGGTTATTACAAAAATGAAGACACTGCTAGAGAATGTGGTTTCGTAGTACCTCCTAAAACGTAAGCAGCATTTGTTATACTCTTCTATGGTTTTAGTTCGTTTTTTTTGTTTGGGTTTCACTTAAAAAAGCCGTATGCGTTGGTGCGGAGATCGGTTCCTCACGAATGGTTTACAAAAACTTTGTTACATAGTGACACCAAAATAAACCGTAAATCTATGTTTTTGAACTCAGATTCATGCCTATAGTCAAAGTGAACCCAGAATATATTACCCGTTTAGTTTTCCAAGTTTGAAGGACTAGTCATGACATTTTATGTACGCAGTTGTTATGGAATGTACTTACCCTTTTTTTTCCATTTCAGTAAATACAAATTTGAGGTTTATATAATAACGGATGAATCGTATAGGAACATGCAACAGATGTACCTACCATGTATAGTGAAATGTAATTCAACTGCGAGATTCAAAACGATGAGCCGTTTAAAGCTTTTGCAAAAGCTACGAAAAGACGATGAATCGTTCTCGTTCGTTGATTACCATATGTGGAGTGAAACCCCAGACGTAGAAGTGGCCGAAATACCGAATTGCTTATATGAAACTCATTGTTTCATAGAAACTAATATAGTTAAATTGTTACATGGTCATGCAGTAAAGACAATCACCGGTAATAACTGTCTCATAAAACAATATGCACCACAAATTTTTGAAATCACAGATAAATATGCACCTACTCTTGTATCTTTAAAACCTTTACTTGAAATAACAACTATAATAAACAAAGACATTGTAGAAAGCACATGTGAATGGGTTTCACAGAATTATGATATCATTGATTCTTTAACAGCTAAATACAAACCTACCAACATAAACCATACCATAATATCTATTGCTTGCAATGATACTTCAGACTTGAGGCGTGTTGAACTGTACTTAGATTCAGATAGACAAAAACCGAACAATTCAGGTTTCAATATTGTAATTCAAAGATTTGATGTAGATTGTACTGATCTAGTAGCAGTTTGGGGCGCTATAAATGATTTTAAATCCCATGATATCAATGCCGGTATCATTGGAATAGTAACAGGAAAAGTGATAAATATCGAGAATGTTATTAACATTGCGAAACTGTCTGATATACCAGTAATATTGTACGATTCAACTGATATTGACGCAGTTACTATTAAAGCACTTACTACTGACGAATATTCCACTGACAAATATAACGTAATACCCATTTGGCTATCTACAGGTCAACCACTTCATCTGACTATTTCATTAAAAGTTTTTCTTCACCAGATGGGTTGGACTCGAATTGCGATAATTACTGATCAAACCTCAAGTGCAAAGTTTTTTAAAAACAACCTTATAAGCCTTGGAGGTATAACAATAGGTGAATATAGTCTAAGTAGTAATTACACAGATGAAGAAGCTGAGAATGTTCTACATTTAATAAAAGTAGACAATGGTCGTATAGTATTTGTCAACACAGATTACCATAAAGCGGTTAATATCCTTGGAGCCGCGGTGAAACTCAAAATGAATATAAAGGAAGAATATGCGTGGGTTACGCGTGATTGGCAAACAACAGATATTGCATTAGATTTAACGCACTTCGTAATTTCATTTTCTTGCAAGAATAGTAGCGATGTACCGAGCACTTTGGGTAATATTGATCACCGTTATAAGTTGGATGAAATATTTTCTTATAAATTATGGTCTTCGCAAACTGCAGCTTTCGCGAATGCAGTACTGACACTGGTATATGGCTTTGACGAGTTCTTTCTTAAATATCCTGAAGCTCGAGATGACAAACAAAGTAATCAAGTTATTCGGTAAGTAATGTTTTGTACAACTTCATACAATATATATTATATACCACGAAGTAGTCACCCTCTGTTAAAATCTGAATGCCATCTGAAAAAAACTAATAAAATATCGCCATATCGCCAGAAATGTTTAAAAATAGTCGCAATATGTCCCAAATAGTTCTAATCTGATAGGTATCATTAGAACACCTAGGTAGGTTTGACCTAGGTCAAGCGGTAATTTAGTATATAACGTTAATTTTTTTGGAAATTTCTTTTTTATTTAGAAAATCAAGATGTTTAAAGGTAAGGATTCCTTTAAACATCTTGAATTTTTTGAATTTTATTAGATTCTCAATGATTTAAATATTACTATATTTTTACACATATAAATTTTGACAAAGTGCCAAAATTAAATTATTAAGTTATATTTTATGGACGATTTCAGACAATTAGAGAAACACCTAGCTGAAATACAAGTGAAAGGTGTTACCCAAACCCTAAAGTACAAAAAGCACATGCTTGAAGAAGTTGTTGTATTTATAGAACAATGGCAAAATGGCAAACGTCAACTCTTAAAGCAATTGAGAGTTAACTCAACAGACCGCAGAGTCACAGTGGACAATGAGACTGAGATTGCATATGAAGGTTCGAAACCTCCAAATGATTTTCAATCGAAATGTATATGTCAAGTCGGTGATCCGTACAAACCAACTTGTTTGGATAGTTTATTGTTCATTTGTATAGCTTTCATAGGATTTGTCATTGCGTTATTACTGTGGAAGCGTATTACGAGACCCAGACGACGAAAAAGGTAAGGTGTTTTATCTACTTATTAATTTCTATATCCTTTCATTAAAGTCGGTTCAGCTATCTTCACATGTGCCTGAACAAACGAACTGTACAAGTTTTATTGTTTAAAGGAGACAAAATTATGTTGTTGTAGGTCATTCAAATGGCATACTTAAAACGTACACATAACAAGCTGCTAAAGAGACAAAGCCATTACACAAGAGGTCCCAAGGCGGCCCAAGTAGTCTCCTACCGCGGAGCACCTGCCGACGGACGAACGTGGTTATTGATTGCCCGGAAACGGTAACAACGAGAAAGTGACTGGTGAAATGTGTTGTAGAGGGGGGTTACCCGTCAGGTATATAGAAGTGATTTCGTAACGTATGTTTTTGAAAAGTAGGTAATGTATTATTTATACTATACTTGTTTACTTTCAGAGTATACACACCTATTTCTACAAACAGTGATTCTTCGACTAATTCATCTGAGCAAGATTTAATTCCACTTTCAACTATGTAACACTATGTTCATAATACTAGTAAAATATATTGAAAATAAGTACATATACATACCAAAGAACATTATGTATTATTTTATTTTACATATTTGAATGAAGGACTGGTTATTATTATTATTATTTTATTTTTTTATGTTTGGTTCGCCAAATTGACGCCGCCCGCCTGGTGGTAAGTCGTGACGACGTCTAGCGATTGTGGGCCACTCTCACAGCACGTAATACTATAGAGAGTGGCCCTCAACTTGACGACCTGCTGATATGCCTCTTCACGCTCCGCTTAAAGAACCCAGGATTATATGTGGGAGGAAACACGTGCACAGGCAGGGCGTTCCAGGCCACTATCGTTCGGCAGAGAAACGAACGTTTAAAACGTTCGGTTCTCGCGAACATGCTATCCACTGTGTGGGAGTGGCATCTCTGCCCGGCACGAGTCGTTCGGGATCGGAAGGAAGAGGGTGGGATCAGATTGAAGAGCTCTTCAGAACACTCGCCGTGGTAAATACGGTAGAATGCGGCCAAGGAAGCTATTGTTCGGCGCTGAACTAGCGGCTCAAGGCTTCTCGTTACCTCCGGACAATCTATAATACTACTATAATAATACGCAGTGCCGGATTAGCCACGTAGCAAGAGTAGCAAATGCTACGGGCCCCGCGACTCGGGGGGCCCCGCGGTCTAATACCTGTCTGACCGTAAAAAAATACCAATTTATAATACACGTACCGTAAAAAAAATACACGTACCTACCACGAGAAACGTTGGTATCAAAATCTACAACAATAATTTAAAATTTTACCACGTTTCTACAATTGAGCGCTGGCTACACCAAAAGTTGTGTTGTACTGCTTGCACTGCGCTACACGCAAGTTGGTAGCACGGCAAAACTAACAGGGGAATCCCCTGATATTGTCATCGAACGAGCTAGTCGTAACAACCCGATCAAATAAAATAGGATTCTATCGACTATCAAACAATAAGAAAATGCTGTACATTTATGTTTGGCACAACATAAAAAAACTTTTAAAAGGACTTTAGATGTGAGCCATTCTTGAGAAAAGTTGTTTTGACATTGCTTCGAGTACTGTTTTTAGTTTTCTAACCTGACTTTGCGCTGTAAGCAAAAGCAACTCATACGATTATCTATTTTAAAACACAGTAGAAGAGTTTTTGTTTTTGTACGTAGTAAATGAAGTAAAGCATAAACGAGAATAATTTCACTTAAGTTAAGATATTTTACTAGTTATGTTTTGCATATTCACTTCAAATTATTTTTAGTAACTCTTAACATTTGCGGAGTCAAACTTTATAAACGCATATAAATAAAAACAAATACCTCAATCTCATTAATTTTCGTTCATTTAAGTTGTATAAAGAAAGTTACATTTCATGTCCTTTAAAAAAAATTATTATTCTATGCAACATTTTTGATTATTTTAATGTCGTATTAAATTTGATTCCTTTTATAAAACTTTTGTAAGTTATTTAATACATATAAATAGCATTTGTCAAGTTATTTTTTTTTATTTATAACGTTGGATAAATAAATGTACAGTCGAGCCTTTCACATAGACTCCATTTGCTTCACATAAAACGAATGGCATGGTTGGTAGTGAGCCTGCCTGCGGCGTCTGAGGCCCCGGTCCGAATATCGGCGAGATAAACAATTAATTAAAAAAATATTTGTCTAACCATAGGTAACATGAGCAGCAGATCTAGAGATACCGGTCGACACTATGCTTCTGGAAGTACTAAGCGTAAAGCAAAAGACGAAAAGGAAAAAAAGAACGAAGCTGTTTTATCAAAAACACGTAAGCTGTTCGACTTTTTTAATGTTCAGAGTGATGTTGCTGAATCTACTGAAAATAAAGCAAAACATACAGAAGTTGCATTTCATTGTACATATAATAGTGGTACTACTACTGTTTCTAATGAAACTACATTTTCTACAAGTGATGCTGTAGCTGAAGAGATAGCAATTCCTTCTAATTTAGTTATATCATGCTCTAGCCAAAGAGAAGTTACTCACAGCCAGTACTCTTGATCCAGAGCCGTCATGTTCAAGCCAAAAAGCAGTCGATGGTATATTATTGCATGATTTCACTACAGTTTCAAGTCTAAAACAAAACGAAAGTAAAATATACTCCAACGATATTGGTGAATGGCCGAGCAACTTCGATAGAGATTATTGGATTGCAAAAGGAAGCAGCGAACTGCAACATATGGATAGCGATTTTTTGTCTTCAAAGAAAATTTACGAAAAAGAAAATAATCCACGATTCTGCCAAAAGTCCTTTTTCAGCTATAAACATAAACTAACGAATAAAACTCATGTCAGAGACTGGTTGTGTTATTCGGAAACCAAAGGACGACTTTTCTGTTTTGTTTGCAAAGTTACGAATTCAGATACTTCGTCACCACGGTTTACGAAAGATGGATTAGATGACTGGAAGAATGCGCACAATTTGTTGACAAGACATGAAGAAAGCACTCCACATAGACAAGCCATAATTTCGCTGGTAAATCTCAAAAACAAGAATACGCGTGTTGATTCTCAACTTGTGAGCCAAATTGAGACTGAGCAAAATTATTGGAGGCTACTCTTAAAACGAATCATTGCAGTAATAAAGTTTTTAGCAGAACGAGGTCTTGCGTTTCGGGGTAGTGACGAAATTGTTGGTTCCCCCCACAATGGCAATTATTTAGGCTTATTAGAATTAATAGCCCAATTTGACGCTTTTATGGCTCAACATATTCAAAGTTATGCTAATAAAGGAAAAGGACATACGTCATATTTATCAAAAACAACTTGTGAGGAATTTATTCATCTAATTGCATCAAGCATACTGGATCAAATAATTTGCGAAATTAAGAGATGCAAATACTACTCAGTTTCATTGGATTCTACTCCAGATATATCGCATGTAGACCAACTGACTCTGATAGTGCGCTATGTTCTACCATCTGGACCAGTGGAAAGATTCGTTAAGTTCTTAGACATGGAAGGTCATACTGCTGAACAACTCGCTCAAAGTTTATTAGATTTCTTAAGTGAGAGTGACATTGATATCAAAGATTGTCGTGGGCAAAGCTACGATAATGCCAGCAACATGAGTGGGAAATACTGCGGCTTACAAGCACGAATTAAGGAAATAAATAAATACGCAGAATATATTCCCTGTCTTGCACATTCCTTAAATTTGGTTGCTAAGTGCGCTGCAGACTGCTGTAGAAGCATTACTTTTCTTCGATTTCGTTGAAAACCTCTACACGTTTTTTTCTGCTTCTACCTACCGATGGAGTCGTCTCACGAACGCATTGAAAGATTCTACTTCAAAAATTCCGATTTTGAAAAGGTTATCGGACACTAGGTGGTCAGCCAGAGCTGATGCTACGAAGGCGCTTTTATGTGGTTTTATCACTATTAAGCAAGTTTTGGAAGACATTTTCAATAATGTAGATCAAAAAGCAGAGTGCCGTAATAAAGCTTACGGACTAGTTTCAACGATGAATAAGTTAGAAACGGGAATAATGACAATTATGTGGAACCGAATCCTAGAACGCTTGCAAGCGACTAGTGCTTCGCTGCAGTCGTCTGATCAAGACCTTAACACAGGATACGCCCTTTATGAAACAGTATATGCCTACGTACAAGCAATGCGATCTACATTTTCAGATGTTGAGGCAAAAGCCAAAGATCTGACCGACTGTGAAGAGTATCAGCAACAGACTTCAAGACGAAGCAAGCGGAATACAAAGTACGACCATTTCACCGGCTCTACTACACTCGACAACTTTGTTGAAAATCAAACACCTGGACAACGTTTTGAAATTCAGGTGTTTATTGTCATTATTGATAACGTACTGTCTGCTTTAACTAAACGTATGGAAGCATATCATGAAATTACTGGTGTTTTTAGAATATTTCGACAGCTAAAATCCCTTACAACAGAAGAGATTTTGCAAAACGCCTCACGTATGGTCAGTGCTTACGAAGATGATTTGGAAAGTAGCCTAGGCGACGAATTAGTGCAGTTCGCTGAACTGCTGAAAACAGATGTGGCTACTGTTATTGATAGCAAGAAACAAGAGTCTCTGGAACTGCAATTTTATAAACTTTTATTAAATAATTCCTTAGAATCGTGTTTCCCAAACGTAGAAATTGCCTTGCGCATTTACTTGTCTCTCATGATCACTAACTGCAGTGGCGAACGTTCTTTTTCAACGTTAAAACGTATTAAAAACGAGTTAAGAAACACGATGGGCCAAGAACGTCTTAATCACCTTACTTTGATGAATATAGAGTATAATTTGCTTAAAGAAGTCGATAGTGAAAGTGTTATCTCTAAATTTGCCCATATTAAATGCAGAAAAGTTCATTTGTAATAGTTTTGTTTTATTTAATACCCTTTAACTTGAGAAACTATAGCAAACGAAGGGCCTCTTGACAGAATTTGCTACAGGCCCCGCGCTGGCTTAATCCGGCACTGATAATACGGATAGCCGTCGCTGCATAGCGTCGAGAGCGTCCAGCAGATACTTCGCGGAGCCGTCCCAGAGGTGAGAGCAGTATTCGACGCAGGGTCTAATCTGCGTCTTGTACAGCAGACACCTCAGGTCCGGTGTAAAGAATCTCTTTACCTTATTCAGTATTCCTAGTTTCCGCGAAGCTAGCCATATACATCTTTCGATGTAGTTTTTATTATTGAGCTCTCGACGAACGTCTATGCCAAGGATATCAAGGTTGTCCTTCATTGGTAATAATGCATTCTGAAGAGAGGGTAGGGGAAGGAACACGCCTGTGTTTTGCGGGCATTGAACTCGACCAGGTTCTCGGTACCCCATTGAGAGATACTATCGAGGTTACGGTCGAGATCAGCCACGAGTCGTCGTCTCTCCTCCTCAATCTCAGATCGCCCCGCCGTCGGACGAACCGAGTAACTCCTGTGCAGTGTGCTGTCATCTGCATAGCAATGAATGTTCCCGAGGGATAGCATATCATTGATATGCAGAAGAAAGAGAGTTGGTGATAGTACGGACCCCTGCGTTACCCCGGCATTCACTTGCAAATAGCGAGAAGCCTGGCCATCGCAGAGGACCCGCACTCGGCGCTCGTTTAAAAAGCTGGCAATCCAGCTGCACAGTTGAGGAGGTAGACCATATGCCGGAAGCTTGGAAAGGAGCGAAGCATGCCAGACCATATCGAAGGCTTTGGCGATGTCCAGGCTAATAGCCAAGGACTCGCCGTGCCTTTCCATAGCCCCACCCCAGACATGCGTTACGAATTCCAGAAGATCACCCGTTGATCGTTTTGGCCTGAAGCCGTATTGTCGATCATTGATTAGCGAGTGATCCTCTTGGTATTGCATGAGCTGCTTATTTATAAGGAGCTCAAGCACCTTGCAAATGACTGAGGTGACAGCTATGGGTCGATAGTTGTCTGGATCGGATCGATCCCCTTTCTTGGGGATCGGTTGTACGTTCGCCTCCCTCCAGACCTCCGGCACGAGCCCTGAAGAGTATGACAGGCGGTACAGACGCGTTAATACTGGAGACAACTCAGCTGTACATTTTCGTAGCACCACCGCCGGAATGCCATCAGGGCCAGTGGCTTTCCGCGTGTCGAGTGACCGCAGCACGGCCCGTACATCAAATTGCCTGATAACAATATCAGGCATTGTCTGGCCACAGTTGGCGATGGCGGGGGGCTGCAGGCCACGGTCGTAGACCCGGGAATTAGCCGCAAAGAGGTCTGCGAGCATATCCGCTTTCTCTTGGGCTTTGTGAGCCAGTGTTCCATCTGGGTAACGCAGCGGTGGCAGCGAGGGCTGACAAAAGTTAGATTGCACGGCTTTGGCCAGTTGCCAGAATCCACGGCTGCCCGTGGGATGGGAAGTGAGCTCCTGACCAAGCCGCGCGACGCGCTGGGCATCCGCTCTCTTAAAGACTCGATTTTGTGGCCCGGTTGTACGCTGCTTTGAGGTGGCCCACGTTTGGGTCGCGCACAGCCCGGGCCCTGATCCAGGCGCGATATGCCGACTATTTTTGGCAAACAGCTTTGGCACAATCTCGCCCGAACCAGGGACGGGCTCTGCGGATACTGGCGACATCAGTGAAAGGGATGTAATAATCCATCCCTAAACTGATCTCGCCAGCAATCGCAGAAGCACTATCCGAAGGAGCCTTTCCTACAAAGCAGCGCTGACTCCAGGGGACGGACGCATAATAATCGCGTAGACCGTCCCAATCCGCTGACGAGTAGTGCCATAGTCGTTGTGACGTTTGTACAGGACGTGCAGGAGGTGACCTTCATGCCTGCGTGAACAACACAGTGGTCGGAACTACCCAGTGGGGCTCCTACCGAAACACTGTACTGGGCTGGGCGACTCGTCAGCAGTAGATCTAGCAGAGCGGGCGCGTGATCTGACCTGTCTGGTATCCGGGTACCATCATACCATCATACCATCTGGGTCAGACCGTGGGAGAGAGCGAACGCATGGGTGGTTCTACCCGCATGATCAGTCTTGAGGGACCCCAGACATTCAATGTGATGGCCATTGAAGTCCCCCAGAAATACTAAGTCAGCGTTTGGGAACCGCACCTGCGCTTCATCAGCCGTCTCGCTGAGGTACTGGAAGAGCTTTGTTATCTCAGAATCCCCTGTGTGGGATCGGTAGACGCACACGTAGATCTGGCTCATAGAGCCATGGTCTACGTGGCAGCGCAACCGGCTGCAGCAAACATCCGCCCTAACGAACACGCACACCCCGGCTTTGTCTCGAAATTGTTCCTCGATGACATAGCCGGGGTAACACAGGTAAGACGTGTCGTCAGGGCGGCGTATTTGTGTCTCCGTGAGGAACATCACAGCGGGCCGTGCCGTCTCAAGGTGATGGTGGACGGCATCGAGGTTCGCATCGAGTCCACGGACGTTAGTGAACTCCACCTCGAAAAGTGAAGTTGTGGGGTTTCCTAAGGCCGCTGTGTAACGTTTATTTTTTCTTTGTTGCACTGCCATTGTAGATTTTGAAGAAGAAGAAGCGTGAAGACAGGGCGACATTTGGTGCAACAGTAAGTAAGTGACAAGGCGCAGGGGCTAGCTTTGTCTTAGAACCGTGTGGTTAGGTCGGAGCCGACTCGCCGGACGGAAGGGCTCCCAAACCCCCTGATGCAAGGCCGCCGCTACCCCACACCGGTTACCACCCGGAGCGGCGATCCCACATCAGGATTATGCGCAACATGTGGGGCAGCCTCCTGGGGTGGTTGGTCCCAGGCGGGCCCCATGACTGTGTTGCGGGCGGCCGCGGCAACGCCGTTGCTAAGGGTCTCCCTGGCCGGCGAATCGACGTACACCACCCACACTAGACTCTGTTTCGCCCCCACTGGTCCCATGCCTGCTGCACCATACATCGCCCCGGGCCCGGCGGTGCAGCTGCTGAACCCCTAACGCAACCCAGCCTGGGCTGGGTTACTTGGGGGGCTTTAGCACAGCTGCACGGTGGTACCCCTCCGGACCAACACTGTTGTACCACCTGGTACCCACGTAGGGGCCGAAGCCACTCCATAGGTACCGTAAATTAACGAGCTTCGTCCGTTTATCAGCAGGTGCGCCACTAGCAGGTGAGGTCGCTGGGGCCCTAAAGATGTTGGTAGAGCCCTTTAGCACCCAATTATATATTATAAAGTTAGTCTTCAAAATTTGTATCTAGAGTGAAATTGTTTCGAAAATATAGTTTGGACCAGAAACGGATATCGCTAATTAAAAAAAAAAGGTCACTTGTGTGACACACCAGACAAATCCTTGTTAAATACGTACAAAATAGAGGAATATAGGACCGATTGTGACAGGTGACGTAAAGTGGCTTTTTCAGGCCTCGTAAGGCAGTGACAGCAGATTATGTTTACTGTGACCAACTATGTACAATGGATGGCAGAGCCCCTGCCAACCCTGACTTTTATATCAATCTTCACCATTATTGCCCCACACAAGAGCTTAGTAGGAGAGACCGGTGCTGGTTCTAGCTACTTGCAAGTAAAGGCTGAGGTACTGCTATTAACTCGCTTTCTTCTGCATATCAATGACTATCTGATCGCCGCAGCTCCGCCCGCGTGATTTAGTTTACTCGTTCCCAGTTCCTGTGGGAACACATAACCGGGATAAAAAGTAGCATATGTTACTCAGGGTGAATGTAGCTTTCCAATGGTGAAAGAATTTTTGAAATCGGCACAGTAGTTTTTGAGTTTATTCATTACAAACATACACACAAAAATACAAATCTTTCCTCTTTATAATAGTAGTATAGATATGCTATCCCTCGGGAAATGGGGTGCCGAGAACCTGGTTAAGTTCAATGCCCGCAAAACAAATGCGTGTGCATTTACAGCGAAGAGATCCCTTTTCCTTTCCCTACCTACCATCTCTTCAGAATGCAATATTACTAATGGAGGAAACTAAGGACCAACCCCCCCTGGTAAAACACTATCTAGCAATTCACTACTTACCTATATGATTGCTTTCTTGGTCTTTCAGCAAAATTATCGTAGGCGCCAAAAATACCACAAAATAAGTATCGATTGTTTTGTTGGTATAATATAAATTATCGTCAAAAATTATGACTCTCGTGGTAAATTTCATTTCAAAAGCACGATTTGAAATACGCCTAAGTAAACTAATCACAAGCTGGAAGAGATAGTAACTTAATAGAAGTATGGCAAACGTCAACTCTTGAGGGTTCTTTTTTTTTAATTCTGCCTAGGGTAGTCTCACTCTGACCTAGGGCCGCGGCCAGTCCTACGTCCATTGCCGAGCGCCTCTGGTTAGCACACAAAGAATTTCCAGTGGCACCCGGCGAACTCTTGGAGCTATTAAAAGTTTTTGTAACAGTAGACTATGAGACTGAGATCGCATATTATGAAGGTTCGATGCCGCTCTCACGTTCGTTGCCGGGCGTCTCTGGCTCACACGCAGAAAGTATTTCCAGTGGCGTCCGGCAACTGGAGCCTGCCTGTGTGATATAGTTTTCTCAATACCAATTCGAACGATAACACATTACTATGATTAAGTAGCCTACAGCACTCAAGGACAATGTAGCTAAAGGTGAAAGAATTTTCAAAATCGATTCAACAGTTTCTATAATATGCAAAGAAACAATCCAATTCATTCCTTTAAATAATATAATATATAATAAATATATATAATATATATAAATATAATAAATAATATAATTAACTATAGACTACATAAATGTTAAATTTACAAAATGAAATAGAAACTTCTATGTCGATGCATGGAGTATTTCGTACAGTGTGAAGTGGCTATGATATTGAGGTAGGTAGGTTACGAAAATAATTCATAAGTACTGAATTTATTGCCGATATCAAAAATAGTGTTAGCTCGTTCCAGATTTTCATATACTCGTAGATCAAGATATAAAGTAGTGACCTAATTCGCATAGGTTTTAACCTATTTTCGTACCAAACTTCATCAAGATTACGCGATGCCTGAACAAAGTGTCTTTAAAAATGGGTCACATAATTATGTCATTTATACAGAACGATGTTTACCAAAACAATTCTCTCTGTCAGTTCAGACTCTCGGATACACCACAACATGACTGTATTGGCGTAAATTAAGATTTGGAGCCCAAGCCAACTTCAACAACGTATGGTACACCTGCTGATCAACGAACTATCTTAGTATCATAGAATGGAAGGCCAATCATAATTGGTATATACTTAGCCAACAACATAATTGGTGACATTATATTACATGCCTGTGAATACCCTTCGGGGAAACAGGCTTGTTGTTACAAATGTGTAAAATTCATAAAAACTGAACATAACTGGTTAATCGCAGAAAATATTATCGAACTAACAAAGGCGTAGGTATCATCTTGAGTGTAGTACTTCAATACCTACCAATAATCACATGTACCTACCTGTTTAATCCACTTGGTCATTAGTAGATTTCATGTTGCAATCCCATTTTCCTTCCCTAAACGATACAATGTCAGTATTACCGATTTGGTTTTCGGTAGCAGACGTTTCTCCAAAGCAAATTTTTATGTGAACATTGAAATCGCCATGGGCCGCGGAATGTTCTTAATAGTGTTTGCAGTAACCTTTGTTAATGTGATCCAGGCTATTGATGGCTCCGTGTCGTACTGTGATCTTGTGAAACAACATTACTGTGAGTATTTATATCAAACAATCAATAAATTAATGAAATACTGTTATTGTAAATACTACAAACTTGCTTTGCTTGCGGCCTTTTGCCTTTACCTTTGTATGTCTTTGTTGTCCCTTACCTCTCCCCTTACTTTTTCGCGATTCCCAGATACACATCATTATTGTTAGTGTCAGATAAAACACACATCTGCATAAAAGTCTTATATAGACACCTTGTAAAATTTAATACTTACCGTTTATTTTATTTCGACTAAATTTTACATCAGCGGAGCGCATAAACAAAACATGGTGATCACTTCGATGCGCGTGGCGGGGGCTACAGCGGGGATGACGGAGCGTGGGGAGGGAAAGAGTTTACACTGCTCTAGGTTGTGTACTTTTATAGATGTGTAGGTGATCCCCAATACTCGCTGACTCCCATTACCCTGTTTTCCCCTAACAAGATAAAAAAATGAAAGATTATAAAATAAAACCCCGGTCAGCTCTGTCTATCTAATATATATTAAAGCTACTGAATCGATTTTAATACGGTTATCAATGCTATTAAAGATAATCAAAAGTTGAAATCATAATATCTTATCCGACATTTGACTGCATCACCTGCAAATGGCTGGCGAGCCAAATTCCCAAGTTCGATTACCGGTTTGGAACAAAACTTTCCGTGATTCGCAAATATTTGTACCGGAGATCGGTTGTTTCATAAGTGTATTTATTTACAAAAAAGTACAAATGTATTTGTACTTATCAGCTATCTAGTTCTCAAAGAACAAGCTCTGCTTAGTTTTAAGTTCAGTGGCGTTGTTTAGAAATGTGATAATATATTTAAAGCTTACAGCTCCAGAAGAGAAGTTCGTCAGCCAGAACAGCGAGCCAAAGAACATCACCGTGTACTGGGATAATAATATAACACGTGCGGCTGCTGCTCTCTTACTGGTCACCCTACGTGATGCCTACGGTTACCAGCAAGTCCAACTTCAATTGTCTTCTAATGATTCAATTGTCTTAGAGGGTCTTCGGAAACGAATCGATGAGTAAGATATTACAGCTTTCATACCTCGTTTTGAAGTTTAGGTACAACACCGTTTGGTCCCCTAAGGAGTCTACACTGGTGTTTATTACACCACCACCACCAGTCACTGTTGCTCCCAACTCCCACGTAATATGCTCTATTGCCGCATTTTGTGTATTTTCGTCGCCGTCAGTAGCTTTACCAATCATAATATTTATGTAAACCAACTAAAACCTCTTTTTTTATAATGTCTTCTCCAAACTTCCATTGCCAGAAGTCGTGTAGGTCCTCGGAAGTATCCTTACCCTAGGACGCCGTGCAATTGAAACGTCTGACTTCACATTAAAATGCAAACTCTCAAATTAAAAATTCAATATAGGACTATATTTTTAACTCCGACATCATACATCCCAAACAGATGGACCAATTTTGATGAGTTGTTTTATTCTAATGCCGATGTATTCGTGATGGTTCTTAGCTATATGAAGCTTGTTCACTTTCTTGGTACTGAAAGGATCACAATCACAGGTCGAAGTTTAAGTTTTAATTTAATCTTGTTATTTACTTATTTTAGGGTACAATTGACCCCATTTACGTCGTGGTCGTTGTCATCAAATAACAACGAATGTACAGCCACAATCATACAGCATAAAGGATTAAAGATATACTTTCACATATCGAAACATTGGCGAAAGAACAAGCTATGCAGTAATGCGCATATAATTGAATTTTATGAGGACACACATAGACTGACTGATTGCGGATTTCTAAGTTCTACTAGAAGGTAACCTATTTACACCTATATTTTAGGTCAAATTGTTTGTAAGGGGTAATTTTTGGAACTACTGAACCGATAAGACAAATTTATTCACTAACGTAAAGGAAAAAAGGAGAAGCATCAGTCACGCGGCTTGGTCAGGAGCTTATTTCTTATCACACGGGCAATCTTAGACACTGGCAACTGACCAAAGCCGTGTACGCAAACTTTTGTCATAGGTCACTAGCCTACAGACAGAGAACATGCTCATAGACCTCTTTGCGGCTTATAGTCCATTGAAATGTTACATTTTTTGGGGCTAAGTGTGCAAAAGTCAGAGGACGCTATTTTATGTTTTAGATTTCAAGGGGGGGGTGTAGTGTAAAATCCAAGTTTGTGGGGTCCCTTTCCACCATCTTGAAAAAGGGTCGCAAATAGTTATCGCGCTCTATCGGGCAAACTATTCATCGCACAAAAACATTGCGACCACATTTTTGTCGCAAATTATATTCTCTACAACTTTGTCCTATAACTTTTTGTCGTAGAATTAAACATTACAAAGTTATACAAAAACAGATAAAAATTTGAGAACGAATTTTCTTTAAGGGGTTATATTTTTTTCACTGATAATTTTACAGTAAATTTCACCAGAGCATATTTGTAGATGAGTTTTCGAGGAATACTTTCCAATATTAACATTTTTATATTTATTTATTTATAAGGGTTTTACAGCGCTCCGAAATTAACGACAACACGGCCTAACGACAACCTTGAAAAAAGGTTCCAATTGGTTATCGCGCTCTATCGGGCAAACTATTCATCGCACAAAAAACTTCGTCGCAAATTAAATTCTCTATAACTTTGTACTGTAACTTTTTGTCGTAGAATTAAACATGACAAAGTTATTAACAAAAGTAGATGAAAATTTTCTTGGGGTTATAATTTTTTTTCTGATAATTTTATAGTAAAATTCATCAGGGCATTTTTGTAGAGGAGTTTTTAAGGAATAATTTCCAATATTACCATTTCAATATTTATTTATTTATAAGGGTTTTACAGCGCTCCGAAATTAACAGTATTCTCCAATACTCGTAAGTATTTACATAAAAATGAATGATCACAGTTTTCTTTTAGGCGTGATTTTATGTATGTATGCAGAATTCTAGGAAATGTACACTCGGATTAGAAATTATTGTGAAATTCAAAAGTTTCGTCGTGGGGTTAAAGAGTCCATAAAAATAGTTATTAACAACAGTGCAACATAAATAATTACAATGTATTTTTATTTCAATAATGAAAAAATTTGAGAAAACTGTGTCATCATTCATTTTTATGTAAACACAAGTATTGAAGAATACTGTTAACTTCGGAGCGCTGTAAAACCATTATTAATAAATAAATATTGAAATGTTAATATTGGAAATTATTCCTCGAAAACTCCTCTACAAAAATGCCCTGGTGAATTTTACTGTAAAATGATCAGAAAAAAATTTATGATCCCTTAAAGAAAATTTTCATTTACTTTTGTTAATGACTTTGTTATGTTTAATTCTACGACAAAAAGTTGTACAGAATTTAATTTACGACAAAAATGTGGTCGCATTTTTTTTGTGCGATGAATAGTTTGCCCGATAGAGCGCGATAACTATTGGCCACCCTTTTTCAAGATGGCGGAAAACTCATAAGAGTTGGGACCCCACAAACTTGGATTTAGCTATACACTACTCCCCCCTTGATATCTAAAAAATAAAATGCGTCCTTTTGCACACCCAAATGTAACATTTCAATGGACTATTATTCCTGAGTTAATGACCGACATCTTTGCCAGAACATACATAACATAGTAAATTATTTATGTTACAGCAATACCTTAGATATATTCTATTTAAATCCTAGAATGAGAAAAACAGCTGAAAAAATTAAATTTGTACCCAAAGTGGCATTTCAAGAACTGAGTCGAGCAAATTTTAGGGAAAAGTTAAACAGTGGTGATAGATCGTTCTTATTCGTCGATTATGATAGGAATACAGATAAAGATATTAACATAGTACAATATACTCTCAACGATACACTCGAACAATCTATAAACCTCAGAGTTGACTGTTTGGCAAAAAAATTTGCACCACAAGTTTTTGAAATTGCAGAAAACTTTGCACCATCTCTTTCAACCCTAAAAAAAATACTTGAAAAACAGAGTGATGATATATCTATAGAAGAAACAACTTGTCTATGGGTATTACAAAATAATTTTACCATCATTGATACAATATTGAAAAATAAGAGAACAGAATTCAAAGTTGGCGTAACTTACTGTGATGAATTTAACGACGACAAAAGTAAATTCATTATTGTTCTAGGTAATTATGTAAAAGAGAAAATCTTCAAGACTGATGGAATAGATATAGTTTCCTTCCTAATAAATTGTACTGACTCAGAGAGTATACAAACGGAACTCAAAGACGTTATAAATAACCATGTTACGCCATCATACTCGTACATTGGGTTAGTAATTGGTGGTCTTCATGATTTCAAACCTCATCATATAACCAAATACCTCGATACTATGGGTTTACCAATATTATTGTATGATTTAATTGATGATGTTGAATCAAATAAACTTGTATGGTTGACTAATGGTGGACTTCTTCACTTAACACTTGCTTTACAATATTTCATCAAGAACAAAGAGTGGACAGAAGTAAAAGTGTTAACTGAGTCGACTTTAATAGCAGACTATGTAAACAATATGCTTAAAAACGTTAAAGAAATTAATTTAGAAATTATTAAAGTTCCCCGTGATGTAACTGTCGCACAAGCTAACGAAATATTACTAAAAACCAAAACTAAGAAGAGGAGCATTATGTTTGTGAATACTAATAATAATGACGCTCTAATGATCCTATCTACAGCAGTAGAACTTGAAATGAATTCTACTATACAATTTACTTGGATTGTACGAGAGTGGAACCAGCCTAAGATTAATTTGACCTTAAAGCATTTGACCTTTTCATTCTGGTATCAAAACGAATACAATTCATCAGTAAATCATAGGATAGAGAAATTAAGAAAACGCGAAAAATGGCCAACTAATGCTATAGCGTCTATAGATGCATTGACAGCTATATTTAAGGGTTTCGCAAACGTGTTCGATAAATACCCTCAGGCACGTTACGACAGACGAAGTAAACGAACTATCGAGTAAGTACACTATCCTACTTTACAAAGATACATATATAACCGCATCTACATACCCGAGGAAGCCGAGCATATACACAACGTTTGCTAGTCGTTTTTTTAATCTCCCGCATTTTACTATTAGAAAGTAGGTAACTCGACTGTATACTAATTCTCAAGTGACCTCCACGTAACAAACAAATACACATGTATCCTCACTAACATAGTTAATTATAATATTACAAGGACAAAGCTTCTGTAGCCGGTGGCTAGGCGTTTCCCGTAAAAGGCCAAACCTCCACATTCTCATGTTTATGTTTATCATCAAAAAACATCTGTTCGCCTAACCTTATAATATGTAACTGCACACATTAATTATATCACTATAATACTAATTATGGAACAGAACAGTTGTCTTTTACCTACGTCACTCCGGGACATGGCGACCCTGCCAGGATAGGACAGTTAATTCTTTAGAAAACATACCTTCTTAAATTATCTTCTCCACAGACAATTTGAGAGAAGCCTTATAGAACTAAGCCCAATTCGTGGCATCTATCAGGATATCATGTTCAAAGGACACACGCAAGAAGAAACAGCAGTGTACGTTGATGAGTGGTACTTTGGACAACGCAACCCCATCGCGCAGTTCAAAGTGAATACTACGGACCGTTCTGTGAAATCAAAATGGCCACCAACCAAATCTTTTCTACATCGCCACAGTGCAATATTTTTTCCTATTATAGGACTATTAATTGGAATCGTTACAGGAGTAGCAATAATAAGAGGAATACGTACAACTAAACACACAGGGACAATAGATGAAAAATCAAACTTATACATCATGACCTCTGGATTAACGCTTCTTCCTGACAGTCATACGGCAACTCTATAGAATGCCATGAATAACGGAAAGGATTTTAATAAAATGAAACTGTACATTACGTTTTATAGGTATAATATTGCCATTCTATTGAAGAAGAGTCTTAATTACGTACATATTTTATAACAAGAATCGCTACTCATTACGACAGTCTACTGAGACCAGTCTGTTTGAAGGCAATAACTATTGATTATTAAGTTTAAACTACGATTACCATTTGATAAAGACTGTATAATTGTGTGTAAATCAAGGATGGACAAAAAAGAATCACTTAAGATTTATAAGATAATTCATAACACAAAAGATATGTTTTTAACGAAGAAAGAAAGGCCGACCTTCAAAAATATTTAGGTATCCTTCTTTAGTCCGTTGTCGGGCGTCTCTGGTATGGACCAAAAGGTATTTTCAAAGGTATCCTACCTAGATAAACAATGTCGTACTTCGCCTTTTACTGGAATACCAATAAAATATACAGATTAGCCATATGTACATGATTAAATATTGAACCATGAGACAATACTACATATTAACAGTATAGTATTATTATATTACCAATACTAGTATAGTATTCTTATATCTGTGAAATTACATAAAAATTATTTACATTAAATTTGAAATTTCTTCTACTTTACAGAAACTACCTATTAAAGACTAGATTACAATACTTAAAATCTAATGAATTCAATTCATTGCAATTGCTTTTGATACTACTTATCTATATGGGTACTTATGTATTTCTAATATAAGGTTCTATAAGGTACATTATACCTATTGTTGGTTATATGACTAGAAACATATTAAAACTAGGTATTCGCCGGAACGCGGGCGGTTACGTCGAAATAAATAAGACGGAGAACGTAATTAATAACTCAAAAACTATAAAAGCCACATATACCAAAACTATACAGCAAAGCACGTTAATGTGTTCTATTTGCATGCCAAATTTCAAGTCGATAGGTTTAAAATTGCGACCGGTATCGTTTTACATACATTTTCGATTGGGCCCAACTTAGAGAAGACTCCGCTACGCTCCGTCTTAATCATCATAATGGTGGCCTATATGACTAGTATGAAATCGACCAAAGAAATAATTTAACATATTATTATTAGAAAAACTACCGACTAAGCTAGAGTCGGGCTCACGCACAAAGGGTTCGGTACCAAAACGGCAAAAACATCACGTTTTTTGTATTAACCTGGTAATTTTGAAAAAACCCACGACGTATTACGAGTATAATGTACCTAATTGAAGAAGGATAAAATAATACATCACGGGCAGCCGAACTATCGCGGGCTGCCAAACTATTTTAAATTTCATCGTAAATAAAAATATCCAAACATACACCAATCACGCCTATATCCCCGAAGGGGTAGGCAGAGGTGCATCACACACGCACAATTTGCCAGTATTTTAGTCCCACGTCATAGTGGGCAAGCCTATTGCCGTCATCACATCGTCAACACATCACATTTATAATGGGTTATATCCAAAATGGCCGAATGAATTTAATAAAAAGCAGCTTTATTGAAATTTTGAAAAAAAATTGAAACCCGTTGCCTTGTGATGAAATGTTGATTAAAGGCAACAAAATCTTATGTGCCAGCCGCTATGGCACAGCCAATTAAAGTCCTGGGCGTCTCGGACTAACTAAAATAAGTACCTAATATCACTTTTTATTTTTTCAATTAGTAACACTGTGACTCCTCCGGTTATTAGATGGGAATAACCCAAATGTATGATTATTTAGTTTTTAGGGTTCCGTAGCACAAAGGAAAACCACAACCCTATTACTAAGACTATTCCGCTGTCCGTCCGTCTGTCTTGGGCTATATCTCGTGAACAGTGATAGTTAGAAAGTTGAAATTTACACAGATGATGTACCTATTTATGTTGCCTCTGTAACAACAAATACTAAGAAACAGAATATAATAAATATTTAAGGGGCTCCCATACAAAAAACATAATTTGTTTTGCCATTTTATAGATAATAGTATGGAACCCATCGTGCGCGAGTCCGACTCGCCATTGGCAATAATTATGAGGAAGGAATAATATAAATAACTAATTACTAAGTAACCGATAATTAGGTAACAAGTTAACTGAATTTAATAACAGTAGTAGTTATCTACAGCTCTACTATCGATACAGGAAATAAGTACATAGTTTTTTTTACATTTTGCTAATGATTATAAATATTCGAAAGTTACATAAGTATAACTTATTATTCACTGACTACCTAGTTTCCTGAGACAATTTGTTTACATAGACAACCAGTCGCGTCATTACACCGCTGTATTACGGCCGCTATCCACTAGCATAGGAACAACTAGGTTATACTGGTTCTATGTATCCTACAATTTTCATAATTTGGTTGAATTTGACGCCCTGATTCAGAGGAACAGCTCGCCGCACACTTCGTAACGCAGCAGAGGGTACACTCCTTCTGCCTCTCAAAGAAGCTTGAGTTTTGTGTTTAGTTATTGCCGTTTAAAACTGGCTGTAGCCCCACTCCGAACATTAGCCGTAACCCAATAAGATATAAATTTCATGCATGCAATGTAATATTTTTATGGAAAACTATAGCGGATTAGATAGCTCTGTTAGTTCAGGAGTTATAAAGGCTGTTATGGGTGACTGCGGAACCCTATTCTATGCTTGGTCCGAAACGCACTTGGTCGGTGTTTTTTCCTATAAGAAAGTGAATGGTTGTTTGTATGTTAAACCACCTAACAGATATGTCGGCTGTTTGGTACAGATCGACGTACACATTACATACGAGGACATTTTCATCAAGGGATTAGGTGCATTTTTTCATCTGCTTGTGGATCGAGCCCGCAATGCGTGTCGATATCAATGTCAAATTTCAGACAATAATGAAATGCGTTTCATGTCGCACATCTTTTTGGAACTTGGATCAGTGTGACAGGAATTTATGCTACCGTTTTTGCTGACTGTACTGAAAACATAAATATAATTCACGTGGTAACTACAGGTACTACGAGTATGTTTCAAAAAGTAAGTTCAGAATTGTAGGTGCTTGTCTACTAATGCGGTGCAGACGCAGATTGTGGAAGCAAGGGTATTGGTGCGATGCATCCAGAACAATCTCTATCTGAAATAGAAAAATATGTTATCAGGGTAATTTCTAAAATCACTAAACCAATTCAGAAAAATATTTTTTTATTATTTATTTATATATTATTATTCTAACAAACTATTTATACTTTCAGCTCGTATTATACGTAGGTAGACATTATAAACGAAACAGTACAAAACGTAGAACACTGGGACTCTGCCAGATGCCAAAGAATTTATCCTTATCCGCCATTCTCAGGCAGGACGAATACTCCCTCGCAAGGTAAACCCCAGAGGAAGGAAAACTCGAGAACAGGATCAACGGTTACACAAACTAAAGGAAATTATTATACACGTTTTAAAACGGCTGTTTAAAACCAACGATGTTTTATTGAACACTGTTGGTTAATACCGTGTAGTCAGCAAAGCGCACCTTTTAATACCACGTTTACAACCGCGTTTGCAATCATGTATTTATCCCTTCAGATAGTTACCTCGATCGTGAATATAATGAAGTGATGGTCGAAGATCAGGTAAACGCCACGGTTCAATCCTGGACTCGTCGTCGCGCTCCACCTTGGGCACGAGTCCGTTCCAACATGTTTCCTCAGAACGAGATGGCGCCACCGTGGTGCAAGTCCACGTACGTGCCTGTCGAAAGACCAGAAGAGTAACATTAACGTCACATATTATCATTGGTATATATATATCATATACATTGGTTTTTAACTGCCTAGGCAGCGCAGTGGTATAAGTATGCGACTGTCGTCCTTGAGGTCCTAAGTTCGATTCAGGGTGGAATCAAATATTTTTGTAATGCACAAAATGTTCGTTTCGGCGTTGGGGAATTTTCTATGGATCTATGTATATAGAAATATATAAATATGTTTATCGGATTACTATCTAATGTTTGACCAAAAAATTATTGACAAATGGTCATTCGACAAGCAACGTTTAACCAAATGTTAATTTGGCAAACGAGACATTTGACAAAAGTATCATCTTACAAAAACTAACTTAGCAAATGATCCATTAGCAAATACTGTACTTGTTAAATGTTTTAAATATTAAAATGTCAATTGACCTTTTTTAATTTCACCATATAATATGTTTCGCAAATTAAGCATTTGTACAAATGTAATTTAACAAAATGTTATTCTATAAAATTGCACTTCTTTTTTGCAACGGACGCAGTATGGCCACGTCAAGGCGCGGCAACTCAAAAAAAGGGCCATGATTATGACAAATGATTGTGGCACTTCGCCGGCCGCTACCGTGGCGTGGTTGTCTTTCATGTTCTAACCTAACCTAAACCTCACTGATGTTTTCCAAATATTGTGTATTAATTTGACCCATACCATATCTATACTACTATTATAAAGAGGAAAGATTTGTATGTTTGTAATGAATAAACTCAAAAACTACTATGCCGATTTCAAAAATTCTATCACCATTGGAAAGCTACATTCACCCTGAGTAACATAGGCTACTTTTTATCCCGGTAATGTGTTCCCACGGGAACCGGGAACGAGTAAACTAAATCACGCGGGCGGAGCTGCGGCGATCAGCTAGTCTATTATAAGATTGATTAATAAACGAAGCATTTGTCAAATAATACATTTTATCAAACGTTTTTAGACCAATAGTAGTTTTTTTTAATAACTCAGTTGTTAAATGTTCATTAAGTAATATAATAATTTATAAAATGTAAATTTACGTGTTGATCATTTGGAAAAGTAAGTCATTTATAAAATGATTAGTAGTAAAATGATTAATTGGCAAAACCATTTTTTGCCAAACATTGTTTGTCAAGTGTAATTTTGCCAAATGACTTTTGGTCAAACAGCAGGACCCCATGTTTATCAGTCGTCTAGATCCCATAACAAAAGCTATTTCATTAGTTTAATTTGGGCTTGTGTTAGGCGTTGTGTGAGAATGTCCAAACATATTTATTTATTTATTTATATTATTTATTACTAGCGGACGCCCGCGGCTTCTTCCGCTTGACACATTATAACCTTCCACGAGAACTACTCTATCCATTAGTGAAAACCGCATCAAAAGCCGCTGCGCAGTTTTAAAGAACACAGCCAGCGGAGACACACAAGACAGACAGCTGTAGCTGCTCTTCAGCTGTCATCACCAAATACCAGAATATCGCGATTAGCCCATTACACACTGAAATTTCAGTAATTGTAGCGACCTTTCGTAGGTACCTACTGTTTTTTTTATTCTATCAAACAAACAAATACCCGAAATATACCCGAGACAATTTAACATTTATCATCAAGCCTAATGTTAAGTGGATCTGTAAATGCAGCAGATGATTAAGTAGATTACGACAATAATTGACTTTGCCACGCTGTTTGCGATAAAGCTTGTCCTACCATTACCATCACGAGAGCCATATTGTGTACGGTTATCTGATATACGAGTACAAGTAGCACGATACACAAACAACCTTTCGAACTGTCACTTATCTAATGACTAATAATTACTGGCTGCGATTCTGACACTGTTTGTCAATATTTTTTATTAAAATTTATTTCGCATTTAAGAATTTTATTGAAGTTTCCTTCAAAATGTGTTTACCAACTACTTACTATTTGTATGAAAGCAAGGTTTCACAATCACAATAGATTTTAGTTTTGACCTTCTTCTTTCTTTAAAAACGTGGCTCCATCCATATTTATCGATGATTTCGCCAATGTCAAGGTAATGCTTGATTAGTTGATACCGCACAGAAGAACTAGTTATTCCTAACTAGCTCCAAGTGCAGGACAAGAAACGTTGTTCGGTATGAGAGAGTCTGGAAACCCGATTTTTGCGGAGCGCCAGAGGTAACCTAAAAAGCCACCTGCTACGCGCTCAGCAAAAATCGAACTCCAGTTTTGAGCCTATAGTGGCAGATTCAAGAAATTCATATTTACTTCATCATCATTCACCGAGCCTTTTCCCAACTTAGGTTTGGGGTCAGCTTTCCAGTCTAACTGAGATTCGGCTGAACTTCGATATTTTCCGTGAAGCGACTGCCATCTGACCTTCACAACCCATGGGCGATATCGAGTTTTGTAGTTAGACCGGTCGGATTTTTAAGGGCTCCAACGACCCCTAACGACTGCCATAGATGTTCGTATGACAACCGGGACCGACGGCTTATAACGTGCTCTCCGAGGCACGGAGGGGTCTCAGTGTCTTAAGAAATGGTCACCCATCCTAAGACCAGCCTTACGAGATGTTGCTTAACCTTTGCAATATATTAATATTGTCGGTTACCACTAGACCACTAGCCCCTCATTTAGAAATTCATATTTACTTCATGTAATAAAAATACACGTCAAAAATTGACACAACATCAGACTTCAAATTACCGACATGGACCAAATAATTGTCGGAATGGGACGAAATTGAAATGGGACCACTTGGGAAGTAGTAGCTTTCAATTAAAAAAATATTTCAGGTAACAAACATAAAAAAAACATACAGTCGAATTGAGAAAAATAGAAAGATTTAGTATATTATTTGTATTGTCATTTCAAGCAACTAGGGAGAGAACACTGACACATCAAAGTTCCTTTGTCAATACGAAAATAAATTAGGAGAACTGGTCGCTGCCGTGGTACTGCGCTGCAGCATAGCAATTGAGCGAAGCGACTATTTCTATTAAGGCATTTATCAATCTATAAGGAGCAGGTTTTCAAAAAAAGTTATTGACCAAAAATATGTCAAAAACTTTTTTTGAGGCTCCTAAATCAAAATTCGGTCTCGAACAAAACCTGGTCCTGAGAATGCTTGATTTTTGAGTGTAAAAATAATGAAAATCGGTTGTTGACATATTTTTGGTCAATAAATTTTTTTGAGGGTCCTAAATCCAAATTCGGTCTCGAACAAAACCTGCTCCTGAGAATGCTTGATTTTTGAGTGAAAAAATCATGAAAATCGGATGGGTAGTTGTCGAGAAACAATTTCACATCGAGTTGCATTTGAGTCACCTGATAAGGAGCTCCGCTCGCTACGCTCGCTTCGCTTAATAAAATATTTTGCCGAAAATTACACATATTCTAAGGATATAAAATTAATTTCATGACTTTTTTTTTAATTCCGCGGCCCAAGGCCACGGCTGCTCTTACGTCCATTTCCGGGCGTCTCTGGTTCACACGCAGAAGGTATTTCCAGTGGCGCCCGGCGGAATTTCATGGCTACAATAACATTACATTATAGTAGGTTATGGGGTGTTAAGAGGCTCTACCAACATCTCCAGGTCCCAAGGCATCCTCACCTGCTGCATGCGGTGCACCAATGGACGAGGCTTTGGTAAATATACTCCCCGCAAATTATGGGCGTAAAAAGCGACTCACGAATGTTGAGCAACGCTGTCTTGTTTGCGAGGTCACAGATAGTGACAATATGAACGAAGCTTATAGTAATTATTGTTGTTTCGTTTAAAACCTGCTGCACTGCCCGCAACACGATTATGGACAGACCACATAATATAATAGACGAGAACGCAGATATACCTAACTATTCAACTGGATAAAAAAAAACAAATGAAAGTCGATAACCGAAAGTTGGACAATTTTTGAAACAAGAATATCTTAGCAGGTGAAAAAAAATTGACCTCATGACAAACTAAATAGAAGGTTTGATTTCAATTTATTCTTTGTTTTTTTGCATTGAGTAGGCTCCGCGTGGTGTTTCTATATTAAATATAGGGCGAGTGTCACCCGTTTTCTTCTTGGCGAATACTAAGCGGCTCCGATATAGGTTGCCCAATATGTTTGAGTTCCGCTAGGGGCGCCACATTACATTAAAAAACGTCAAAAACAAGATCTCAGAACAATAACTACAAACAATAATTAGTTCCATTTTCTGCCACGCAACAACTTAAATTGGGAAGCTGTAGTGACGTTACGTCTTTCTTATCAGCGCTCTATATATATGTAGTGCTAGTGGTCGCCCGCGACTGCGTCTGCGTGATAATTTGGATCTTTTCCCGTTCACGTCGCGCCGCGTCGCTTTATTATCGTCGTATTTTGAACAATTCACACAATATTTCTTTAAACTTTCGCGTTTTGTACACATTATAAACTTAAGACTAACGGGTCTTTTACGCGATTATTGAGATATATACGTCGGGTAATAAAGAGGTATGTATATATCTCAATAATCGCGTAAAAGACCCGTTAGTCTTAAGTTTATAATTCACACAATATCTTTATAAATTGTAGCATATGTGTTATTCTGATGTATAAGCTATATTACTGTAAAGTTTCATTAAAATCCATTTAGTAGTTTTTTACGTGAAAGAGTAACAAACATCCATCCATACATACTCACAAACTTTCGCGTTTATAATATTAGTAGGATAGAGATAGTTTCCTTGAGAGGCTCCGTAATTTTTCTCCGTTTTCGCAACATTGTACATTGCTGCTTCGCTCCTACAAGGTTATATTAATTAGCCTGTCTTTTTGAGGCATTAATCAATGGCTCAATAATAATCCAACAGCAATAATCGTTCTCAATTCAAACCAATACCTACTTGAGATTAGCACTTTTGAACATACTCTCTGGTTTCATAATATTAGAGTAGATTTTCAGAGTTTTTCATGTAACTCCCACAATTTACTTATTATCATGGTGTTCATTTATCATTACAAAAGTAATCAACACATAACATCCATTATACAAACTTCAAGTAAAAACTAAACGCAATTACTTACATGATTATTATCATGAGATATTACAAAGTCATACATTTAAAATTATTTCTTATCGCTGACTGCAATTACTTCTAGTTGGAGGAATAAGTAAAATTATTACATATTAATAGTTATTTTAGAATACTTTGAATTAACGTGCACATTTATATTGCCTGACGTTTCGACCGATCAGAGGTCAGCCTTCGACCTGTCGAAAAGGGTTACGAACTCATAGTGAAGTACATTTCATACGTATTTTGATTCCCATCATGCATACCTTCGAACATATTACTATTATTTTTGATCAAAATCTCGATAATGGTTTCTTCTTTTTCTCTATTATATTTACTCGTCTATACATTTCAGAGTCTATGGTAGTATATAAACAATTTATGGGCAATTCTACATAATTATTTACGTAACGGCTTCGTCACAATGCTTCAGTTATTAAGTTAAATAATATATGAGTGGTCCGATTAACATACTTACCTTTGCGTGTTAATAAAAACGTTTTAAATTATACCGACTTACTGTTAGTTATGATTTTGAAATGTATTAGTTCATTGCAACAGTTGTGAGTACTTATGAGTATGACACACACTATAATATTGGCGCCATATTGTCGTTGTTAATTTATTCTCGCTGCTTGATTTCTCGTACACTATTTCCATGGAGAGGTGTATTAATGCCTTCATTACACACCCAGTCCCATACTTCGCCAGTTATTTTCTTGGTCCTACGTGAAAGCGCTTTTCCTGTCAAGCGTTTTTCCACCAGCGTGTGGATCTCGCCCGCAATGCGTGCCGATGTCAACGTCACATTTGAAACAATAATGAAATGCGTTTAATGTCGCGCGGGCCACTCCGCATGCTAGTGGCTATGGTAAAGGGCTAGTCGCGTACTGATATGACGTTGACACCGACACGCATTGCGGGCGAGGTCCGCATGCTGGTGAAAATACGCATGACAGGAAAATAGAAAATCACTATAGAAAATCTAAAACTACTCCGTAATTCAAACCGAAATTTCTGCAGCCCGAGACTTTAACTATAATTATTATTGTTGTTATATCTTAATAAATCCCCTCTGGTTCACGAAATAAAAAGCCAACAATACCATTTTGTTAAATGACGTAGCGCAGACAAAAGACAGGGGCATATATTCGACCCAGCTAACAACAAAATTAATGTTCCGCACACGACTACCAATAAAAACGGCGCGGGCCAAAATGCCAAATCCCAAATGAGGTAAATAAAAAAATACACAAATGTCACAACGACATTTAAATAACGAATGCCAAGCTTAGATTTTTAGAGAAGAATTTTTAGAATTTGTATTTTTTTATGGAAATTGTAAAGTTTTAGGTATCGAATTTCAAACCCGAATTACACTTATAATTACACTATATAATTAATATAATTACACTTATTAATTGTACTTAATTATTTAATATAATACCTACTTCCCACCAAAAATAATATCTTATATTAATATTATTCTAAATAATAAGGAAATTAACACAGAAAGGAATGTATAGGTTTATTGCTTAGCCAGTTTTAAGTTTCAAGTTGAAGTTTATGTATAAAGAGCAATATCTTCCCGCAAACCGGTTTTTTTTATCCGCGGCCCAAGGCTTGCTCCCACGTACGTTGCCGAGGGCCTCTGGTGAACACTCCAGGAATTTCCAGTGGCCCCCGGCGGACTTTGGCGACCTGTGTGGCTTCTGTTTGGTCGGGTTTAACCCGCGTCGTTAGGGTCGGGTTGTAACCCGCGTCGGTGGGTGAACCTGGTTGCGTGCTGTGGGGCTGAGGCCCCGCAGCATTCGACCTTACCCTTCTAGCCTGGGTGCAAATGTGTCTGCGGCGGCGGCGCCTGGCCACTGACTACGGTACTCAGCGGGAAGGCTCCCTCTCCCTCTCGGTCGCCTCCTTCGCGAGCATGTCTTGCTCGCAGAAGGACACGGCTGCGTTCCACCTGCTCGCGCTGGAGACCATGGCTTGAAGCATGGTTTATTTTTTATTTTTTTATTTGATTAGGGACAGCAAACAGTTACGATATAATTTATAACAATAATTCAAAATTAACATTCGTAAAAGTATACAATATCGCAACCCACTGCGTTATCCGCATGGTTTCCAGCGAAAGGGTATCCACGCCCAGACCCATTACAAGGTCCCGGCGCTGAGTCGCCCACGTTGAGCACTCTACCGACGTGCAGTGTCGTCGTCAGAAACCTCATAGTATTGACACCGGGGTGTGATAGATGGATGGTGGGATAGATGCGAAACAGATAGCTACCGAAACATCCATGCCCGGTAACGATCTGTGTCGCACGATACGTGAGGTCACCATGCCGTCTCTGCAGCCACTCGTTCATGATCAGCCTCACCGCCGCGATGACGGTGGTTCCCCACTTTGGTTGCTCAAGTCACACCCTCCATGTATCTATGAGGTCCTGGCGGAGTTGGGACCGCTGGTCCTCGATTTCTCGAGGCGCAGGCCTGTGGTCCCGCTCCAGCGCCTCCTTGAGCCATTCAAACAATGACGCAAGGGCTCTCGTTTCCAGGTCCCATAGAGTGGTCCCGGCTAAGAGACATGCAGCCTCTCCACAGATCGTGCGGTACTCCCTTATTGTTTTGACGGCCATGGTCCTCGGTGGCCTATTAAGAAGAGTTGAGTTGCTGGCCGTCAACCTCGCTGCCCATGCGGGAGCCCCTTATACTCGTAGGGCCATACTCCGCACGATTCCCATGTACAGTCTCCTGTAGGAAGCGTTGGGTCCCTTTAGATTCCCGGCAACCGGTTCGAAGATACAAGAAATAATAGGGGCAGTGTACAATGTTTGCAATAGGTACGTTTTAAAATTAATATTAGCTTTAATAAAATATGTCAACGAGTGCGTTCGTACCTTTACAGCTGAATTATATTTCACAACAAGAAAACCCTTCGAATTAAACATTATGAAACAAAATAACAAACCACCAAACTTTTAATATTATTGAGATAACGATCACAAGTCACTAATGTATTGTGGTATCAATAATTTCATTGTAACTGTCATTCAGTTGAATGTGGGTCTGAATTATTTATGTAAATGGGTTTTTGTTTAATAAAACGTACGTCACGAAGGTATTGTTTAAAGATAGGTAATATTAGTTTTACTTTCTATCCGAAATAATTATCTATCAACAGTAGAAATCATGTGTGTATACTTACATCCTACTATACTTACCTACATTAGGAAAAAACAAAAAGCTCACTTTGGACAACATAAATAGACGATATTTCATCAAAATAACAATTGTAAATAAGATATGTACAAAGGACGGCCTTATAGCATAAATCGATTTCTTCCAGGCAACCTTAGGATGGATAGAAGATGAAATATAAAAGGGACAGTGTACAAAAAAGAAAGTCAAGTCACATATAAGTAGGTACTTAGATATACAATTGCCGAGCCAGTCACCAGGCAATGGGAGAGTCCATGGGTCCAAATATCGGGTCTAAAAAAGAAGAGACCCAAATAACCTCCTCGCCTCACCTTCAGGCAATCCAACTAAAGAATGCATCAAGCACTGGCAAATAATATCAAAAGTTCCCGGATTTAGAAACAAGTCGCTTACCTATTGTATACATTTTTTTTTTAATTCTGGAGGGGTCCCGGCTAGGAGACATGCAGCCTCTCCGGAGATCGTGCGGTACCCCCGTATTGTTTTGATGGCCAAGGTTCTTAGTGGTCTGTTTAACAGAGTCACATTCACCTTGAACGCCAATCTCTCTGCCCATACGGGAGCCCCGTATAGGGCCATACTCCACACGATCCCCAGGTATATTGTATACGTTAGTTAGCTTTTTTTTTTTATATTGGGTTCGCCAAATGTGCCTCTTCACGCTCCGCTTAAAGAACCCAGTGTTATATGTGGGAGGAAACACGTGCACAGATAATGGCGTTCCAGGCCATTATCGCACGGCAGAGAAACGAACGTTTAAAACATTCGTTTCTCGCGAACATGCTATCCACTGTGTGGGAGTGGCATCTCTGCCAGGCACGCGTTGTTCGGGATCGGAAGGAAGAGGGTGGGATCAGATTGAAGAGCTCTTCAGAACACTCGCCGTGGTAAATATGGTAGAATGCGGCCAAGGAAGCTATTGTTAATGAGCTTCATCAACTGCTTACGTCATTTACGGTTAGTCCGTGATTCTTTAGACAGATATATAATGTACTATTCGACTATCAAAGCGAAACTAAAAAGCCTCTTGTATAAGCCTGCTGGTATAAATTTAAAACTGGAATGTGACCTTCTTTTCAAAAACACACGACAGCTGAACATTTAGCACGAATGCCACATGTCGCGATGGCTTTCATTTGCACTTTTGTAATGCTTTGTTAGAAGCTACCTGCCTACATTTCAGAGTAGCTTTGAGAACACTTTACTTAAAATTTTCTATGCTTAGTGCAGACATCGTAACCACAATTTTGGCTGTTTTAATTAAACTCTATTATATATTTTAAATATCTATGAATGTTGTTAAAAGTGTTTTTAAAATTAAAAACATTTTTAATAAAATAATACTCAATCTCCTTTTAGTAAAATTGTCATCTACATTCATCTTTCATCATTCACCGAGCCTTTTCCCAACTCAGTTGGGGTCGGCTTTCCAGTCTAACTGCGATTCGGGTGAACTTCGATATTTTCCGTGAAGCGACAGCCATCGACCTCCACAACCCATGGGCGATATCGCAGTTCTGTAGTTAGACCGGTCGGATTTTGATTTAGGGCTCCAACTACTCCTAACGACCGCCATAGATGTTCGTATGACAACCGGGACTGACGGCTAAAACGTGCTCTCCGAGGCACGGAAGGGTCTCAGTGTCTAAAGAAATGGTCACCCATCCTAAGACTGATGACTCGATGTTGCTTAACCTTTGCAATGTGTTAACATTGTCGGTTACCACTAGAACACCAGCCCCTCAAAATTATCATCTATTTTTTATAATTTATTTAAGAAAAATAGATAGTAAGTATACCTCCTTTCCCACCACGTGCCACGTCTTGGGACACACTTTAGATAATTTATGTCATGTCAATGAAATATTCAATTAAAAACTATAGGTACTTATACAATTGATAGATATGCTGCATACAACAAGGTAGTCTGGTCCCCTGGGCCCGTCCATCCCCTGGCGCGTACCAGTTAATTACACGCTCTGCTACTGACAATGACATTATTCGTATATTCATTGAGTTTATTCAACTTTGATACAAATATATTGGGATGTAATGTTTGACAAATTGTAACTCGATTATAGTACGATAGGTAAGTACGTTTTGCTTGCCAAATAAATAAAATGTTTCATAACTAAAGTTTTTGTCACCTTATGATTTCAGCGAGGTAGAAATGTATTATATCTATCTATATATTAAAGTATCCTTTTAATATTTAAAATCAGGCATTTTCCTCACTAATATTTTATTTTCTTATCTATCTCTTGAACTTCACTACGATCTACTCTCTTTGTAAATCCTTTTATTTTAATTATTTATATTACATTGTGCACAACCCCTATCAATCTCACCAATTTTCTTTCCATCCTAAGGTTGTCTGGAAGAAATTGCTCTTTAGCAATAAGGCCGCCTGTAGTACATTCTATTTTAAAAATATGTGTAAATATTTATTTCTCTTTCGTTTTTTGTGTACAATAAAGAGTATTTGATTTGAAATATTCACCGGCTCGGCAATCCAAGTATTCATTTGAAAGAGATCTTCTACACGCTCATAGTACCCTAGTCCCTAATTTTTGTGAAGTTGTAGCTTTGAATGAAACCGCTCTCCTCATTACGTAAGGTTAACATTGATTGGTGGAATAATAATGTAATGAACACCTCTGTAGGTATATATTATAATCCTTCGGGTATAAAGACCTATCCTGTGTGAGTGTTGTTATTGAAGTAATAGATAATCTTATAACAACCATTGATATAATGTTCATCCCCCATGCCCTACACAAGCCCCAACATAATCACGACGTGACTAAAACAAACTTGTTCTTCTACAAGCCGAGTGATTTATTTGAACATCAAATGTACAATTGAATCGTTTGCAGCAAATCCGAAAGTATCTATTAGCTACGTGATCCGGCTACCAAACACAGACTTGTAGGAACAGTATTTATGTTGGCAATACAAAGGTTTTTTTCTTTAATGTTGCCCAGAGAATCGTGCCCATTCCTCGTTTTGAAGAGGCGTCTTACCTACTTATTATTATGTGTTAAAGTAAGGTAGAATGAATTTGCGAGTGAAGCTGGTATTAGTTTGCAACTAATAAAATCTTCGTCAGAAAAAGCAGACCTATTGTGGCAATTATTTAACCCTTAATGATTCCTGTATATTAAATATGTTAATAATGATTGTTTGCTGTAAACTGTTTAGGGTATGACGAGGCTGACATGCCCATTATGGACAAAAGCCAACAAACAAAATAAAAGAAAAAAAAAAGAAAAAACTAATAAAACAAAACATTATAGAACGATCTAAAAATACGACTACGGTTCTTACAACTTCGTGTTTACCACACAGTTGTAAGAACCATGATTATTTACTACACCATGAAATGTAAAATATTTATATAACCGTCTATAACCTAGTGGTTATGAGAGGTGAATATGAAGACCCCGATCGAATACCAATCCAATTTGAATACCATCAAAAATAATCGCGAAGATATTAACTCCTTAAAGTTAGTTTACTTGTACAAAACATAAAGTAAACAAAATAACTAACTGATAATTAATTAAAGGCAAATGTAAGTCTCAATAGCTTGTTGAATTGAGAGCTTACAGCTGATTGTGTACGCTCCTTTTGAACAGTGCCCTAGGGTTGATACCACTGACTTGTTCCAACACGAACAAGTAAGGAAGTAAATATTTGTAAGGAACATTAATTATTTTTTAATGATAATGAAATAATTGATACTTTTATTTACAATAAGAATTACAATATACATAATAGGCTTGTGTCCACTAAGAATAAATCGGATTGGTGTATGTTTCTTATGACTATTTCCAATGAATAGACAACAAAAAGTAATATAAATTAGTAGACAGAATAAAGATTACTATTGTTTTTAGAAAATAAGTTTGGATAAATTAGGCATTCAGTCACGTGACATCAAACACCAATCAGAAAATATGACGTCACAGGTTGCGCTCTCACACCATAGAGTAAGTATGTTCAAGTTGTGAGGTGTTGTTCAAGTTGTCGTCTGTGATTTTGTGTAATTTAATTGTTTATACGTTTTTGTTAATTTACGAATTTTTGTTAATTTTAAAGTTCAATTATTATAAATCTAACAAAAGTAGATTGAACAAAACGCAGTTTTGGCGCATTATTTAAATGTGCATTTCGAGACAACGCTTGAATCAAAATATTGCTAGGCACCTATATCAAAGTTAAAGGGCTAACCAACACAATTTATTATTAACTTTTTGGAGGTTTTTAAATTATTTTATCCTTTTTGCAATTGCTTTTTAATCGTCGTGGGTTTTTTAAAAAATCTTAATTTTGTTTTTTATTTCTTAAAGTATGTTCAGATCTGAACATACACCGGTATACATCAACAATCGTGTAGTACCATATGGAAATACGGCGAAATACTTGGGTATGACGCTTGACGCAAAACTTCGCTGGAAGGCGCATGTAAAAAAGAAACGCCAAGCATTAGATCTACGCTATAAAAATATGTATTGGCTACTTGGCAGAAATTCTACTTTGTCAGTGAACAACAAACTACTTTCATACAAACAGATACTCATGCCAGTATGGACATACGGCATTCAACTTTGGGGCTGTACAAAACGAACCAACGTTGAAATAATTCAAAGATTCCAAAATAAGGTACTTCGGAACATAGTAAATGCTCCCTGGTACGTTAGAAATGATGACATCCACCGAGACCTAGGAGTGGACTTTGTTTTTGAAGTTATAAAAAAACACGCTGAAGCACATGAAAGAAGGCTTCTTCAACATGTGAACGTCGAGGCCATCCAACTTCTTGACACCACGGACCTAATTAGAAGACTAAAGAGAACTAAGCCCTTTGAGTTGGTTTAGTGTAATTAGTGTTACATAGTGCTGTGAGTGCTATTCCTTCAAGAACACAAGAACAAAGTGTCTTTGAATTATAATAGAGACAATAAGAAAAGTGCCAATGGACACATTCTTAACATTGTAAGTTTTTAGCAAATTAAGTCAAATTTAAATTACTTATTAGCCTTAAAGGGCTAGATTGTAATTGTTATGAGTAACCGTTAAATACGAGTATCTCATAATATAAAAAAAAAAAAAATTCTTAAGGAGCATAGATATGTAGCGCCTTCTAGTAAGTTGCTGTCGTTACACCTATTTAAGAACCCTCACTAATCAACTACAAATCCATTCCTAAAAAAAGCCGCATCAAAATTGATTTTCATCACAAATAATGTTAGCTGTAGCGCCCCGTGATGAGTTGTCACCGTAACATCTATCTAGAAACCTGTACCAATCTAACTCAAACCCATAACTGAAAACTGCATCAAAATCGGACTATTAGTTTTTGAGAAAATTGGCAACATTCCTTTTCACAAATAATGTTCGCTGCAGCGCCCCCTGGTGAGTTGTCATCGTAACATTTATCTAAGAACATGCACCAATCAAACCTGAACCCATAACTAAAAACTGCTTCAAAATCCGACCAGTAGTTTTGGAGAAAAATGGCAACATGTATTTGTACTAACATCCTCGCACCCCAAACCCATATACCATCTCCGTTCCGTCGTAGGTAAAAAGCTATGCGTGTCCAGTCTATAGTGTATAGTCCTTACAAGTGACATGTTCTTGGAATACGTTGAAGGAAACGCGTAAGCGTCATGATATTCACGGCTCTTTTGACCTTTTGGTCATGAAAAAACTAAAGCTAATAAGCGAACTTGCGCTTGAATATTTATATTACGATTAGACGACAAATTTATGGCTTAATCGCTGCAGCGAACTTCGTTCGTTTTTTGTTCAGGATAGCTTCGTCAAACTCATTTTGATTTGTTTCGCAACGTGTGACATCACCCAAGGCGCCATGACAGATTGGAGCGTTTTCGTTGCCAATTTAAATATATTTTTTAGATCGCAAAATAAACTATGTAAATGATTGTTTTAAATCAAAATAAAACATTTTTGTGATTATATAGATTCAAAACTACAGATTTAAACAATTTTTGAAATTTGGGACACAAGCCTATTATATACTAGAAATATTTACATTACAAAATATCGTTTAAAAAATTCTCCGCGTCATTGCCAACTGGGAAGGTTCCCAGAATGTTGGCTGTGTTGCCATGTTGGATGGCGATACTTATTCTTTGAGCCAGAAAATAGCCAGCCTTCTGGTCCTGAGAAGCATCGATTAAGCGTTTAGCAATGTCTCTATAAAGGCGGCGAGCACTCGGACACCATGACCCCAGTGTCTCAACCCCAAACGGCTCAAATATGTAATCACCTGCTAGGTTAGCATATTTACGCTGTTTGAGGCCTTCAGCCGATGCAGCAGCAGCGCCGGCACATCCGGATGTGCTTGGAAGGTGTGAAGGTGCTAAGGTGTGCCTTAAGTCCGCCATCTTGCATGAAGTTTAAATAAATAATTAAAGATTCCATGATGTCGGTAACAGTTCTTTTTAATTATTATTATAAGGCATGTCTGTAATGGTAGATGTCATTTCAGTATTTGTGATTTATAATCTACGAGTATATCTAAATATTTAAGAATATTAGAAGCAAACTCATTGTTTTAAAAACAGAAACACGCACGCGTCTCATTCAATCAAAAAAAATCAAAGATCAATTTAATAACAACGCAGCCTGCGGCGTCAGCGTCAGATGTAAGCCGATTTCCATCTAGTCTAGCTCGTCTGTATCAAACCTGGATGAAACCTAGCGATTACATTTTAATCCTAGTTCTGATTTTCCAATCCATATTAATTGCTTTGTTTGTACTCGTATATGAAGTTGCAATATCAAAAGCCTCTGGCAGTCAGAGACTTACAATTAAGCTAATATGAGTTTGTGCTATGGAGTCCAGACGACTAACAAACATACCTATATATTTATTACCAGTAACCCTGTATGTGTATATACACATACAGGGTTACTGGTAATTCGATTTCTTCCGGGCAGGAATGTATAGGGGAAGGCAGACCAGTAAATTGAACCCCCCCCCCCATGCATGGCTGAAAGTTAACCAGTTTTGGAGAGATCGCATAAAAACGGTTTTATGGTTTTATTATTTCAGTTTACTGCATCTGTCCTCTCTGTCTCTCTCGTCTGTTATTTTTTTAAAGTACAGACAATGGTTTTTACTGAGATGAGCTAAACTTCAACACAGAAAACACAAAAGTACTCCATTAAAAAATCCACTTTTTTGTAATTTTGCGAAAACGTAAAATGAATACCTAAAAAACGTTAGGTAGCAACCCTAGCATATCTTTTGAGGGATTAACGGCGGGGCCCTTAAGGTGCGTTAATTACTAACGTTTACGTCTATTGATTATTTGAACCGTCACCTCTTGTAATTACAACATAATTCCTATTGACTATAAGTAAATAACACCTTTACCGTCTCTATAAAAAGTTTCGAGATACTCGTAATTGTAAATATGAGTTGTTACTACGACATCATCATCCACTGAGTCTTTTCCCAACGCACTTGGGGTCGGCTTTCCAGTCTTACTGCGATTCGACTGAACTTGATATTTTCTGTAAAGCCACTGCCATCTGACCTCCACAACCCATGGCTGATATCGAAATTCTGTAGTTAGACCGCAACGATTTTTTATTTAGGGCTCGAACTATACCTAACGACTCCCATTGATGTTTGTATGACAAACGGGACCGACGGTTTAGCGTGCTGTCCGAGGCACGGAGGGATCTCAATCTATATATAGAAATGGGAATGTCCCCGTTAGCTCTCGAGAACTGCTTATGCTCCAATGATGGTTGACCCCTCTATGGATAGCCCTCGATCTGGAGGCAAGCCAAAAAATCGAAAATTCGACCTAGCCCTAAGTGGTCAAAAGTAATAGGCCAAAACCTATGGCGTGGTGCGGAGCGAAGCACCGCGCAAGACACCGTACTAGTGTATTCAGAAATGGTCTCCCATCCTAAGACCGGCCTGAGTTGATGTTGCTCAACCTTTGCAATGTGTTAATATTGTCGGTTACTACTAGACCACGAGCCCCTCCCACCCTAGTTACTACGACATCCTCTAATAAATAGATAGATATTGACAATATCGTCCGTCTTTATAAAAATTATATTTCTTGCAGCAAAATAATTAATTAGGTGCCTTATTATTTTGGATTTTTTTCTTTCTCGTGTTTATGTCGTAACATAGTAATAATATGTTACTTCATAACTATAATTACAATCTAGCCTTAAGACTAATAAGTAATTTATATCTAACTTAAATTGCTAAATAATTAAAATTTAAGAATGTGTCCATTGGCACGTTTTTTATTGTCTCTATATTAATGAATAATGACACTATGTTCTTGTTGTCTTAAAGTATAGCACTCACTGCTCACTGCACTATAACACTACACTAACTCGTAAGGTTTAGACCTTCTCAGTCTTCTCACTATGTCCGTGGTATCGAGGAGCTGGATGGCCTCGACATTCACATGGTCTATTTTGATAAGCTTCTGCGTATTTTTGTATAACCTTCACGACGAGGTCCACACCTAGATCACGGTGGATGTCCTCATTTCTTACATACCAAGGTGCGCTAACGATACCCCGGAGTACTTTATTCTGAAACCTTTGTATGATCTGCATATTGGTCTGTTTGGTACAACCCCACAACTGTATACCGTATGTCCATACTGGCATTAGTACTTGTTAATAAAGAAGTACTTTGCTTTTTTACTTTTTACTACTTGGCAAAAAGTCTAAACTGTCAGTGCATTCTGCACTGACAGTTTAGACTTTTTGCCAAGGAGCCAGTACAGTTTTTTATAGCGAAGTTCTAGTTCTTGACGCTTCTTTTTCACATGAGCCTTCCAGCGAAGCTTTGCATCTAACGTCATGCCGAGATATTTTGCTGTGTTTTCGTGTGGTACTATTTGACCATTTATATACGAGTATACCGGTTCAGAATCCGATTGCTGATTTGTAAAATCTATGTGGATCGATTTAGACTCATTTAGTTTGATTCGCCACTTTTTTGTCCAATTTATTATTTTGGTGGAGAAATAAATATCTTATACAGTCTACGATCCTCCGAACTGGCTTGTTTTGTATAAATGATATATTGGGTAAATGTGAATAGTATTGAAAATTCGAGTTGGGTTTGAGTCCTGCAGATGACATCACAGATTTTTTGATTTATAATTTCTATCTAAATACTTATTTAAGACATTCCCCTGGTTAGGAAAAACGAGGGGAATGTCCTGCCGATGACATTTCATTTTTTGTGATCTATTTTCTATCTAAATATTTAATAAATTGTATTAGGTAAAGTATCTACTACACTAACGGTGTTTGAAATATTTTTTTACAAATGTAAAAAAATATTACAACGTACAAGTACAAATAAATATAAACACTTAGGCAATAATTACCGCGCACCGATCTCCATTACCCTAGCGCCAAAGCATTACTCAATGTTCAATAAAAAAAAAACAGAAAACGCGCTATTCACTGAATACGAAAACGTAAATCCCCAATTAATTGGTCTGGCCGAGTCGATTGGTACTAAATTAAACATTTTCTCTTATTTAAACCCGAAATGAAGTTCATTTGAATTTGTCCCGACAGTAATTACACAGTTTACGACGTGCAAAAGCTTTGAATAGTCGGTATGTTTCAAAATGGCCGCGTTTTCCTCTCTTGGGAAAATGGCGGACACGACTTGAAATGAAATTGCTAATCTTTCGAGTTAAACACAATTAATTAATGCATTAATTACGTAAGTTTTATCGTGGTCTAATGTTACTTATTGGAGAAGAACTAAAATGAATAACCTCGGATAGCTGGTGTAGCAGGAATGCAACACGAGTTGTACTTAATTGAGATATTTAAAGTAGTTCTGGCGTATTGTTTATGGTATATACGTCTGTGTTACCAACACTATCTCATCTCTTTGTTGTTTCATTTTTGTTGCAATATCTATCACACAATTCTTTTATATGCTTGCTAGTTAGTATAATTATCTTGTGCCACCCACTTAAGATACCAATACCTATTATATGGACGAGCTGACTATAAGAAACGGTGGTCTATACTGTGGCACAGAATAGGGAATAGTAAAACTGTATGAGTCCGTGTTAACCGGTTTTTAAACTTGAATATTTTCTTAAGTAATGATGTTAACATAGTCTAGGAAAATATTAGATTCACAACCTTATAGAACATCATGAATCTTAAGTTCACAATAAGTTGTTAAAAATCTAAGAGAAACGATTACAGAACTACCGAAGATGTGATTGGAAAAATTTTCCGTCTCGAACTTTTAAATTGGATCCAACTCTCAGTTGGCGAGTTCTGAAAAATACAACTCGAGTGGATAATACGATTCATTCAATACTATTAAATTGCATCTTTGAAGAACGTTTACGTAAGTATTTGAGTACTTAGTAGGTAAGTATCTAACTTCCTTTTTTTATTGGAAAAAATTACTAGCCTTTTTTGACATTTAAAGTAACAGAATAATGTCGGTTGTTTATTTATTTTGTTGGATACAGTTGCTAATTAAGACGTTCAACATAATATATCCTGATGGAAAGTGTCAGGTGTCCAACAACAAAGAGAACGTCTGCTAAATATTGAATTGATGGATACTGGTAGGTGCAACAGTGTCCTGACCAATCTTCATCAGATACAGCTATATTAAGGTACACCTTGTATCTAGAATACTTATAACTATAAGTAGATAAACATGGCTATGATGGAATGACTTATTCATAATTGTGGCTAACCTCTTATATACATACATGTATATAAAAAAGACAAGTTGGTAATTATATCTTACTTCTCTTTACCTCCTTTAGTAGTCGGTGTAGAACTAATTTCATTATAATGTAGTAGAAAATCCTGGTGACTATTACAACAAACACTTACCAAATCCCTTGGCTGTTCTTCTTCTGTAGTCTCAATATCAACACTTTCATCACTGTCACGATCACTGTTTGGTGATTGCGCTGGTGATGATGGAGGCGGTGATCGGAGAGGCGATCTCGATAGCGGTGAACGGCGAGGTGAAGACGTGATAGGTGATCGCGACCTAGGGAATTTAATTTCACATTTACATTTATCACTGATTTCACTCAGTTCAGGGCAACATAATACAAAGGCTACATCCCATCCAAATCAGATCACAGGAAAAACGTGATCATATAAACTAGCATTGATGTCCCGATATCTAGCCACTTTTTATAATTTCTTTAGTCGTTTTACGTGATACCTACTCGTTTACAAACAAATACTTTATCCTTATAATATACGAGTATGATATATACCCTATCTTTAACACAAGAACACTTGAACTGGCCAAAATATTAGAAAGTTACCTGTTAGGAGACCTAGACGATGACATCACAGGTGACAGCTGAGGGGATTCTAAACGGTGTCCTCTTACTGGTCGGAACGCGCGGGGCTCTTCTATAGAGTTCACGCTACTCAGAGCAGTTAGTGCACCTAGGAAATAGAAACATCAGTAAGCACAAATCATAAGCACGTAAAGGCCAAAGCGGTTTACGCGACTGACCAAAAAAACCAATAGTCCACAACAGTCGATGTATGGCAATACCAGACTACCGGTGTTTATTGATCTGGCCTATATGGAGTGCTAACGGGCCCTATCAATATCTCCATGGCTCAAGTCTCTTGCACGCGGTGCCCCTGCTGAAAAACAGACGGCTCTAGCAAATTATCCAAAGTGCCCGAAAATAGGTTAGTCACTTTCTACGTGAAGTTAATGTCACTGTCGAAACGTGTGTTCAAGAAAAGAAGTGATTTTGTGTGTATTTGCGTATCAAAAGTAGTTACCTAATACCATGAAAGGATTTTTACCAGGTGACCATAAAGTAGGTTTTAGCCAGGGTAAAGCGTACGGCAGTGGGAGCCGTGCACCCCACACATAGTCGGCGAGACGTGGAACGGGAGCGTGAGCAGTCGGTGGGCTGGCCGGTGGCCTCTTTGGTTCACTACTCAGTTCTGGTTCTGGCCTGCGAATAGGAACTCTCCTGAAGCACAATTTAAAGCTGAACTTTATAATATTGTTTTAGGTTAAAATTAAACTGAAAATCTTACTGAAGATGGGATTTTAATGATACTTAACAATAACATAGCGCATAAATCACAAAAACATATCTAAAGACTACTTTGAATCCTGGCAATGTGTGGGAACGTCCCAATTCTTACGGGAACACATTGCCAGACATTAGAAAGTTACTGGCATAAAAGCGAGCAATCGTCTAGTAGGTATATCTAGATGTGTTAAATTTTGTATTATGTTATCTAATATTCCAGAGGTTTTGATAACCGCCGGGCGCCTGGACATACCCTCTGCTAGTAACCAGAGACGCCCGGCAACGGACGTTAGAGCGGCCGCGGCCTTGGGCCGCGGAATTAAAAAAAAAAGAGGTTTTGATAAATCCATATGTTTCCAAAACCTAGAAAACTAAACTACCACCTCTTAACAGAGAAAAGCATATCTATCTCATTCTTACCTAGCAGCTGAAAGCATCCTCTTTCTCGTTCCACCATTAAACATAGCCTTTACATCCTCCCAAGCATAAACGACTTCTTCAGGTGGTGTGCCGCTAAGTTTCATGTGACGTCTCCAAGAATTGAAGTTGGCAGCGTCAGGCTGTATATATTTATCACCTGGTCCAACTCGGTGCGAGTGGAATATGAATTTGTTTGGTGAGAAGAATAGACCACAATATGTACATTTGATGCATTTGGCTCTCGATGAATTGTACCTGAGGAATATATTACATTAACCTATAGGTATGAACTTATGTATCATATTGACTTTCATCATCATCACTTACAGCCCATTTGAAGCTACTGCTGGGCATAGGCCTCCTCCAAGATCCAAAATTTGTTAGTATTATTACTTACAAGCGATATTTATCTCATGACTATGTTAGTTATTAATATAATTTAAGTGTTTTTATCATGTAACCGCACCCATCGTTCGCCTCACAAGATGACAATACATTGGAGATTCGAAACTACAATCTATTGTTTTCAGAATGTGGTTGCGACTACCCTGAATATTTTTCAGTACAAACCCTGTCTTTTTACGGAGTATGGCATAGAAGTCCGCAGTGTAACTATTTACGAGTATGCCCGAAGAGATCAAATAGGCCGGTAACTTCTCTTACAATTTATTCGTATTACGTGAATTACTAACTTAGAAACGTCAATATGTGGGACCAATTGAGTTACTGGGGAAAAACAACTCAGCTTATACCTTTGGAGATACAGATGCGATTCTGCGGTTCATGTTGAGGACTAATTCGAGAGGGCACGGAATTTGTACATACATATACAAGCAATCCTCTCTCCCATCCGCTCTCCAATCGCTAGTATTCGCACACAACTTTCGCTTTTTCTAATTTGTGAATTTATACATCCTGAAATATATTTGTATCTCAAAATATGCACCTGGCAGGTAAAAATGCTCCGCGACATCCCCAAGCACACTCATGGTGGACAACAAATGCGAAGTCATCGGGTAACCTTGGAGGAGCGTTGTCACCAAGAAATGACTTGCACAATCGTTCAGCTTCTCGACGTGTGATCATACCTGAAAATTTTCCCTGATAAACAATATTTTCTTTGTTCTGATTGGAGTTTTTGACTTATACCAATTGATATTAGTAGGATGACGGGGAAATTATCAGCGATGCGCCTGTCACGTTTATAGAAAGCGAGCCTTTTGCCACCTATCAGGCACGGTTGTGATTATCAGAGCCTCGTCTGTGGAACAGCAGGTGTGCCACTTGCAGGTGAGGTTGACTTAGGACCTTAAGATCTTGTTGGTACTCCTTTACAACCATCATAAAGTATATACAGCATTTGAATTTTACAATATTGTAAACAGAACAATCTCTTTAAATATTTTTTTACGCAGAAAACGGTCAGCAAAAAAATTTATGTTCTTAAAAATTCTTACTATTGAATATGAAATTAGAGGTTGACAAAAATAAGAAAATTTTCGGCTTCTGTGCTAATCCAAACAATGTATATGGGGGCGAATGAAGAGGTGGAGGAAGACATTTGTTTTCTAGATATAGTTATTTTAACTAACAGTTGACCAAAATCAAATGGGAGTATAGAATAAACAAACACTGTTACATTTACCACATCGCCTAGAAGAGACAGGCATGGCGCCAGCCCTCCTCAATATCTCGAGCTGTACTGGTGTGCACTGAACGCAGGTAATGCCTAAAGCCACCCGCCGATTGTGTATCTCATTATATGAGAACTGCTTGAGAAGTGTGTTGGATATTTGGGCTAAACATAGACGTTCGTTGCCTTCAATCACTAATGAAACGATTGGTACGCCATAGAGTAATACTGTGCTAACCTGAGAACAAAAAAACACTCAGATATTGTAATAAAGTTTTTATTGCGCGCGACAATAATTGTCTGTCCATTACAGACAATTGTAGTGTTTGCTATAGTTTAGCTACACGAAGACTGGTTAAGTTGAGAGCCTAATTGTATAATCATTGCAAATAGAAAGAAATGTCAAACTATCCCTAACCTGATTAGGTTTACTATTCAGATGCAGTGATTTGTGTTCTCTAGATTTGAGAGATTCTCGTGGCGATATCGCCAAATTTGTTGCCTCCATTCTGTAACAAAAAGGATTGACGATAACAGTAAGTTTTATTGGTTGTCAAGTGCGTGTCAGGCCACGCATAGAATAGAGTTCCGTAGTCACCCATTATAGCCTCTATAACTCCTAAACTAACAGAGTTATCTGATCCGTTATACTTTGCCTCTATAGTTAATTTCATGGACTACTATCATGATTTATTCCATATTTTTCGAGGCCATTTCCATTTTATTTATTTTTTGAAAAATGCATGAAAATACTTATTTTGAAAATTTTCGTTCATCATAATACAAACTCCAGATTCTCACAAAAAAAAGCACTTACCTACTTAAAGTTATAACTTCTACTACCTACTGATATATCACCTTTATCAATATAATATAAAATTGAAACATGTTTATTGATGAAATAAATGATCAGGAACATAAATAGCATGACTCGCATGACATTTTTGGGTTACAAACACATAAAATTATCGTAATAACACGAGAAATCATTACAAATAACTATTATTCCAGTTAATGTGACAAATAAGCAATAAAATGACTTCATTTACTTTAGCCGCACAATAAAACCGCACGGCGTGAAAGGAATGTAACAAAATGATCATTTTCGGAACAAAAGTGAGCGTTTTGTATACAAATAGGCAGTTTGCGTGTCAATTCAGTGTATCGAATATCAATTGGGTTTATTGGGGACGAAGGGTGCTATAATATATGGAGTAACGCCCATTAAAGGGAGCTGGTGCCGAAATGTTTGACCGAATACTTACTTATTATTTTAAACATATTGAAAAACAAACTCTAACTTACTTTTGGAACTCTTCCAATATGCTAAATACCTATTGGCTGCAAAGATGCAATAACATCTTTCTAGGCTGTTGAAATTTTGGTTTTATCTACAGAGTGGTTATGGAGTTCCTATAGAGTCCAGTAACGGCAATAGGCTTGCCACCTATTACGTGGGACCGACAATATTACTGGTCAACTTTAGACTCACGTTATTTATTTATAACATTCAATTTATTTTTTTTATTTTTTTAAGTACAACTGAAACTACATAAATATGTACATTACCTATTCTAATTATACCTTCTAATTACATCTAAATTCTAATAGTCGTCAAAGAATTCCTCCGCCTCGTCGCCGACTGGCAATGTTCCGATGGCTGGCAGCATTTCCACGTTGTATGGCAATGCTTATTCTTTGTGCCAATTACTAACCAGCCTTCTGGTCTTGAGAAGTGTCGATCATGAGTTTAGATACATTTTTGAATAGGCCGCCAGCACTCTGACCCCAGGGTCTCAGTCAGTGTCTCTACCCCAAACGGCTCAAATATGTAGTCTCCTGCTAAATTGGAGTATTTGCGCCGTTTGAGGCTTTCCGCTGATGCAGCAGCAGCTGCCGCACACCCCGCTGTACCAGGAAGGTGAGAAGGCGCCAGAGTGTCAAACGCACGTAACGTCCCACACTAAAGGCCTTCCCATCTTCATTTATTTTAATATTCTTTAAAAAAACGTTAGTACAAGTGGTTCCAACGCTTAATAAATAAAGGTGTGAAATAAAAGCACACAGCTTAATTTGCATAATGTACGGTTCTATTTAACAACAAATAACAAACCTATCACCACTTTAAAATGATAAACCACCACTTGAAAGTAACCCTACAACAGATTTAAACTAGGGTTGACATTGCGACATACCGACCGAGTCATTATGGGGTGTGATTAGTCAATTTGTGTCACCCCTACGTCCTCGGTAGGGTCGTCTCGCTCGCCAAAATAATTGATTAACAACTTAAGCGACGTCACATTAATGTAATACGCATATGTTAAGTTTCTGGGGTTTGGATGAATTGAATTTTTTTGTACTTGCTAAAATTTTATTTTATTGTCATGATTCATCAATGTTGGAGTAGGTATGCATATACCTATTCTAAGATATTTTAGAAGAAAATATTTGATAGTGGCAGGACTAACAATGCAATCAGGAATAACTCTCAATAATAATTGTTATAGACGTAAGTGTTTTGGAATTTTTACTCTATGACAATTGAGATTTAATGCAATTTAATTAGGTGGAAAATAGGTAGGCATGTGTAGGTAGGTATCTACTATTTATGTGGAACCCATGAACATCTTCTGATCCATTGATAAAAATCGTGCGTGTCGGGCCACGCATAGCATAGGGTTCCGTAGTCACTCTTATTAGCATCTATAACTCCTGAACGAACAAAGTTGTCTAACTCGTTTAATATTCCTTCATTACATACATAGACTACCATCATAAATATTTTCAGGTTTTTCGAGCCAGCGTATTAGATTTTAGAGGGGGTTGGACGCTCTGTTTTATCAAATAAATTAACTATAAAGTTCAATATCTCGCAAGTGAATACTTAAATCAAAATATCGTATAAAAATCCTCTCAATGTTTTTCAAATACCTATCTAATGATACCCCACACTCCGGGGTAAGTAAAATAAAAATACTAGGTAATCAAAAAAAAATATTTTTCATAAATTTCTTTTAACTCTTTGTCAATGTAGTAAACACACAGATCCATGCAAAATTTCATGTTTCTAGCATTCACCGTTTAGTAGGAAAGTCGAGGACAGAAGGACGGACAGACATTACGAAACTATAAGGGGTTCCGAGATTTGAACTACGGAACCCTAAAAACAGACAGACAGACATACATTACGTATATAATTATCCCTGAAAAAATAGTCAGATGTGGAATGTGCAGTGTACACCCACACTTTTCAAGTATTATTGTTGATCCCAAGTAATAGGGGCAAGCCTATTGCCGTTACCAGGCACTAACGAATATTCAAAACAACTTTGTAAGTAATTCAAACCAAAATATCAACAGCCAGAAAAGATGTTGCCACCACTAAGTAGAATCTCTGCAGTCCTATGGAAATGGGATTGAGAAAATGATAAAACCGCTAGTGTTGGATGTTCTTAGTAGAAGTAGCCTCTCTCTTGCACAAGAGTCTAGTGCAAGAGGTGTGAGTGTGTCTTCTACAGGTTACATTTCGGAGAGTGTGCGCAGGAATTGCATGAATTAATTCCACCAGCACCATTCCATCATCGGACATAAAGGCGTGGTCTGAGATTCCATCCGTATGTGGTCGAGATTCCACCTCTTCGTACCTCTCGATTCGCTTCTTCTCTAACCGCTAAGGAATGAAATTCCCTTCCAGCGTCATTGTTCCCCGATACATATAATCTTGGGATTTTCAAGGCAAGAGAGTCTGCGTGCTTCATCTTAGACCGCATCGTCACTTAACATCAGGTAAGACTGCGGTCAAACGCACTCAAATTAATTCATAAAAAAAAGAGGGTAGCTTCTTAATCATTTTTTATATTTCACGACTCACTGACAACAATTGCGTTTAATCGCGAACAATATACTTAATAATATTCACTGTAATTATAAATCCCTTATAGAGGCCATATGGTGTTGATACCCATGATATATGGGGCCCGGCCTCGTCCCTGGCCCCCGGGGGACATAGAGATGAGCACATGTGCACACTTGTAACGGAACTAATCGGGTTTTGTAAGAAATCTGTTCTTTAGCTATGGTTGTCGGTATTATAATGTTTGTTACATAATTTCAATGTTCAGAATATATACTACTAACATTATAAACGCGAGAGTTTTTATTGATCGATGTTTGGTTGTTTGTAACTCTTTTACGGGAAATATATAAAGAATCACGCATAACCATAGAACATATATGAAGGAAAGTAAGCATATTAATAGATAATTTTCTGAATTGATATTTAGGAGACTTTTATTCCAGAAATTGGTTGTGAACGAGAAAACACCGTAATTGCATTCTGAAACGATATTGTTCTGTTCAAATTTATTTATATTTAATTTATGGACACATCCCAATGTCCCACTGGCCATTTTTTTCCAAAGCAATCTATATTAGTAGGCCATCGGTAGGAAGAAGACTTGTGTGTGAGACAAGATAAACTAACGCAAATTATACTTGTATCAGCTTTATTTCAAATCAGAGTATAAATCAACGGAAACCGATACTACGAACATACGAGTACCTTAGCTTTCATTCAGGTAGGCTTTCGAAACAAAACAATAACTTATTCGATACAACGTCATCATTCATATAAAGCATGGTTTTTGGACAACCTGTACCCATTATAAACTTAAGACAAACGGGTCTTTTACGCGATTATTGAGATATACGAGTATACATATCTCTTTATTATCTTTATTAAACGTCGGGTAATAAAGAGGTATGTATATATCTCAATAATCGCGTGTACAAAACGCGAAAGTTTAAAAAAAACCTGTACCCAGTTACCTAATCGGCTATAGTAACTACTATGTAGGTATTGTATTTTACTCCTAGTAGCCGCAATTGCAGTAAATAAATGAAATAAATTCTCCAATAAATACCTACCACATTGAATACAAACACTCGAGCTATCGTTGGGTGTCCAAATAAATCGGTATTTGTCGTACAATACCCGCAACCGAATGCCGCATTGACAACATGTTGTGCACTTTCCCGGATTATCCGTAACTAAGGGGACACACAAATCTTTGTGTGTCAAGTGTAGGGGATTTTAGGGTGACCGTGAATTATTTATGTTTGGATAAAATTAATATGACAAAATAGGTTTTACTTATCTTCATAACTTCAAGATAGTTAAGCATCGAAGTATTTATAGTTTGGAGGATAATAGTTTTACGATTCAGACATCAAGAGATCATCACCACACAATGGATCTAATCCCAAAATAGGATTATGACACCAATTTTAATTGCGACTTCTTCTTCTTATCTGTCAAACGACTATAAACTGCCAGGACCAAATTTTTGGATCAGCCAACCCCCCCTGCTATGGACGATCCATACTAGAGGTACATATTAAAACTGCTGTAATTTTTACTTATAAACGGGATCCGTGAACTTGTAATAATTCCGAACTATCGGACTACTTATCGATAAAAGAAAATTACAATACAACTACTAATTAAGTTTGTGAATCAAATCAATTTATAATTTTTTTACAGCATTTATTTTTTCCTTGCAAATAAACCAATTGTATAACAATACTAGTATAAATCCCTCAAAAATATACATCAAAAATGTATTGTATGTGTTTTTCAAATGCGTCAAAAAAGATATTTAACGTACAAAAAATATGATGTGCCTATCAAAATATACTGATTGAACAACAAAACCTATTAAAGACTTCGGGGAATCCGACTTGGATAGATTAGGTTAGAAGCCTGTAGGATTTTTAAAAAATACCTAGAAATGGTCTTAGATCAATTTGACTTGGATACGAGTAGGTTAGACTAGGTTAGTATTTTTAATAAATAAATAATTTAAATTTCTGCTAAAATTAATACATTTTGAGGCAATAATTTGCTGCGCAATCAGTATTTTTGCTTACGAATGAGATTTTTTTAGTACATAACAAAGGTTTTTGATTACTAGTTAAATTTATACTACCCAAAAGTATTGTACTTACAGAATATACCTAAATATCCCTTTTTGCAATAAAAGGTACTGTATAATTATTATTGCAAAACTTTATACAAAAATATTCAAAAGTCACAGTTACCCTAACAAATCCCGCGTCCGTATAACAAGTAGTTCCTTTGAGATCAGCCCGTTTTGTGCAACAAACTACTATTTAATCTTTATAAAGATAGCAGTTGGACGGTAGCCGGGTCCTATTGTTATGCTCCAATGTTTGTTACCTAGTTCGAGAGCGGGTTTATACAACTTTTATGACACGTGACGAAACGGATCTGTTGTAAAAGTCAAAATAATAGGGCACAGCTTTGTGATGGTGAGTTTTTTTTTTTAATTTGCAGTTTAAATTTATACGCTGTGTTTTGAAGAAGGGCACACGGTGGGGATTTTTTTGGAACAGTTTTCTTTGAATATTTGTTTTGATTTGCATTTTATATTTATAAATCGTATCTACTTAAATTATCTCAGGTAACAGGAATAAACACAGATAAAAAATACACATATTTAAGTGCCTAGTTATTTAATTCTTCACTCCGAAGATCACATGACATTTTGGGATAAGTCTTTATCTAAAAAATAAGAATAATTCATCTTTTCATTTAACAAAATTAAGTCATTTAAATTGATATGAAATAAATTGGTATTTTACCATCCCAAAACACCAGAAACCCATACAACCCAATACATAAAGCCTATCAATTCACATAATAATCCCCATATACTATAAGAACAATAGACAGTTAAACAAACGTAACTCCAGAATTGAATCTACTTCGTTATTTACTCTAGTACTTTGTTCAGTTAATTGAGTCTCATCCAAAGACACGGGAGTTAATTCGTCAATTCATATTTAATGGCGACCCTGCCTCCGGCTCTATACAAACCTGGAGCTGCTATTGAAAGCTCTTAACGTGAATAAAGCTACGCTTTTCGAATGTATGTTAGGTTAGGTAATTATAAATAGTTAATTTATAATCGCCGATCGCAGTATCTCTTTCAACGATTACGGATAGGAACCAGAACTGCTGGCTTACGTTTGAAATTTAGCTGTAGGTGTACTAAGCAGTTGGATTATTAGACACACTCAAATATTTTTGTGATCCACAAATGTTTGTTTCGGAGTTAGGGTATTTATAGACGCTTCACTTCCTCGGTAAACGTGGGTGTGTAATTCATCACTGCCTACTCCTAAATCATAGATAGAACAGTTTAGAACACCCATAATTAGGCATTCATTCTATTGGCAGTAGTTACGTAACAGCAGGTATGCATATTATTGCGTCTGATATATTTGGATAAAATTTGCCAGGGACTCTGCAAGGAAATGCACTCCGTATAACTTGTTTTCCAGCATCCAAAATCGTACCTCGTGCAGCCGAAATTAAAATAAAACTAGGTAATCAAAAATATTTATTCATAATATATTTCCAACCCGTAGATATTTGACCTGTGCCATAGCTGTAGGTCCCAACGTAACAATGGGACTGTTGACTGACGAGACCGAGCGCGCGGATTTTTTCGCACAATTGAATTCCTAACTAATTCCCCTATCCATTGTTAATTTAGTGGATTATCTCATTTGAAGTCGTACAATATGGTTTAAATAATATATGAACCTTTAAAATATTGTTTGTTTAAAACGAATTTAATTAAAATAATTGATTACAATTGAATCAATATCACAAACTACCTCAAAATGTAATTTGCTTTATAACATACGAGTAGAATCCAAAAATAATTATAGATATTTACATACCATGGCTTAAATGAAATTTCTAGACAACATGCAAATAGGTACTGCATTTATTATTAAGGTAATTGAATTGTTCAACGCGGCAAGAAGACATTTATTGTAAACATGATTTTGATTAAAATTACTGTATTCAAGATGGCCGCTGAAAGTTAAGTTTGTCCCCCTGTATCGAACTCATTATCCTACTTGAGATTCAAGAAATTCTTTTGTATTTTTATCATTACTTTACGTACCTTTATTATTATTGCTGCAAACTTTCAATAGGGTTGCCGAAAATTACATTGAATTACTAAAATAAGTATGTAAATATTTTTTAGAATGAGATAGGTAGGTACAAGAAGGATGTCTGTTGAAATATATTAGCATAGAATTGACGCCAATGAAAACTTTCTGGGATAAAAGACACATATTCCAAATACGAACCTAAGTGAATTTTAAACTTATAGGCATCATAAGTATGTACCTATGTGAAACGCTACAATAATTCTAAGTTGATAAGTTCCATCCGAATTTATTCAGCGCAAAATAATATTTTAACCGAATAAAGAAAGCCTATCGCACTGTAATAGTTTAATAAAATGAAAATTAACTTATATTTCATTTCCGTTGTATGCTACAACTGTCGATAATCCGATAAAATTTAGTTCAAACTCAACCCTTTAAATTTATATAACAGATCGTAAAATATAAAAGAAATATATCCAGTACTTATTACCGCAATTTCCCCCAATCGCAAGCTTTGCACAAACTCATCAATTGTGTCCCAACAACCTATTGAATTGACAAACCGATAATCCAGTTCGCGGGAACGGGCGTAACAAATGAACTCACAATGAAACAGCTTTATAAACACAATTTACCAAACTCGAAATCTCATCATAAAAGACGATGCAGAAGTTAGATGAAGCAACGCCATTTTAAGTTAAATGTCAAAATAGCTGATTTTTATTTTGTTTGATGAAATAAAATTGACTTTTTGAACTAAATTCACAAAACAAGGATGGTTCTAAATTCTCTAAATCTTTTTAGATACTCAAAAGGGTATCCTAGGTTGATAAGGATCATTGTAGCTGAAATCAACCACATCTGTAAATGATGCACCTGATTACAGACAAACCAGTGTTCAGAATCTGCAATATAGGCTCGCACCCAATTATAAGGAACCAATTATTGGTTGTAATAAACACCTATGTCTACATATTGGACAAAACATTTGTACTTTTCCACTTAATTTATTTTATACTGACCGGTTACGCCTCACGGCATCATCGAAAACTTTAAATTCACCACATTTTACTAAGGAGTGCTGCTTACTGGCGGCGTACAACTGTTTTTGTCAAATATGTGTAGCAAATTCTACCAATCAACATTATGAACCTCTGTCTACCCTGTCGGGAAGTAAATGACTCTAACTTGGATGAAAGTTATAATTACTTGAACCATAACAATTAAGTACTTCAGAAACATAATCTAGATGACGTCAAGCCGGTATCAACTTAATGTAGAAATAATGAATTCGTCGCGAATCGTCCTCCCCTGTTTGTCTTTCAATTATGACCTCCCCTGGGCACAAACCCCCTGTTTAAACAACGTAACACTCCCATGTATATTTAAGGAGGGACAAAAATTAAATCTTCCGCTTATCTACATTGTTCAAAATGTAATCTTCTGAAGCAATGACTTTTGTGCTTCGGAATTTGTTGTCATTTTTTTTGTTTAATTGAGTTGCGTTTGTAATTATTGTTTGTGGGAAACTTGTAACTATATTACGCAGATATAAATTACTTTGGATATTCGAAGTTCAGCCGGATCGCAGTTAGAATTGGAATAGCGACCCCAACTGGGTTGTGAAAAGGCTCAGTGGATGATGAAAAGACTTTAAACTTACTACTAACATACTAAATTAGACACGGATTTTTTTTTAAAGTTGTGCGCCCTGTTTTGTCTAATTGACCCTTAATATTGTATGTGAATAAAATGTTATTCTGTTACGCATTTTTTTCTAGATAAAAGACCCGGTAATTCTTTCAAAAAAACCCGACCAAGTACGTGTCAATAATATCCTGCAAACGGATAAAAAGTTAAAAAAATTTCAAACTAAGTTTTAAAAATACCTATCTAATGATACCCCACACGATGAGGTAGACGCAAGAGAAATATCATCTCCACTTTACGGGTAAGGGAGGCAAGACAACTAAAAAATTAGAACTATGTCGGCGTAGTAAATACACATATGCTTTTACAAAGTTTGATTTTTCTAGCACTAACCGTTTGAGACGAAAGCTGAGAACAGACGGATAGTCATTACTAAACTATAAAGGTTCCGAGACTTGAACTATTAAAACCCTAAATATGGGGAAAATACAGAAATGAAACACGGTAATACAGTTCTTGTGACGTTTTACTTGCTCTCTGAATTATATGGTGACGATCTTTCAATAATTAGTTAATTATAAATTGGTGCTAAGGGAACAACAATTGAAGCGACCTTTTTTTTGGCCACAACTGCAATTGAGAGATCTAGACAGGACTGACGGCTGAAAAGCCGGTGTAGCTTTCTCCGCACTACTCCCCCCAGCTGCACGGATGCTTCCAAAGCAAGAGTAAGCCTATGACAAGATAGTTTCTCCATGCCAACTTGTATCCTATAAATAAAACACTCTTTCTTTCTTTCTATACCGCCGCGCGCGCCGGGAGAGAGACTACCCCCCGGATACAAATTCCCCTGGCCCACTTGGCCGCGGACCCAGGCTAGCAGATCGAAAGATAATCTGTCCAGGTGGGGATACATGTTAATGTATCCCCACCTGGTGCCAGACCACATTCACACTGGCTCTCACTAGAGTTATCTAGTGAGAGCCAGTGTGAATGTGGTCTGGCACCACAAATTATTAGCCACATATTATTATGTCCGGGTAGCCCAGAGTCTTGTCCTATAGAGGACCTAAAGGAGGTCAGGCCAAATGCGACTCGCATCGCAGAGCACTGGACCAGGGCGATATAATTTAAAAAAAATGTTATTCCTCGAGACAAAAAAAAGAAGAACAACTAAAGGGCCCAGGTAAGCCTAGTCTGCACGCGGTGCACCTGCCGAAACACTGCCAATAAACTTGGACTTGGACTTGGATCCACCTACCTAACGCTAACCTTAATAGCGTGATCTAGAAATTATGAATATGATATGAAGCAAAAATTCGATGTTGTCGGTATTGGTCATCGTAACTCTGTGGTCAGAGCAGTCCCTCTGTCAGGGAAAGCCCGTGGGTTCGAGTCCTGTCGATGACATCAGTTTTTGTGATCTACTTATAATTTCTTTCTTAATATTTTAAGAATAGTTTAAATACACGTCAAAAATTGACACAAAAACCGACTTCAAATTACCGAAATGGGACCAAATAATTGTCGAAATGGGACCAAATTGAAATGGGACCATTTAAGAGTCCGTATGCAGAATCGAAACGGGCGGAATTAGGTATTTGACACATTTTGTGCGTGAGTCCGGAGTTACCGATGGCGGTCAGCCAGTAGGTACGGCGATTACATGGTTTTGATCTTTTTTTTTTTCATTTTATAATAACAGTGTCTTGTGTGGGGGAGGTGAAAAGAGGGCTAGGAGGGTGGGTGTTTTTTCTCTCTCCTTAAATTCAAGAAAAGACCCTCTATACTCGTATGATCCCGTAATCAAAACTCCTCTACCTTTCCTCTGTCGTTGCACTCTCAAAGGGGGGGCGAGGGCTAATTTTTTTTCTTAATCAAAATCATTTGACCTCCTCTATACAAACTCTATACTACCAACATATTTAGGGCCCCAGCAAACTCATCTGCTAGTACCTGCTGATCAACGGACGAGGCTCGTTAATTTACGGTACCTATGAAGTGGCTTCGGTCCCTACGTGGGTACCGGGTGTTGGTCCGGGGGGTGCCACCGTGCAACTGTGCTAAAGCCCCACAAGTAACCCAGCCCAGGCTGGTTGCGTAAGGGGTTCAACAGCTGCACCGCCGGGCCCGGGGCCATGTATGGTGCAGCAGGCATGGGACCAGTGGGGGCTAAGCGGAGTCTAGTGTGGGTGGTGTGGGTCGATTCGCCGGCCAGGGAGACCCTTAGCAACGGCGTTGCCGCAGCCGCCCGCAACACAGTCATGGGGCCCGCCTGGGACCAACCACACCAGGAGGCTGCCCCACATGTTCTCGCGCATAATCCTGATGTGGGATCGCCGCTCCGGGTGGTAACCAGTGTGGGATAGCGGCGGCCTTGCACCAGGGGGGTTTGGTAGCCCTTCCGTCCGGCGGGTCGGCTCCAACCTAACCACACGGTTCCAGACGAAGCTAGCCCCTGCGCTTTGTCACTTATTACTGCTGCACCAAATGTCGCCCTGTCTTCACGCTTCTTCTTCAAATTTATAATGGCAGTGCAACAGAAATAAGTAAACGTTCCACAGCGGCCCCAGGAAACCCCACAGCTTCACTTTTCGAGGTGGAGTTCACCAACATCCGTGGACTCCATGCGAACCTCGATGCCGTCCACCATACCTTGAGACGGCTCGGCCCGCTGTGACGTTCCTCACGGAGACACAAATACGCCGCCCTGATAACACGCCTTACCTGTGTTGCCCCGGTTATGTATATATGTACCGAGAAACAATACCGGGGTGCCGCAGGGGACCGTGCTGTCACCAACTCTTCCTTCTGCAAATCAATGATATGCTATCCCTCGGGAACATTCATTGTTATGCAGATGACAGCACATTGCAGGCGTGTGCATTTACAGCGAAGAAATCCCCTTTCCTTCCCCTACCCTCTCTTCAGAATGCATTATTACCAATGAAGGGCAACCTTGAGATCCTTGACATAGACGTTCGTCAAGAGCTCAATAATAAAAACTACATCGAAAGATGTATAGGGCTAGCTTCGTGGAAACTAGGAATGAGGTATGGCGAATAAGGTAAAGCGATTCTTTACACTGCATCAGAGGTGTCTGCTGTACAAGACGCAGATTGGACCCTGCGTCGAATACTGCTCTCACTTCTGGGACGGCTCCGCGAAGTATTTGCTGGACGCTCTCGACGCTATGCAGCGTCGAGATATCCGTATTATAGATTGTCCGGAGGTAACGGGAAGCTTTGAGCCGCTAGCTCAGCGCCGAACAATAGCTTCCTTGGCCGCATTCTACCGTATTTACCACGGCGAGCATTCTGAAGAGCTCTTCAGAATGCTCGCCAGCGCTGTCTGCTTTGCACCACCACGCAGACAGCATTACGCTGAGGGACAGCCGTTTATTCCACACTAGTGTATTTATATGTATTTATTTATGGTTCACATTTTTTTTTTTTTGTATTATTTATTTTTTAGTTTTTGTATTTTTTGTAACCTGTGTGGAATAATAAATTTCTTTCTTTCTTTCTTTCTTCAATCTGATCCATCTTCCTTCCGATCCCGAACAACGCGTGCCGGGCAGAGATGCCACTCCCACACAGTAGGTACATGTTCGCGAGAACCGAACGTTTTAAACGTTCGTTTCTGTGCCGAACGATACTGGCCTGGAACGCCCTGCCTGTGCACGTGTTTCCTCCCACATATAATCCTGGGTTCAGTAGGTCGTCAAGTTGAGGGCCACTCTCTATAGTATAGTGTGCTGTGAGTGACCCACAATCGCTTGACGTCGTCACGACTTACTACCAGGCGGGTGGCGTCAAATTGGCGAACCCAATACAAAAAAAAAAAAAAAAAAAACTACCTCTATAAAATTGTTACTCAGTTTGATTCTACTCGGGAGCCCCCTTTGGGGGACTGGAGGGCAAATCTAAAAAACTCGGAATTTTCCCTAGGTCCCCGAACCCCCTTTACATTTCTGCAAAAAAAACATAGGTACCTTCCCCTCCACCATCAAGGAGAACAATAAAATTGTGTCAGTGAGTAATCCAGCTTTATAAAATATAACAGCTTTTTTTAACAAAAACAATGATAAATACATTCTACATAATCACTTGTTGTATTTAAAAAGAAGCCTAATCATCACAAAATAATAACTAATATTACCAAAGTATCAAAATCTCACGCCACGCTATATTCGTCTGTAGACGGCGTCGAATTTTGGCGCGCAGAGCGACACGTCCTCTCCCTGTAAGCGCTTGGCGCGGACTGCTTACTTGAGGCATGCGTCGAGTATTATAAAGCGAAATTTAGGTGTTTTTAAAAGATTATTTACAGCCTATTTTTTATTATTTAGCTATCTTTTTTTTTTGGAAATGGATTGATTTTGAACCAAGGTTTATTTATGTTGTTTTAATTTTATGAACGAGAGTTTTATGTAGCCGAAATAAGAACCAATTCATTGCCCATTTTCTCTAAAATTTGACTAACTTAAATATTTGTTTACTCAATTTTTTTTTATGAAAGTGATAAAAAGTAATCCATACATTTGATAGATGACTTTTACAAGAATACACTGTATTTTTGTAATACTTTTTAGACGTCAAAACGATTAGTGAATTTGTGTCTGTAAAATCAGCGAAAACGGTAAAATTTAATAGGAGGACTCTTAAGAAGTAGTAGATTTCAATAAAAAAATTGCAAAATCCGTTCACCCAATCGAAACATAAAAAACACACATAAAAAACATACAGTCGAATTGAGAACCTCCTCCTTTTTTGGGAGTCGGTTGAAAATATGTAAAGTACCCGGAAAGGGGAGTTACTCGTAGGTCGAGAGCTCTACTACGAGGGACCGACAAAGTTATTGGTGATATGTGAGTGTAATAATCGCATGTTGGTACCCCTTCGGGATAAAGACGTCATACACACACACACACATACACACATATCACGCCTATATCCCCGAAGGGGTAGGCAGAGGTGTATTATACACCCACAACTTGCCAGTATTTTTAGTCTCACGTATAGGGGGCAATCCTATTGCCGTCACCGGGCACATTTATAATAGGTTATGTCCAAAATGGCCGAATGAATTTAACAAAAAGTAGCAGCTATATTGTAATTTTGAAAAAAAAATTGAAACCCGTTGCCTTGCGATGAAATGCTGATAAAAGGCAACAAAATCTTACGTGCCAGCCGCTAAGGCACAGCCAATTAAAGTCCTGGGCGTCTCGGACTAAAGACATCATAAGATGTGATTTTGTGTTGTGTAAGTATATCAATGCAAAAGTCCAGATTTATTTATTTGTTTGAAAGGAAATGGTCCCGAAACATGTTCCTCTAGGAAACTTGAACGGGAAAGACGAGAAATTAACCACGGGTCTCCACTAAAGTTAGTCTACGAATTAACATAGGTTTTTTTTTGTTTTTTTAGTTCCGCGACCAAGGCCGCGGCCGCTCTAACGTCCGTTGCCGGGCGTCTCTGGTTACAAGCAGAACGTATTTCCAGTGGCGCCCGGCGGACTTTGACCACCTCTGTGGTCTCTGCGGGGGTTGGGTCGGGATGAGAATCCCGCGTCGTTGGGGTAGGGTTTTATCCCGCGTCAGTGAGTGAATCTGGTTGCGTGCTATGGGGCAAAGGCCCCGCAGCACGCAACCCTTCTAGCCTGCTTCTGTAAGGACGACGGGTGGCGATCCCGCCGTCCTCAGGCCCCGATCATGGAGGAGGAGGGAGCGTTAGAGGAAGAGGAGGCGGCAGGAGTGCCGCTCTTCTTGCCGCGCCCCTTCGCCTTCCGCGCCTGGGCCGCGGTCTCGGCCGGCAACCGGTACGCTGGAGCGGACTGGGGCGGAGCGGGGCAGCGGACAGCGGGTGTGCCGCTTGGTCCTGGAGCGGGAGAACCGCTAACAGCCGCCGCGTATGAGAACGCGGGACGTGCTAGCGGAGGGCGGTACGCCCGGTCCTCCAGGACCGCGAGGCGCCTCTCGATCGCCGTGTGTACCATAGTCGGCACAGGCTGTGGCGGCGATCCGGGCGCCGTGTTGGGCACCGTGTTGGGCACCATGGTGGGCGCCGTGGTGGGCGCCTTTTTGGACGCCGTGGTTGGTGCCGTCGTGGGCGCCTTGGTGGGCGCCGTGGGTGGCGCCGTCTTCGGCGCTGGTCCAGCCGTCGGAGGAGGAGGCGGCAGCATGGGACCGGGAGGCACCTTGACCACCTTGGTCAAGTCAGCGACCTCCCGCCACAGGTCATCCATCTGCTTCCTGGAAGCAGCGAGCTCCGCCTCCAGGCTCGTCACCTGCTTCCGGAGCCTCGCCTCCTCCTTGGTGACGCTCCGCGCGAGGAGCTTGTTGAGGGAAGATTGGGCTTCATCCACCAGTGAAGCCACAATCTTCTTCCTCCCCGCCACGTTCCTGTTGCCCCGCATGGCCGCGTTCATGCGGGCAAAAACGCTCATCAGCTCCCGCGCGGGCGGCCCACCGATTTCCTGGCGACTTCGCTGGGACAGTTGGACCGAGGACGGAGGAGGAGTTGGCGGCCGCCTTCTGTACGCGTCGAGACGCGTACGCACCGTCTTGACCGGCACCTCCTCCTCCGAATCGGTGGAGAGGAGGGACCCCCACCCGGAGCAACTTGTTGCTACGGCGCGCGGCGGCCCCCCCCTTCTCCTCGAGGGTCCTCTTCTTCGTCGCAGAAGAGCGGCCCTTCTTCTTCACACTGCTGGGAGCTGACCCATCGTCAGTCCCAGCAGCATCAGTTCCTTGGGGCGTCGACATCGCGCTGCAGCTAGGCGGCGCGGCGCGAGCCCCCAAATCAATTTGCATCGGAGTCCGTGATGGATGCGTAAAGTCGTCGGTTGATACTGCCCGGGAAAGGGCAGTATCGGGACCGGGGGTATCGTCGGGTTCACTATTCATAATGATCACAATTTTTATTGGCACCAAGTTCAGACTAAATACGTTCGGTCACCCAACTTGCCACTGCGTCACCGTGGTCAAGTTGGGGTCCAGGGCGGACGGCGAGGACGTAGTATCTAATCACTTGGGGCCCCGCCCCAATTAACATCTTGAAAATCACGGTTAAATGCCGTAGCTAGTGCTACGAAACCTCGTAGCTCGTAGCAACGAATTCTACGTTGTATATAACTAAAACTTGACAAATTACAAACATGGCGTAGATTACCTGTGTGGTACAGTGGTTAGTACCACTGCCTTAAGTTAACTATTGAACTCAAAGGTCGTGGGTTCGAAACCCACCCAGGACAAAACTTTGTGAGATAAGTACGGAATTTGTTCTGAGTCACAGGGTGTAATTTATAATGACGTACGAATTTAGAGAAATGTAAATATGTCTATCAGTGATCTAGATTCCATAACAAAAACTTCTATCAAAAAATGTCGTAAATATTAATTTACATAATACTCGTATTTAATTCCCGTTAAGAGTAAAATAAATACGAGTACATAATGAAATAACTCACTTGTTTCCACATATTCTTTATTTGAATTTGTGGAACACCGTTTTTTTCTTTATTTTTTCGACAAAAATAAATTTAAAAAAAGGTTTGGTGGTTTTCGACATGTCAGCCTGTATAATATCTGTACAAGTTAGTTATTTCATAATGTTTTACTATAAGTTCCACCAAGTGCCGATATTCGAAAGCATAAATTATAAGCTTAGACCAAAAATACTATAGATATTGGATTCAGTACAAATACAACGCGGAATCTTGGCACTCGAATACTAAATAGGTAATTATTACACATACCATCTATAAAATAAACAAGATTGTACATTGATGGTTGACATAAAAATAATTCGTAATAATTAATACTAAAGCATCAATGTACAGCGCCGTTGTCGCATCCCTCGAGAGTCAGCAAGCGGAATAGGAACTTAGTACGGCGCACGGTTGAAGCGCGCAGGTGTGCAATGACCGAGGTGAAGTGGTGCCGTTTTTAAAGCACTGATCCGTAATCTAGGTATTTTTGATAAGATTATAAGAGTAAAATAAAGCCCCGGCAATGGTTGCTTTGCCGTATTAATTTAAAATTCGGCCAATCAATCGAGTCGAACTCGCGCTCAAAGGGTTCGCTAAAATGGCAAAAAATCACATGTTTTGTATGCCCCCTTGAATGTATATTACATTCTATTTTTTAGTAATTTGTTGTTATAAAGGCAACAGAAATATATCATCTGTGAAAATTTCAACTTTCTAACTACCACAGTTCATGAAAAATGAAAAGCAATCCTACTGCCGTTTACCAAGCACAATATTTGTATAACATAAGCCTAAATTAATTACTAGCCGCTGTCTAAAATTGGTATCTTTCATATAATCTTGCCCAGAAGTATACATGGGGCACACTAAAAGTTTTGCACTTCTAGCTAATCGGAACTATTTGAATTTCGAATGTTATATTTTTTTAAACGTAGCAACCTTCTTAGTATTAAAAAAAAACAATTGGTAGGAAATCATTTGTCAATTGTTTTTAATAACACATCAAAGTTCTACGTATGCAACGAAACTGGCATTAAGTCGAAAAGATTTTAGAGCGATGATTTTTCATGATTTTAAAAGTTCTCTCTCTCCGCAAGACTGTGCCGCTCGTCTTTAAAATGCTTTTGGGAGAGAAGTACCTTGTTTGAGCACCGTGAGGCGATGGTTTGCTGAATTTGAGAGAGGTCGAGTTTCTTTACATGACGCATTTCGTGAAGGGCGGCCTTCAACTGCCGTCCACGAAAATAATGTGGCTACTGTTAAGCGGTTAATTGAAGAAAACACGCGGATTACCTATGAGACAATTCGAGGACTATTGGGGATTGGTATGAGTCAAATCCAGAAAATTTTACACGAAGAATTAAAAGTTCGGAAACTTTGTTGTCGTTGGATCCTTGAATCGTGAACTGACAGCGGAGCAGAAGCGGGCTCGCGTGGAATGGTGCTCACAGATGCTACTGAAGTACGACCACAGACATTCTAATGCTGTTTATGACATTGTCACAGGAGACGAAACGTGGATTTATTGTTTTGAACCCGGAAAAAAACAGCAATCTAGTGAATGGGTGTTTGAAAATGAGAACAAGCCAACAAAAGTGAGGCAGGCGAGAAACGGTGGTAAAAAAATGATCGCGTATTTTTTCTCAGCTACGGGTCCCATCTCCACAATTCCACTTGAAGATCAAAAGAGTGTCAGTGCCGAGTGGTATTCTACCATTTGTTTACCCAGGGTGTTAGAAAAAATTCGCGAAAGACGACCCAAAAGCCGCGTTCTCCTACATAATGACAACGCTTCTTCACACACGGCCAACAAAACAAAGTCATTTTTAGCTTCCGAAAAAGTACAACTCGTCACCCATCCTGCGCATAGCCCCGACCTAGCACCCTGTGATTTCTGTATTTTCCCCAAAATCAAAAAAAGATTTGATGAGAGGTTTCACTTTTAACAACTCCGAAGAGGCAGTGATAGCGTGCAATCAGCACGTAGAAAACATGCCTTCAGATCTGTGGTCCTCCTGTTTTAAAAAATGGTTCGATTGCATGAAAAAATTTTTTAAATGTAAAGGAGAGTATTTTGCAAAGCAATAAACATAATATTTTGATTTTAACATGTTGTTTTTTTTAAGTTACGCAAATCTTATAGTGTGATCTACGTATAATATTTAATTTCACTACGTTTTAACATCGCCTGTTTGTGAACACGCTCTTCCATAACAGTTTAACCGCGTATTCTATTTATCGACTTCTCACGTGCATTTGATACCTTAAATCATTTACAGCTTGTAAACAAGCTTCAAACGTGCGGTATACGAGGCCCCGTACTTAGTTGGTGTGAAAATTACCTAAACAACCGAACCTTCCAAGTAAAAATAAATGACACTCGTAGTGACACGGTGACCACTACTGAGGGAACGGCACAGGGATCGGTGATTGGGCCGTTGCACTTTTTGACATACATCAATGACATGAGTCATCACCTGGAGTATTCCAAATGCTACCAGTTTGCTGACGACACGTGCCTAGTGTTTGCCGATAAGGACCCAAACAAAGCCTGCCAACTGCTGCAATGCGACTTCAATGCATTAAACAAATGGTGCCATGACAACGGTTTAGTACTTAATGCGAACAAGACGAAACTCATGCACATCAAGTCACCTTACCTTAAGCACCCGTTAACCAACACAATAACGGCTCATGACCACATATGCCTTCACCGAGGCCTACTCACCGTCCCCTCCTCCTGCAGTTGCCCAGTTATCAAACTCACCGACTCACATACTTACCTAGGTCTCAAAATTGATCGCAGCTTTAACTGGACTCACCATATAGAACACGTTTGCAACAAATTGAGACAATTCCTGGCCAATATTAATATGTTAAATAGGCGTATACCATACAAGGTCAAACTAATGTTATATAATTCACTGGCTGAATCCCATGTCCAATACTGCCTCAGTAGCTATGGCCGTACATATAAAACTCACTTGAATAGAATCTACAACTTACAGTTACGAATATTAAAGACAATAGTATCACCTAAAACTAAATTGCAATATAAAAATGACGAATTGGGCCTCTTTAAGCATTGTAATACATTACCCGTTCACCTCCAATATAGACTAAATCTAATTAAAGAACAATTTTTTAATTCCTGCATATCCACAAAAGTAGAACATGCTGTATTCACGAGAAGTGTTGCTCATAACAAGTTATGTACTATGCGTGCCGATAACACATTCGGTGAAAGAACAACTCGTTATTTAGTTCCTCGCTTAATAAATAAACTACCCTCAGATTTGCGGAATAATATTACCGAGGAAAATATCAAAACAGTACTAAAAAAATTCTTTCGAAACAACGTTGAAAGTATCTTTGAATGCTAATGTCTGTTCATTTGCTTGTTACATACTAGTTGGTTTGGGATTGGGGGGATTGGGATGTATATTGCCTATAATTACCTACATATTGTTAAATAGGTTAGTAGCTAAACTTGTAGGTATTTGTTACATACCTAAGTGATTTGGTGGATAGCCACAGTTGTGTAGGTAGGTAGGAGGTAGGTACCACCAATTGTGGTTGTCTGCCGAACTCACAAGGCTTGTTATTTATGTTGTATGTAGGCCTCGACAAACAAAATCTATTATGTTGTTTTAAGATGTTCAAGTAAGCTGACATAATTATTATGTAAAATTCATTTTTGTTAGCATAAGGACAAACCTCTGTGGTTTTTATTGTGCTAATTTGTATGTTACACATTGTATATAAAAAAAACGATAATAAATAAAAAAAAAATAAAAAAAAAAAAAAAACAACTTTTAATTCATTTTTGTGGGTATATTCTGTTAGTATGAGAATAGATATTTTAGAAAAATAATTTTTGAAGGGTTTTTTAATCACAACTCACTGTATATTATAAAACAAAGTCCAAAGTTCCGTATGTATGCTTAGATCTTTAAAACTACGCAAGGGATTTAGATGCGGTTTTCACCAATGTATAGAGTGGTTCTTGGGGAAGGTTTTTGTGTACATAATTTGTCAAGCGAGCGAAGCGTTCACCGGATCAACCACTTTATTTCTATTTAAGTAGACTATAAATGTCATACAAAAACAATATTAATCTTATAAAATATTTTTTTTTAAATAAAGTTTTCTAACTTTTTTTCAACTAATTTACAATTTGAATCCCAAAAAAGTCATGTTGAAAGCTCATCGTTATTGCGTTCGTGTGATTAAATATTAAAAACTAATCGGTTATATAATATTTTAATGTATTGCAACAATGTAACTTACCCTGAATCGCAGCAAAAGTCAACACATAACACTTTATTTCGAGACACCTCTCGACGCGCCGATACCGACCACACTGTTCCACATCTAACGTCCCGCAGCTACCAGCCTGTACCCACCACGCCCCTATCCACCCCGCCCATACTCAACAACCACCAATCAGAACCCACCCAAAACCTTATTTACCTCTAACGTCCGCCCGCCCTCAAGTTATCGATTGGGCGGACGCAGCACTTATTTAAGGCGGGCGAGTGAATTAATTTTGTGATTGAAATTACGAATGAAAACGTATAATTCCATTGTCGCTGTTTTATTTATTTTTGTAGTTATTTTACGAAGTCATTTGAAACTAGGTACTACACTAGAATAAGGATTATATTGTTTTGTTTGTATGTTTGTTTTTACTTATAAATATTTACTAAATATTTGAGAAAATTTGAAAAAAATAAGCACCTACAGGAATATTTTTTTGAATCATAATAAAATTATTATCACACATATCACGCCTATATCCCCACAGGGGTAGGCAGTGTAATTCTACTGTGTAGTTCTACGTAATGGAAGGCAAGCCTATTGCCCATACGGGGCCACATATAATGGGTTACGTCCAAAATGGGCAAATGAATTTAATAAAAAGTAGCAGCTATATTGTAATTTTGAAAAAAAAATTGAAACCCGTTGCCTTGCGATGAAATGTTGATGGAAGGCAACAAAATCTTACGTGCTAGCCGCTGTGGCACAGCCAATTAAAGTCCTGGGCGTCACGGACTATTATAGGTTCTGATTTTCCATAAGTTCACACAACTTTTATATACATTTATTAAGTGAGTCTGAGTACTTTTATACCAGAATATTTTATACCACTTGCAGAAAGATTGCCATGGTACCTGGTAAGTAGTAATATAATAAAATATTAAATATATTATATATGCGTTAAACTATTGACTGCTTCGGTGGCGTAGTCGGTAGTGCATCAGTTTTCGACTTTGGAGTTTTGGGTTCGATTCCCGGGTCGAATCAAATATTTGTGTGAACCACAAATGTTTGTTTCGGAGTTTGGGTGTTTTCTATGCATAATATGTATGTATTTAGAAGTATATACGTATGTTTATCAGTTGTCTAGATCCCATAGCTCAAGCTTATAGCTTAGTTTGGACTAAATAACATTGTGTGAGAATGTCCAAAAATATTAATTTATTTATTATAAGCAAAATATCACAGGTTGAAACAAAACTTATTTCTTTGAGAGTACCTATTTAAAATGAAGTACCTAAGTGTGGGCGTGTAATGTAACTCTGCCTACCTTTTCAGGGATATAAGTCTGATAATATGTAATATGTAGAGGTTGTTATACATACACATTTCGTTTCAAAAAACTAAGCAAATGTAAGTAGGTTTAGGTAAAAAGGCGTAAGCTGAGCTTTGCATTTGTGTGATTACACGTACGTGAACGTATAATGCGACCTGTTTTACACACACATGTGTTGTACGCCACAAAGCTTACGCCGAAGCAGCTTACGCACAAGCTGAGCTTACGCCTTGTTACCTATACCTATTAGTACTTACATACTATTCCCTATTCTGTGTTATTAGGTACATTACTGACTAAGTACCTAAGTAATGTAGACACTTTATCCAAATTCAAACACAATTATGTTGATAATGTTAAATAAAGAACCAGAACTTTAAAGTAGGCACTACCGACTACGCCACTGGACCAGTCTGGATACTTATCTCGGTTGGTAAAACCATATAATACATACATACACAAAAGTACCGATAATGTTTACTTATTTCTACCATTTTACTGCTTACTCCCAAAGGTTTTTGTCGCGTAGAAATGAGAACGAGTCGATTGTCAGACAACGCAAGCTAATTTAAAAAAAAATATGACTCAAATTGTAATTGATATTGCCATTCAATTCACAACAGATTTTTACGACACCATTGTCAAAATATCATCGAGATATGGCGCCCTACGAGCTGCAAAACGATTAAGTGTCGAGATATAAACATAGTGTGATAATGAGCAGGCCCGTCTGTCAGAGATTTAACCCTCAATTATAGAATTAAGCTGCGTTGAAGGGTTGTGCACCCCTGGCGTGACGGCTATTGATGTGCTTAGTGATGTGCGGCGGTCGATAAAATTATCGACAAGAGATTTCCAGGTTTATTGATTTACAATGCCTTAATTAAAGTTAAGTGGTAAAAAGATCTCAGATATCTAGACTGGCCCTAAGTTATTCTTACATGCACAATGTGTACCCACCTAATAGACGAACAGCCGAAGCTTTCACAAACACCTAGTTCTATAAAATTACAAACCCTCGGGCGTCGGCGGACTTGTGGTGTGGGAGGATCGGGTACCATCCTGCATGCTTTAATTTTTATTCCTTGCCGGTGAGTGGCGTGTGTGGGCGAAAAGTAGTCAGAATTTATTCAAAGTTTACATCCTGTAATATTATAGCCCAGCTAATAGGTGTTAGGTAATATACTTATTTTTGTGTTCCGATTACCAATGTTGTGTTAGAACAAAATTAACCAATCACATACTCCTTATTCCGGTTTCATCACGATCAATACATCCACGAGTATATTCCTATTCATCTGTTTATCGATAAAATCATACACAAAGGTCACAACACTACGCACGATGTTCAATACCGAATAATGAAGTGTCGTCACGCCGCACTCGGCGAATGTTTGCTATTGTTGTGTGCGATGGCCCTTACAGCCGGTGAATGTGTACACCGCTTTATTATCGAACGCTTTCATTGATAAGTACTTGTCGAATTAATTAAACGCTACTTATAATGTTTGTTTGTGTAGTCTAAAATAAGTAAAAAATACGTCACTTAAATTACTTGTGGCCCGTTGTTAGAGTACAATATCATCACTACATATTATTATTATATAACAAAGTCGCCCGTTCCGTATGTAATCTTTAAAACTTCGCAACGGATTTTGATGCGGTTTTCACCAATGGATAGAGTGGTTCTCGAGGAACTTATAAAACTTTTAAAGCGGGCCAAGCCGCGGTTGTCCGCTAGTCCTTTATAAAACACGATAGTTAAAAGTAGTAAGTATTATAGTGAGTATAGTAAATTTCTCGAAATATTGAATTTTTTTTAAATGCGTTTTATTGTACTCAAATACATTATTAATATATCTACATAGACAGAGCTTACATATATAAGCAGTACAATGGGCGGCCTTATTGCAATTGAGTAGGTATTCGGCATAATTTTACTTATATTGATGCTAGTATAGATCTAGATTGCCTATTATGTAATAGTTATGAGCAAGCTGGTCACCTAGGCGGACGTAGTTTAATCAATTTGGAGATGGTTAGTCTAAAGGCTAGAAAGGGTAAGTGAACCTATCCCCACGGGAAAGACTCGTGGCTGTATGTCTTTATTATGTCGCCCGCGACTTCGCCCGCATGGTAATTTGGATTTTTTCCCGTTCCCGTCGCGCCGCGTCATATTTTGAACAATTCATAAAATATCTTTATAAATTGTAGCCTATGTGTTATTCTGATGTATAAGCTATATTATTGTAAGGTTTCATTAAAATCCATTCAGTAGTTTTTACGTGAAAGAGTAACAAACATCCATCCATCCATACATACATACAAACACACAAACTTTCGCGTTTATAATATTAGTAGGATGTTATGATGTTAATACTTCAACATGTAACTATGTGTACCAGTTGAGAAAAAATAAAATATAAAAAACCAGGCAAGTGCGTGTCGGGCCACGCACAAGATAGGGTTCCGTAGTTACCCATAAAAGCATCTATAACTCCTGAACTAACAGAGTCATACCATCCGTTATAGTTTTCCTTTAAAGTTCATTACATGGACTAGCATCATGATTTTTTTTTAGGATCTTCACGCCAGTCGTTTAGATTTTAGACGGGGGGGACACCCTGTTTTTGCAAAACTACGCTCTAAAGAGCGTAGATTTGCGAACCTAAAAATCTTACCTAACCTAACCTTTTAGGAGGAAAGCCGAAGACAGACGAACATGACGAAACTATAAGAGTTCCAAAACTTTCTCTACGGAACCCTAAAAATGTGGTTTAAAATAACATTAAACGTCTAACAATTATATTCCATAAAATCCTTAAGCTCCATCAGAGTAGACGGCCAATTACACACCCAGGGACACGTTGTTCACAGAAAAGTAAAAATATAAATATACACGGCAAAAGATCCACAATTAATTGGCGCTTACGTCACAGGCATAATGTCGGGCACCCGCTGCCTCTTTGTTGATCATAAAAAAAGTATTTTTAAATATGGAACCACTTTCCATTCAAAAGGTCTTATGTCCGTTTGATGACAATCGATTTTCAACCAAATTTTTTAAGCAACGAAGATTGATAATAAGTAAAGGCTGTAAGCTTGTATTGAATGATTAGTGACCTACCAGAGGTCGCGTGCCCGCGGTAATCCTTTCTCAAAAGATGTTTATTTGCTGCTTGAATAAAACATACCAGGCTAATGATTTTAAATATTGGTCTACAACGTTTGTCGGATAATATTTAAACAGTCTATGCTGTGAAATGTATCTAAGCCTCAGGTGTATGAACTCTTGAGAAGTTATACAAACAGAAAGCTTTTCATGTAAGAGATAAGCATCTCTCAATTTAACCATATCATTACATGTAGATATGTATATGACATATTTTGAACATATTTTGAAAATAACATGGTTTGTTTTTTTACCATTTGGTTGGTTCAATTTTGATTTTTCAGTTGCAGTTACAGATGCAGTTTCAGATGCAGTTTCAGATGCAGTTAAAAGTGTTTTTAAAAATAAAATTAAGTCTCCTTTCAATAGTCCGAGACGCCCAGGACTTATAGTCCGAAACGACCAGGACTTTAATTGACTGTGCCATCGCGGCTGGCACGTAAGATTTTGTTGCCTTTCATCAACATTTCATCACAAGGCAACGGGTTTCAAATTATTTTTCTTCCAAATTACAATATATAGTTGCTTTTTTTTTTTTTTTTTTTTATATTTGGTTCGCCAAATTGACGCCGCCCGCCTGGTGGTAAGTCGTGACGACGTCTAGCGATTGTGGGCCACTCTCACAGCACACATTACTATTGAGAGTGGCCCTCAACTTGACGACCTACTGATGTGCCTCTTCACGCTCCGCTTAAAGAACCCAGGATTATATGTGGGAGGAAACACGTGCACAGGCAGGGCGTTCCAGGCCACTATCGTTCGGCAGAGAAACGAACGTTTAAAACGTTCGGTTCTCGCGAACATGCTATCCACTGTGTGGGGGTGGCATCTCTGCCCGGCACGAGTCGTTCGGGATCGGAAGGAAGAGGGTGGGATCAGATTGAAGAGCTCTTCAGAACACTCGCCGTGGTAAATACGGTAGAATGCGGCCAAGGAAGCTATTGTTCGGCGCTGAACTAGCGGCTCAAGGCTTCCCGTTACCTCCGGACAATCTATAATACGGATAGCCCGTCGCTGCATAGCGTCGAGAGCGTCCAGCAGATACTTCGCGGAGCCGTCCCAGAGGTGAGAGCAGTATTCGACGCAGGGTCTAATCTGCGTCTTGTACAGCAGACACCTCTGGTCCGGTGTAAAGAATCTCTTTACCTTATTCAGTATTCCTAGTTTCCGCGAAGCTAGCCCTATACATCTTTCGATGTAGTTTTTATTATTGAGCTCTCGACGAACGTCTATGCCAAGGATATCAAGGTTGTCCTTCATTGGTAATAATGCATTCTGAAGAGAGGGTAGGGGAAGGAAAGGGGATTTCTTCGCAGTAAATGCACACGCCTGTGTTTTGCGGGCATTGAACTCGACCAGGTTCTCGGTACCCCATTGAGAGATACTGTCGAGGTTACGGTCGAGATCAGCCACGAGTCGTCGTCTCTCCTCCTCAATCTCAGATCGCCCCGCCGTCGGACGAACCGAGTAACTCCCGTGCAGTGTGCTGTCATCTGCATAGCAATGAATGTTCCCGAGGGATAGCATATCATTGATATGCAGAAGAAAGAGAGTTGGTGATAGTACGGACCCCTGCGGTACCCCGGCATTCACTTGCAAGAAGCGAGAAGCCTGGCCATCGCAGAGGACCCGCACTCGGCGCTCGTTTAAAAAACTGGCAATCCAGCTGCACAGTTGAGGAGGTAGACCATATGCCGGAAGCTTGGAAAGGAGCGAAGCATGCCAGACCCTATCGAAGGCTTTGGCGATGTCCAGGCTAATAGCCAAGGACTCGCCGTGCCTTTCCATAGCCCCACCCCAGACATGCGTTACGAATGCCAGAAGATCACCCGTTGATCGCTTTGGCCTGAAGCCGTATTGTCGATCATTGATTAGCAAGTGATCCTCTAGGAATTGCATGAGCTGCTTATTTATAAGGAGCTCAAGCACCTTGCAAATGACTGAGGTGACAGCTATGGGTCGATAGTTGCCTGGATCGGACCGATCCCCTTTCTTGGGGATCGGTTGTACGTTAGCCTCCTTCCAGACCTCCGGCACGAGCCCTGAAGAGTATGACAGGCGGTACAGACGCGTTGCTACTTTTTATTAAATTCATTCAGCCATTTTGGACATAACCCATTATATGTGTGCCCGGTGACGGAGATAGGCTTGCCACCTATTACTTGGGAGTAAAAATACTGGCAAATTGTGGGTCTGTTATGCGCCCCTGCCTAACCCTTCGGGGATATAGGCGTGATACATGGGGCACACTAAAAGTTTTGCACTTCTAGCTAATCGAAACTATTTGAATTTCAAATGTTATATTTTTTTAAACTTTGCAACCTTCTTAAAAAATATCAATTGGTGGGAAATCATTTGTCAATTGTTTTTTATCACACATCAAAGTTCTACGTATACAACGAAAATGGCATTAAGTCGAAAAGATTTTAGAGCGATGATTTTTTATGATTTTAAAAGTTCTCTCTCCTCACAAGACTGTGCCGCTCGTCTTCAAAATGCTTTTGGGAGAGAAGCACCTTGTTTGAGCACCGTGAGGCGATGGTTTGCTGAATTTAAGAGAGGTCGAGTTTCTTTACATGACGAATTTCCTGAAGGGCGGCCTTCAACTGCCGTCAACGACTGTTAAGCGGTTAATTGAAGAAAACCCGCGGATTACCTATGAGACAATTCGAGGACTATTTGGGATTGGTATGAGTCAAATCCAGAAAATTTTACACGAAGAATTGAAAGTTCGGAAACTTTGTTGTCAATGGATCCCTCATGAACTGACAGCGGAGCAGAAGCGGGCTGGCGTGGAATGGTGCTCACAGATGCTACTGAAGTACGACCACGGACATACTAATGCTGTTTATGACATTGTCACAGGAGACGAAACGTGGATTTATTGTTTTGAACCCGAAAAAAAACAGCAATCTTGTGAATGGGTGTTTGAAAATGAGAACAAGCCAACAAAAGTGAGGCAGGCGAGAAACGTTGGTAAAAAAATGATCGCGCTTTTTTTCTGAGCTACAGGTCCCACCTGTACAATTCCACTTGAAGATCAAAAGAGGGTTAATGCCGAGTGGTATTCTACCATTTGTTTACCCAGGGTGTTAGAAAAAGTTCGCGAAAGACGACCCAAAAGCCGCGTTCTCCTACATCATGACAACGCTTCTTCACACACGGCCAACAAAAGAAAGTCATTTTTAGCTTCCGAAAAAGTACAACTCGTCACCCATCCTGCGCATAGCCCCGACCTAGCACCCAGTGATTTCTGTATTTTCCCCAAAATCAAAGATTTGATGAGAGGTTTCACTTTTACCAACTCCGAAGAGGCAGTGATAGCGTTCAATCAGCACGTGGAAAACATGCCTTCAGATCTGTGGTCCTCCTGTTTTAAAAAATGGTTCGATCGCATGAAAAAATGTTTAAAATGTAAAGGAGAGTATTTTGAAAAGCAATAAACATAATATTTTGGTTTTAACATAATATTTTGGTTTTAGCAATAAACATAATAGGTTGTTTTTTTAAGTTACGCAAAACTTATAGTGTGACCTACGTATATGTCTGTCTGTCTGTCTGCAGTAGAATTGTCTAACCACAATAATATCTAGGATACTTTCCCTCCATGTGGCATGGTCTTGGGACATCCTGTATAGATAACATTGATACCTTTTCCAACGTTCCTAAATCATTTTGTTTGTATGCTACGTCATCAGTCTCACGTACGACTTGCGTTCAATCTACAATCTACACCACTGAAACAGTAGGTGTCTGTTATGGCTTTACAAACTTTTCATTTCCACAGTTCCACTAACCGTCGGCAAAAAACGCCGTTGTAAGGATAACCTCAGTGCGCCGGCTTTTTAGGTTTGTAGACTCGTCACTCGTCAGTGTATTTAAAATGTCAATGTTAATAGTTGGCACGCGAGCACAAAGTCAACAGATTAACTAATGAAACCGCCTAACCCACCGGGTGTAGGATGACAGCAAACGACAAACAAAGTGATTAAGCTCACTTGTATGTATAACTAGACAAACACTGGCTGGAATGGAAATGACGGTCGTTTAACTTAATTTCATAATTAAAAATGGCGGATGAAAGATGGAGAACGGTTTTGTTTGGTTTCTGGTGAAACGTTCGTAATTCCTTCAAAGTTATGGATTATCTAAGCCAATAAATATCGTTTCAATTTCTTCTCTTTCAAAGATAAATTCAGACAGAGGCCTACCACATTATAGGAGGAAAACGTTATTATCTATATAATAAAACAAAGTCGTGTTGGTTAAGAGATTATTGGCTCGAGAACTGTTGGACCGATTTCGCTAATTCTTTTTTTGTTGTGTTTGTTATTATTAGGAGAAGGATTATAAGCAAAAATAAAGGTGGGCGGAACATTAGAAAAATTAATGCGGTACGAAGTTCGCCGGGACAGCTAGTAGAGGTATATATTAGAAGTTACGGGCTCTTTGGATTCATCCTGCGTGAGTCCACAATGTAATAGTATGAAATCTTTTCTAATAGTATGAAATTACAATATTAAGTACAGAACGAGCTAATATTTATACATAGTTGTCAAAGCAAAAAATAAATAAATTACAACTACAATAACAAGCGACGCTATAGAGTTGCGCCTAAATAGTTAAAGTGAGGAGCAAGCAACTCATTTCCATTTCTCTTTATCATCAAAATAATCAGTAATGAAATAATAAGCCCATTTCAAGAGATGTGCTTTAATTTCCTTATTGAATGTATGCAAAGGAAGAATTTATATTAATGATCGAACAATGTGAGTGAAAGTGTAGCCTTGGCTTTCCAGTGAGAACGTTCCTTCTGGAACGTGAACACTGGTTCAAGCCTAGTGTAAGCCGGGCGCCACTGGAAATACGTTCTGATTGTAACCAGAGACGCCCTGCAACGGACGTTAGAGTGGCCGCGGCCGTAGGCCGCGGAAATAAAAAAAAATTAAAATTAAAAAAAAGTGTAAGACTAGATATGTTATATATATATATATATTTGAAAGCAGTATGTTTGCTTTTTTAGAGTTTTTACAGCATCCTTAGTAGTTGTATTAAGTACATAAAAGTATTAATAAAAATAAAATAAAAAAATAAAATAACGTTTATTATATTTCAAAATTTTAGAAAATTATTTAGATTCGTCAAAAGTTGGTGTGACTCTACCGAGGGTTCCAAAATGCAACGAGACTGAGAAGAGCCCTCAAGAAACACAGTTCGGCTTTTTTCAAAATATTTCATCTTAAATCTAAAACTGAGTTATTTAGAAAGGAGCAATTCGTGTTACAACCAGGCAGCCTTGTCATCTAAGAAATCATTAATACTATAATAAGCTTTATGGCACAATTTACTTTTTATTAGTTTTTTAAATTTATTGACAGATAATTTTGTACATTCGAATAAAGTTCCCCGCAAAAGAATTACTCACTTTATGAAGCCTAAATTTAGGAACAGCCAGTTTATCCTTATTTCTTAAGATTAGATTATGATTATCACTATTTTTCACAAATTTACTTTTGTTCTTGTGGGTATACAATACAATTTCATAAATATACTGTGAATACACTGTAAGGATGTTAATATGCTTAAACTTATCTCTAGATGACTCCCGAGACCTCATTCCATAGATAGTCCAGACAGCCCTCTTCTGCAACGCAAAGATACATTCAATATCGGCAGCGTTACCCCACAGTAGTATGCCATATGTCATGATACTGTGGAAGTAGCTGAAGTAGACAAGACGCGCCGTTTTAATGTCTGTAAGTTGTCGGATCTTTTTGACAGCATAGGCTGCAGAACTAAGCCTGGCCGAAATTTTCCCGATATGAAGCCCCCATTGCAATTTGGAGTCTAACGTTATGCCCAGAAAGACAGTGTCATCGACCAATTCCATTATATCATCCCTAACCTTAACACTGGTTTTAACAAGTCTTACATTAGGTAAGGTGAATCTTACACATTTAGTTTTATTTTCATTTAATAATAAATTATTAGCACAAAACCAGTGGACTATCCTAGAGAGGGCAATGTTTACATCGTCAAGTTCGCGCTGTCCACGTTTAACTTTAAATATTAAAGAAGTGTCATCAGCAAACAAAACTACCTCGTGGTCGTCTCTTATGAGGTGAGGGAGATCATTAATATATACTAGAAAAAGAAAAGGTCCCAAAATTGAACCCTGCGGTACCCCCATTGCTACAGGAGAACCAGGTGACTGTTTACCATTGATCACTACTTTCTGGACCCTATCACTTAAGTAAGAATTGACGAAATTCAAGGCCGTCCCCCGGATTCCGTAATGATCAAGTTTCTTAATTAAAGTCTGGTGCTGAACGCAATCGAAGGCCTTAGATAAGTCACAGAATACACCATAAGTATCATATGACTCATCCCAGTCCCTGTATATACACTCTAATAATTTAATTCCGGCATCAGTGGTGGACCGACCACAAGTGAAACAGAATTGTTTTGTATGTAATAGTTTATTAACGTTAAAGTGATTTTGCATTTGATTAGGCATAATTTTTTCAAATATTTTACTACTACGTACTACCTACAGTACAGAAATGGGGCGGAAATCGGACGGATCTGAAGTACTACCCGATTTAAACAGGGGAATTAATTTACTAGATTTCATTAAATAAGGGAACACACCACTATCAACACAATTATTAAATATTATTACTAGTTCAGGAGCAACCATTTTAATAAAATAATTTTTTCAGCTGTTTTCTTGATATTTAAAGATTTAAAAGTTTTTAAGATAGTATTTATATTAACTTTACTGAATTTAAATATAACGTTACAACAAGGAACGATTCTGCAATGGGGGTGGAAGAGCCTAGGGTTTTTGTCAAATCTACAGGAATTTGGGAGAAAAAAATTTCAAATTCTGTAGTGACCTCGAAGTCTGATGTAGTTATTTTACCATTTATATTAAGTTTAAAATTATTATCATTTAATTTTTGCTTGTTTGCTCTTTCCGCGTTTATAATTTTCCAAGTAGATTTAACTTTGTCTGCACTATTGAGAAATTTATCACTTATATATTTTGATTTAGCTGCTAAACAATCTGCTTTAAACTTTTTTGAATAAGTTTTAACATAATCTAGAAATTCAACTGATCTATTAAGCTGTCTTTCTGAGTATAGTTCATAAAGTTTTTGTCTACTTTTGTGTATATCCTCAGTGGTCCATTCACTGAAAGTAGGACTATCACTAATCATGACCTCCTTAGACTTGAATATGGAGTTGAACTCGTTGTAAAAAGAATCAAAAAATAATTTATACATTACGTTTGGATCTAAGCCAGTGTCTAAGAATGGAATTTTATTGCAAAGTCCAACCTTCATACGTTCCAAGCGGTCACCAGTTATTGGTCTACATAATATTTTACGTTTTATAACTGTTTCTTTAGTGATTTTAAAAGATGCTATTTGCCCACAATGGTCTGAATCTAGCTTTTTTATAATACTTTTACTTTCTGGCAACATATCGCTGTATATATTATCCAGGCAAGTGGCTATTGTATCACAATATCTAGTAGGCTCCAAAAATAAGTTTGTAAGATTGTGTGATTTAAATAAATTTAAAATATTATAACTCATAGGCGTATTAACAAGTAAATCGACATTAAATTCACCACACACTATTAGGTACTTATTAGTTTTTCCAAGTTTACATAGAACTTTGTCAATAAGTTCCTCAAATTCGCAAAAGGGTGAGGTTCCAGGTTTATACACGCATACTACTATGAATTGCTCCATTTCCACGCATGACAGTTCGACTTTACACTCTAGAGAAAGAGACACAATATCTTTCCGTTCTTTAAATTTAAGTTTTTTATTTAATAAATCAAAGATCCTCCCGTACTGTGGTCTGAAATAGAATGCACTACCAACCCGGTGATTACTGAAAAAATTACTGAAATTGAACATGAGCTCATTCGACTTATCTTCGACGCATATGTTCTGTAATACAAAAAATATCAATATTATCTGAATTCATTAACAATTCCAACTCTAACTCTTTGCCATGTGTTAAACAACCAATATTTTGATGCCCTATGTTGATATAATTTACATTTTTTGATTCGGTTTGATTTGGAGGGCATTTTTTAACATAATTAATATTTGTAACTAAATTTAATTCAATTAATTGACTATGTCTGCTAAAGGGTAATATTGCCTCTGTTGTCGTAGAACTTAATTTAAATTACTTGGAATAGATTCCAAAGTCTTAACACTAAATCTACATTGCTCAATAAAAGCAGTTTTGTCAGCCAAGTTCTTGGCTGAAGTGTAAAAATAATTGAATAGCAAACTTGCTATTTGTCTCTTATAAAGCTTTGGTAGAAAATACCTACCTTTGTTTACATAAACAATATGTTTGTTATTGTTAAACTTACTGTCAGAAGTTGACAAATTGTATTTATATACAGTTCTCTTAAAAACAGAATTAAAGTCAAACATTGAATTTATTATTATATTGGCTAGTTAAATCGAGTTGTAAATTTATCTTATATCTAAGAGAATTTTCCACGTCTGGCACACCTTTTATATATGGTAATGTAAACATTACAACATGTTCAACATTTAAGTTTTGCATTTTATCAAAGTATAGGGATAGTTCATTTTTGTTAATTTTACCCCTGTTTGAGCAGGCAGCAGCAGAGCAGCGGCAGAGCATTAATAAAACGTACATAGGTAGGTACCACCTATGTATTAGGTAAACCTACATAAAATCAAGCCTGTTTCCCCGACGGTTTACGCAGGGGCTTATTCGCCCAATTTTCGCAAGTAGGAAAGTATCCATCATACTGATTCATACTTACCTATTTGCGAAAAGTGGCCGCTCGCCCTGTCACTCACCTCGCCACTCGTCGCGCTCGAACCATTTTTAGTCATTAATATAAAGTTGCGCTGTTCCCGAAAGTAAAAAAGCTACAACTACAAATAGGGTATGTAAGATCTCGAACTTAAGTTGGAAGCTTAATAATTAGGATATTTTGGATCTGTACAGTTGAGATCACAGCGCTCAGATCTCAACTTATTACATACTAGCTGTTGCCCGCAGCTCCGCCTGCGTGTTACTTTAGATCTACATAACTTTTTTATTTATGAAGCGATTGAAAACCTAACCGCAAATTCAAATCAAAAATTCAAATCGGTTAAGCCGTTTCTGAGATTAGCGTGTTCAAACATTCAAACAAACAGACAAAAGTTCTAAAAACCATTGTTTTGGATTTTATTGCGTTTATAAAGCCCCCCACTACAACAGTTTCTCTATTATATCTTCTATTATATTCTCTATTATACCATAAAAAATCATCTTAAGATACGAAAATATGAAATATTGTTTAATATCTTCGTCGTGTGTGATAGTCCATTGAATGGTATGGTATGGCGTGCGATATTGTATCTTATGTTAAAATATTATAGTATCTTAGCCGTGTGCAGCGCCCCTTAGTGAACTCCACTGCGGGTGACGTAACCTGTTCTGAAGAGCTCTTCAATTTGATCCCATTGCACCCTCTTCCTTCCGATCCCGAACAACGCGTGCCGGGCAGAGATGCCACTCCCACACAGTGGATAGCATGTTCGCGGGAACCGAACGTTTTAAACTTTCGTTTCTCAGCCGAGCGATAGTGGCGTGGAACGCCCTGCCTGTGCACGTGTTTCCTCCCACATATAATCCTGGGTTCTTTAAGCGGAGCGTGAAGAGGCACATCAGTAGGTCGTCAAATTAAGGGCCACTCTCTACAGTATTGTGTACTGCGAGGGTGGCCCACAATCGCTAGACGTCGTCACGACTTACCATCAGGCGGGCCGCGTCAATTTGGCGAACCCAATATAAAAAAAAACTTGAGAGGTGTCAAGGGATACCCGGATGGAACGAAGTTTCTGTTTCTTTCCTTTCGATTAATAAAAAAAAAAAAAAAAAAATATTATATATATATATGTAATATAAATACATTATATACAGATATATACATATATACACATATATACATGTATAGACAGACAAAGAAACACGCGCACGCCGCACGGCTTACAACTATAGCAAAAAGTGTCGGACGAAATTTTGGTCAAATTTTTTCCGTCTAGCCTCCTTTCGCAACGCGCGATAAGGAACTTCGTTTCAAAAAAAAAACCTACAACAAACTTATTATTTGCGGTTGGTACAGTAATCGTGTCCAGGGATCGAACCGCAAAATTAAGTTTGTTTTTTATTGTATATACTTTTCCGGGATCAAAAGTACCCAGCGTGTGCCCAGGATATTATAAAGAATAATTATACCAAGTTTCATCGTAATCGAACCGGTAGTTTTTGCGTGATGCCTGAACAGACAGACAGACAGAAAGACAGACAGACAAAATTTTTTTTAATCACATTTTTGTGTTCGGTGTCGGTCTAGTAACACCCCTGCCATTTATTTTTTTGATATTTTCGATGTACAGAATTTTCACTTCTACAGATTTATTATAAGTATAGATGTATGCCTGCTAGCAAAGTGGACGAATAAGCTCCTACATACTACTCGTAGTTGGTGAACCTATTGCCACTAACCGTGACTTGTATCAGAGTCTCGTCCGTAGATCGGCAGGTGCACCACTTGCTAGTCAAGTTGGTTTTGCCCTCAGATGAATAAATAATCAAAATAACAATAAATTGAAAAATTTTTGCTTCGTTTCAAACTCAATCTTTGTTCAGCAAACATATTTAAACCCGACAACAATGTTGGCTTTAATTGAATTGTGTAAAATCTTCGCTTCGGAGGCTGTTAGGGGTGGGCGGAGCGTGGGTTCGGTCGAGGGAGTAGGGGGGAAGGTGGTCGTTTTAACTTTCCGGCCCGCTACCTCGCCGCTATTATTGGAACTCGATTGTGAAAACTTATGACTTTACACCTTGTAAACCCAAGTTTTCACAATCGAGTCCGATGATACCAAAACAGTAAAAAATTTATTTCATAGCAGAAATACAAAATACATTAAAAGTATCCTTCTTTTAGGATTAATGTAAGATTGTACATACACAAAAAAACAGTTTAATCCGTAATTAGACTAAGGTGGTAGATGTTATATGTAAGCAATTTTAACTTAAATTCATATTTTTTTGGGTATTGAATTGCAAATTGAGAATTAGGTAGGTAAATAAATGAATTTAAAAAAAAATGTTTCATTTAAAAATCTAACAGTCTTTCTATCTAGTATATTATGGTAATAAATAACTTTAATAATAAAATTTAATACATAGTTAGATTATCCAATACAAAGGGCTGCCAACAAACTTAATAGTGACCTACGTATTGCCGTTGTTCTGCCTCGATTCATTAGTAGGGGAAAGTATTCAATTAACTGAAGTCTGGCCGTAGTACCGTCACAGTTTTAGTTATATCTGACAGCACAGCGCTCGTGGAAACATCAGATTGTTCTCCTTTTCTTGTTTAAACAGAATAATATATCACACAAGTGTAAATAAATATCTTATACGTATGTTAGGATATTTACACACAACGCTATCTACTTAGTCTAAATCTAAGCGAGATTGTGCTTCACTGCTAAAAAACTTAATATGACCTAAGTAAACCTTCTTACCTAAGTAGTGTATATGCATTTAGGGCAAAAAGCTGTTAATTTTGAATTACAAACTTACACTACAATTTTATGTAGGTACTAGCTGTCCCGGGGAACTTCGTATCACATTAATTTTTCTAATGTTTTGCACTACTTTTTTTTTCAAAAGATCCTTCCTGCTGATAATAACGAACACAACAAAAAAAGAGAAATCGGTCCAGCCGTTCTCGACCCAATAATCTCTTAACCAACACGACTTTGTTTTATATACATAGATGTGTATAGGTATTATCAAAATACTGCTATTAAACCGTTTGGTGTCAAAAATCATAAAAATATTTGAAGATTTTATTGAACAAGATTTTTAACTTCCTTTTATAACGATCTGAATTCCAGAGTCGGATAAAAAAGTATTCAGAACAACATTATTTACAGCCGATAATACAACACACAACAAATATACTTAGACCGTGTTCGGTGTACCAACAAATAGCATTAGTTATAGTAAACCGATTACGTTAAACGGGACACAAGCCCATCCCATACCCGCACCATGCCATGTCGTGCGGAAACACTTGTAAATATGATGGTTATTACTTTATTCCTAACTGAGAAATGTTACGTAACTTTCTTACCAATAATTCCTGGATACCAAATCATATTTCTATAGATTTATAAGATACACTTTATACTTATTATTTATTACTAACGGACGCCCGCGGCTTTGACCGCTTGACAAATCATATACACAAAAAATTTCATCGAGAACCACTCTATCCATTGGTAAAAACCACATCAAAATCCGTTGCGTAGTTTTAAAGATCTGTGCATATATACAGCGGAAGCGTTTGTTTTTTATTATGTACTGATAGTGATCGTGATAGTGAAGTACTGCCGTCAGTCCCCGTTGTCATCATCTACGGGGGTAGTTTGAGCCCTATAAATTAAAACCCACTGGTCTAACAGAACTTCGATATCGCCCATGAGTTGTGAAGTTCAGATAGCAGTCGCTTCATGGAAAATATCGAAGTTCAACCTCATCGCAATTACACTGGAAAGCCGACCCCATCGGGGTTCGGTAGATGATTATTATATTAATTAAGTACTACCGGACTTAACCGGGTGCGATTTTTTTCCTAAAATAAAAGTAGCTTAAGTTACTTAACCTTTTGAAAGTCTTGTTAAAATCAGTTCAGCTGTTTTAGAGATTAGCTTCTTGCTAATAAGTGTCGTTTCTGGGCACTTTGGTATATTGTCACAAGCAGAACGTATTTCCAGTGGCGCCCGGCGGCGCTCTGACCACTGAGTTACGATGACCAATACCGACATCATCCAATCTTTACTTTAATATAATTTCTAGATCGCTCTATCAAGGTTAGCGTTTAAGGCTGTCGCGCATGGCGGTTCGAGTTGACATTTCAGTTTTTGTGATTTATTTTCTATCTAAATATTTAAGAACAGTCGAAGCCAACTCATTGCTTTTAAATAAAGAAATATGAGAATAACTTGGTTCTCGGCTTCTTAATACCCCTTTTGAAAATAATCTTCTAAATCATTATACTTATTGTAGAAACAATTAAATTTAAACTCATACAGTCTGTTCGTTACAGCTGACAATGCTATTAAACGATGACTTAATAGCTCGGCAGGATTTGGCAAAATTTTCATGTTTGCTTTTATTATAATTGTGTGTTGAGTTTATCTGTAGGATTATACGCAAGGATTACGTCCCGCTCGCGTCGGCGGACCGCTCAAATTGAATTGTAATATACTACCGTTATTAATAACAGTCGCCGGAGACAAGTAGGGATGTAACTTTAAAGTACAATATTGTTTAATGAATTTTATTGAGAATATTCGATACTTTGTTTAATAAGAATAGTTTGATTTCACAGGGGCTCGGTGGATGAGTTTGATTTGACACTGGGTACATAGAAAGAAAGTACACTGTAAGTATTTATCTTTAACGCGGAAATTACCACCAAATAAGTAAGTATCTACATACGAGTATACTTACTGACCTTTTGCACAGCCTTTTAATAATTTCCGTGATTAAGTGAAATATAAGACAATGTAAGATAATGAAGTTTAAAAGTTAATAAGTAGGTACGTAATCACAATATAATATTATAAAACAAAGTCCTCCGCCGCGTCTGTCTGTCTGTTCGCAATTAACTCAAAAACTACTGCATCGATTTTTATGCCACTTTCACTAATGAATAGTGTGGTTTTTGAGGATGGTTTTAGTATATAATTTGTCACGGCCAAAGCCCTGGGCGTCTGCGAGTACAATATAATAATATTAATTTACAAGCTATCTGTCTGTGACCCATGTATAAAATTTAAGCGTCTGCTTTGTAGTTCCAAGCTACCTAACAGCTTTTCACTAAATGCATAGGAAATTATTCAACGAAGTGAGCGAAGCTCAATCTTAGGCGACTCATGTATTTCGTTTGTCCGCATACTCCTCCTAAACGCCTGAACCGATCTCCTTCAAACTTACTACAGTGATAACGTGTGGCGTGAGGGTGGTTTAGAACAAAAGAAACATAAAAAAATAAATCGTTGTCGTTCGAAAATTTAACACTTCGCTCAGTTTTTTGCAACATCAGCATGCATTGCATATCTAGTTTAGGTACATAACAAAAACAATTTTTAAAATACCTTACTGGTAAGTTTCTCAACTACTGGTAGATGTCGCTCTGTCGATGCCTTAAATCGCACATTGATACTATTAGTGATTGCAATATAAGAGGTCTTGGGTTAGTGGTGTCTTGGACAGGTGTTAGAACGTTACTCTTGGGAAGGAAACAGTCGCTGGGTGATGGGCAAAAAATTGTTAAGCAACATCTAGTCAGGCCGGCCTTCGACTGTATGCTTTTTTTATGTTTGTTACCTCTTATCTCTGTACTGGGAGAACAGATTTTGAATAGTTTTTATTAAGTGAAAGCTACTACTTCCCAAGTGGTCCCATTCCGACAGTTATTTGATCATATTTCAGTAATTTGAAGTCGGTTGTTTCGACAATTTTGACGTGCTTTTTTTTGCAATTTATCATCATCATTCACCGAGCCTTTTCCCCAACTCATTTGACTTCGATATTCTTCGATATTTTCCGTGAAGCGACTACCATCTGACCTCCACAACCCATGGGCGATATCGAAGTTCTGTAGTTAGACCGCGAGGATTTTTGATTTAGGGCTCCAACTACCCCTATCGACTGCCATAGATGTTCGTATGACAACCGGGACCGAGGGCTTAACGTGCTCTCCGAGGCATGAAGGGTCTCAGTGTCTTAAGAAATGGTCACCCATCCTAAGACCGGCCTAACTAGATGTTGCTTAACAATTTTTTGCAATTCATATAGGTAGTAAAATTATTAGAGAAAAATACACGTCAAAAATTGACACAACAACCGAGTTCAAATTACTGAAATGGGACCAAATAATTGTCGGAATGGGACCAAATTGAAATGGGTGGTACGAAAGAAGTAGCTTTCATTTAAAAAACGAAATCAAAATCGGTTTACTCAGTCCAGAGATATGAGGTCACAAACGTAAAAAAACATAGGTACAGTCGAATTGACAACCTCCTTCTTTTTTGGAAGTCGGTTGAAAAGTTAAAATGCTTCATTACTCTGTTGTCTATTTGTACCACCTGCAATGGCTGGACCGATTTTAACGAGACTTTTACTGGCAGATTGTTGATGTCAAAAATAAGTAAGCCAGGTTTCTTTTCAAAAAAGGACCCCGGGGGCCTGTGACGTGCACATAATTACTAGTGGTCGAACAGTAGACCTCGCTAACATTAAAATATTTTTTTGGGATATGGCCCCCACTAAATTGTTTCTAGTAAAGGAATACTTGTAGTTTCGTGAAGATCGGATAATAAAACAATAAAACGTTATTTTACCATATTTATCCCTTTATCCCCTCAATCCAAGAAAGCTCACGACGAAATAGTTGTAGTTATTAAGTCGAGGAACAATTGTGCTAAGTTTCGTGAAGATCGGATTAAAACTGTGGCTGCTAGCCCTGATCACACATACCGACAGACAGACGGACAAAAGCAAAATTGTCCAATGTCAAAATATAGACGCTTCGCTCGCTCGGACAATTATATAAACTAACATCCAAACTTCCAACTTTACAATATACTCGTATATTACCATTCAAATAAGTACGTGAGGGAAATCAAAACAAAATGTACCTAATTTGTTTTATTGAAAGAAGTTATACACAGTTCAATTATACATATTTTTTACTTACCTTGGTTATTGATTCAATCACACAGCAGGTCACCAACAAACTTCATAAATAAACTCGTAAAACTACTATAACTATGAGAATCAACCCTATCACTGACAATCAGTTGTATCCGTCCATGCGCACCGTTTTTACCCACAAATTTTAACCATTTCCCCCTAAATTCCGCGAATCAGCCGTATTTGTACAATAACTACCCACCCGGGATCGTTTCTAGCACAATAGCCTCTTTGTTTAACGACGTCTTTTCTATTTGAAACGGGCGCGTGCCTAGTTTTTTCAATGGGTCTATTCGGCCCGTGTCTGTGAATGTAACGTATGTTGTATACGTCGGTTTTGGGTTGAATTGTCGTATTGTAGCGATAATAATTTGTTGCATGTACAGATTTTGGATGATGTTAAATTGGATGCAATTAATTGGATATTGGAGTAGTTATGTGGCATTATCATTACAAATCTAATAGGCCTTACTTAATACCTTTCCAATTGTTTATTGAGTATTACCAAACATTTCTAGGAGCTAATAAAATACACGTCAAAAATTGACACAACACAATGACATGTGTTATTATGATACTATAAAAAAAACGGCTTCAAATTACCGAAATGGGACCAAATAATTGTACGAATGGGACCAAATTAAATATTTCAAAATCGGTTCACCCAGTCCAGAGATATGAGGTAACAAACAAAAAAAACTCGAATTGAGAACATCCTCCTTTTTTGGAAGTCGGTTGAAATTTGAAGTGTCTTTGTTTAGTTACAAAGTTACAGCTTTTTACTCAATGCATATTATGAACGAACATAAGAAACCAATTTTTTTTTGTGTCTGTCTGTTTGTCACCTATTTTAACGGGACTTTCTCTCGCAGATAGCTGATGGTATTAGGATAAAGAGTAACTCAGTTAACTTTTGTACCCGGGAATGTGTCCCCGTTCCTGTACCTACCTAGGCAACTAGAAAACTATAGGTACCGCAAGTAACAGCAAACAAGCGAATGAAACTGGTGAAGTGCTAGTCGGACTCGCGCACAAAGGGTTCATCCGTCTGCTGTACGGGAACATTTATTATACAGAATGTTACATAAGAGTTATATCAACCTGAGGACACCCCCATCAGCTGTTCGCCCAGAACGCCTTTCGATATGTGTCGACCGCCAAACAAGAAAAAAAAAGTTCAGACCTTGATGCGGAACAGAGACAAAACGTTCCTACCAGGAGAGAGAGAGAGAGAGAAGGTTTTTCACAGGCGCGCATTATTTGTACTACCTACTTGATGTCGATGACCGAATCAGCTGATTTTAGATAGTGTTGTTCAAACAAGAGTATTTTATTCGGTAATAATGTTTTTTTTTGGATGAATTGTTTTTCTCGGTCTTGGTCGACCAGCTGATATCGGTGTCTTCGGGTTGATATAACCCTTATGTAACAGCCTGTATTGTTTTTTTAGGATTTGTTGTTATAGCGACAACAGAAATAAATCATGAAAATTTCAAGTTTCGAACTAACACCTGCACAGCACTGCAACAGCCTGGTGACAAACGAACGGACGCGGGATGGACGGACAGCGGAGTCTTAGTAATAGGGTTTACCAAAAAAAAAAAGAATTTTATAAGCAAGAAAGTTGTATGGAATTCAAAATACAAAGCTATTTGTAAGTATAACGAAACACATTCATTTGTCACAATTACCGGTGGCGCGGAATAACAGGCAAACAGAGGTGGCCATAAGCGCTTGTTAGCTGAACATTCTAGACGCTCATACATTTTTATGAGGCTTTTATTTTTATCCACCCATGTTTTGAAGGTTCGACGTATGGGAGGGAAATACAATATTTTTACATGGTTGAATTGTTATTATTAGATTTATTGTTGGAGAATTTATTAGGACACACCGAACTGCAGAGATTGTTTGCATGTTAATTATGTTGTACCTACCTACCTACTAGTTCTATGTATAATATGTATGTATTTACTTATTATATGTATGACTGCTTCGGTGGCGTGGTCGGTAGTGTATCCGCTTTCGACGCCGGAGTCTCTGGTTCGATTCCCGGTCGGGACAAACTTTGTGTGATGACACATACGTTTGTACCGAAGTCTGGTTGTTTCCTATGTATAATATGTATGTATTTACAAAAAAAAATGTATATAAGTATTTATATCAGTTTATCTAGTACTCATGTCACAAGCGCAACTTAGTTTGAGACTAGATAGAGTAGTGTGAATACTTGTCCTAACATATTAATTTATTTAAAAAAAAGTACCTATCTGCCTATCCATATAGGTACTAGTTCCAGGCCTATGGCATATTATTATCTCGAAATGGTAACCTACTTAATAAAAACTATCTACCTATGAACTTAGTGACACTGAAGAATAGGAATCGTAGCGTAGTAATATATATCATACTACTAGCGGACCCGACAGACGTTGTCCTGCAAAAAATAAAAAAAAAGAACCAAATTGTGAATCAAAACCATTCTCCAATCCCCTTGAACACACACAAAAAAATTCATCAACATCGATCCAGCCGTTTAGGAGTAGTTCAGGACATACACACGTACAGTAGAATTATAAATACATATGAAGAAGATATGCTACTCGCTAACACTGTTTTTTTTTTTAATTCCGCGAGACCTCGGCCTCTCCCATGTCCATTGCTGCGGGCGTCCCTGGTGACACTGAAGGCATTTCCAGTGGCGCCCGGCGGATCGCTAACACTGTAGCTTTAATTTGGTGAAAGAAATTTAAAAATCGGTACAGCAGTTTCTGAGAAACGCAGTTCTATTATAAATAATCACTATTTTACTAGCGGGCGCCCGCGGCTTTGCCCGCTTGAAAAATTACATAGGTACTAAAACTTTCCTCGAGAACCACTCTATACATTGGATGGCTGATCACGGTTTAGAAATAAATTATGACAAGACAAAAATACTGCCTTTTCATCCTCATCAGAAACCACCACTATCAATAAATTTTAATTTTAACAATGTTAAATTAGAGGTTGTAAATGAATTCCAGTTGCTAGGATTAAACTTAGACACTCACATAAACTGGAAGAGCCATAGCAAAAAAATTAGGGCAAAAATATCAAAATTCTCCTACGCTCTACGGGAAGTCAAGAAAACTACTGATTTGGCGACTGCAATGGTCACTTACTATGCCTATGCATATTCTTGGCTAAGCCATGGCGTCATTTTGTGGGGGAATAGTACGGATGCACAATTTTTACGCAACAAAAAAAAACTACTGAGAATTTTAGTAAATATAAATGAAACAAACACCTGTATGCCTCATTTTCAGAGCCTTAAAATATTAACCCTGCCATGCATTTATATTTTGGAAATGTTTGTCCGGAAGTACCCTGAGCATTACACTACCCGGGAAGATATTCAAACTAGATATACACTAAGACATAAAAATAGACTTAACCTGCCTACATCCAGGCTAGCAATGCATTCCCAGGGTCCCTTGGTCATGTCAATAAAGATCTATACTACTATTATAAAGAGGAAAGATTTGTATGTTTGTAACGAATAAACTCAAAAAGTACTGTGCCGATTTCAAAAATTCTTTCACCATTGGAAAGCTACATTCACCCTGAGTAACATAGGCTACTTTTTATCCCGGTAATGTGTTCGCACGGCAACCGGGAACGAGTAAACTAAATCACGCGGGCGCAGCTACGGCGATCAGCTAGTATATAATAAACTGCCAGAGCCAATCAAAAACGAAGAAAAATTAAACACATTCATTAACACATTAAAAAACATTTTCTTTTTTTTTTTATATATTTAGGTCGACAAATTGACGCCACCCGCCTGATGGTAAGCTGTGGCGACGTCTGGTGATTGTGGGCAACTCTCACAGTACACAGGAATACTATAGAGAGTGACCCTCAACTTGACGACCCAGTAATGTGCCTCTTCACGCTTCGCTTAAAGAACCCAGGGTTATATGTTGGAGGAAACACGTGCGCGGGCAGGGCGTTCCAAGCCACCATCGTTCGGCAGAGAAACGAACGTTTAAAATGCTCAGTTCTCGCGAAGACGGTTTCCACGGTACGAGAGTGACATCTCTGCCCGGCACGCGTTGTTCGGGATCGGAAGGGAGAGGGTGGGATCAGATTGAATAGCTCTTCAGAACACTCACCGTGGTAAATACGGTAGAACGCGGCCAAGGAAGCAATTGTTCGGCGCTGGGCTAGCGGCTCAAGGCTTCCCGTTACCTCCGGACAATCTATAATGCGAACAGCGCGTCGCTGCATAGCGTCGAGTGTGTCCAGCAAATACTTCGCGGAGCCGTCCCAGAGGTGAGAGCAGCATTCGACGCAGGGTCTAATCTGCGTTTTGTACAGCAGACACCTCTGGTGCGGTGTAAAGAATCGCTTTACCTTGTTCAGTATTCCTAGTTTCCGCGAAGCTAGCCCAATACATCTCTCAATGTATTTAGTGTTATTCAGCTCTCTTTATTTAGTAAAAGCTATTATAGTGTACAAGATTACCTAGATGACAAAAACATATTATTATAAAACAACTAGAATAATCCAACTATAGTATAATACATTTGAATGGGCGGGGGGGATCCAAAGCAGTTGGGAAGGTGAGTCCACGGTAATTAAGACCGTGAACAACTGGACCAATAGGTTGGAGTAACTCCTATTCTCAGCACCCATCCAATGCTGAGTCTGACGAATGGCTTTGGGGGAGAGCGCAACAGTCGTGTTGATCCCCAAATCAAGGCTAAAGACTTCCTTCACGCGGTGCCGCCTGTTATTGGTCTGATTCCATAAGAAACAGACGCAACAAATAATCTATTGCCGAGAATTCTATCCACGTCCAAACCATCGCCCTCCTATCCCACACCCCCTCCCCAATCCCCCCGATCCAACAAACCGGCATATCAAGGACAGGAAGCATCAAGGACAGGAAAAAGAAGGCGAGTGGGTGACCAAATCCAAATGGAAGCGGAACAAGGCTCGCAAGAGACAACAAGAGGCGGCCCAGAACCAGGCCAGACCTAGAGGCGAGTCGGCCAGAACAGCACCGACAGTCAAGCACACCACAAATACACAGGGCAAGTCGCTCATTGGATGCGGAGAAACCGACCAATCTGAGGCCCATGAGGGGGCCCCGGTGGAAGGAAGTAGGCCGATCCAATGGAGTGCCCACCCAAACAGCACACAACAAGCGCCACACACACGCCCGGAGCTGCCCACAAGCGGGGGGGCGGTACCCAGGCTGCAACCTCACAGGAGGTACAGCCGGAAAGCCGGAGGCCCCGCAACCTGGACAGCCCGGGGAATACACACACACCACACCCCCTCCCTAATACTTCGCGGAAGGACCTAACGCCCCCACACGGCGTAGCATCACTGCAACCGCACTAGTGTGGGGGATCGGCCGCTGACGCACAGCTAAATCAGGGGGGAACAAATAAACACTAACACACATACAAACACATACAAATAAATCAACATGCACACCAACAGCAACACACCACATAAAAACACACAAAAAATAAGGATAGTACAGATAAATCTCCACCACTGTATTGACGCTATGACTGAGCTCTGCCGATACGTGGTGGAAAAGAAGATAGATATCGCTCTGCTGCAAGAGCCACACGTCTCAAACGGACGAGTGACCGGTCTCGGCTCCTTGGGAGGAGACATCATCCGACATGAGGATGGTGAGTCAACACCCAGGGCATGCATATATTCCAGCAGCAAAGCAAAAACATTAGGACTAATAAAAGCAGATTGCCACAGAGACCTCGCTAGCATTGTGATAACAATACAAACGGGGATAGATACAAAAGAAAGGGTGCTCCTAGTCTCTGCGTATCTGCCCAGCGAGAGAGATTTCGAGCCACCGTCCCTAGAAATGGAAGAAATTATAAGAAAATACCAAGGTAAGAACATTCCAACTATTTTAGGTTGCGACGCAAATGTACACCACGTAGTGTGGGCTGCAACAAAAAAGGGGACTTACTCTTGGATTTCATAGGTACGTCAGGCTTGGAAATTCTTAATGTGGGCAATACTCCCACATTTGTAACCCGAGCAAGACGAGAGGTGATGGACATCACTATCGCAACAGATAGGATCAGCCAACATATTAAAGACTGGGAGCTAGACGGAAGCAATTCAATGTCAGACCACAAACGAATCACTTTCAGTCTGGAAGCCAAGACAGAGAAGATCCTAACAAGAAATGCGAGGAAAACAGACTGGGCCACATACGAACAACAAATGGAGAAATGGAGCCCAGGTCCAGTAACCTTGCTGAGAGACACAACAGAAATAGAACAAGAAGCCAATAGACTAGACGCGGCTCTAAGGGAAGCCTACCACAAGGCATGCCCACTACAAGAGATAAGTCCAGGGCAGGGTAAACCCTGGTGGACAAAGGCTCTAGAGAAGCAAAGAAAAAAGACCAGGCGAGCTCTCAGAAAAGCCCTAGATAAGAATGATGATGAGAGCTGGCAAGAATATAGAAAAGTCAGAAATATATATAAGAAAGAATGCAGAAGGGAAAACCGAAACAGCTGGAAAGCGTTCTGCGCAGGGGTTGAAAAATACCCAGACGCGGCGCGACTGGTGAAAACGTTTTCCAACCTGCAAACTAGGAAGCATAAAGAACGGAGATGAACTCATCACCGACCCCAAAAGGATACTGGAAGTGATGCTGGGCACACACTTTCCAGGAAGCGTTGAAGACACAGATGATAACTCACCGCCCACCCTAAATCCCATAGCGGAAAAGGAGACGAGTGCAATCATTACAGAAGAACATTTACAGTGGAGCGTAGGGTCCTTCCAGCCATACAAGGCTGCTGGACCAGACGAAATCTTCCCAAAAATGTTACAGACAGCAATTAGATACATAGGCAAAGATCTACTGAATCTCTATAACAGTAGTATCACAACCAAGTATATTCCAAGCAAGTGGAGAGAGGTAAGAGCGGTCTTCATCCCGAAACCCGGGAAGATATCGTATCAGGAGGCAAAGTCTTTCAGATGCATCAGTCTCTCCTCATTCATTCTGAAGACACTGGAGAAAATCCTAGACAGAATAAAAAGAGAACAAATAGAGAAAAGCGGATCTCCACTGCACTTAAACCAACATGCATACATTGAGGGCAAGTCAACTGAAACGGCCCTACATAGCCTGGTTTTAAGAGTGCAAAGATCAATAAGCAACCAAGAATACGCCCTAGGCTGCTTTTTCGATGTTGAGGGCGCTTTTGACAAAGCAACCCCCGACTCAATAGAGGACACCCTAAACCGCGAGGGCATTGACAGAGATCTATCAGGATGGGTGAAAAATATGCTTAAACACCGTAAGATACAGGCAGAAATAGCAGGAACAACACACAGAGTGATGGCAAAACGAGGCTTCCCCCAAGGGGGATGCCTATCCCCATTACTGTGGTGCCTGCTAATAGATGAACTAATAAAGAAGATAAACGGGATGCACATATATACGCAAGTCTACTGACGATGACGGCGTGCTCCTAATCACAGGAAAAGTCCTCAGCGTCATGTGCGAAATCATAAACAGAGGCCTAAAAGAAGCGTTAGTATGGTGCAGGAGCAAAGGCCTTGACCTGAACCCCGACAAAACTAAATTAGTTTTGTTCACCAACAAGAGAAAAATAGAAAGTGCTATACCAGTGAGACTAGATAATCACGACCTAGAAAAAGTTACGGAGGTGAAATATCTAGGAGTAACCCTGGATAGCAAGCTAACTTTCAAGACTCATATTAGCAACACATGCACAAAAGCTAAAATGGCAATGATACAGTGTAAAAGGACTATAGGAAGAACCTGGGGAATAAAACCATCGGTAGTGCTATGGATATACAAGGCAATAATTTTGCCAAGGATCCTGCATGGAGCCCTGGTATGGTGGCACAAGGCTGCCACAGGTGAAAACAAGAAAGAACTAGACAAAGTCCAAAGGCTAGCAGCCCTCATGACCACAGGCGCGATGAGGTCCACACCAACAGCCGCGCTAGAGATCATATTAGGGCTGAACCCCTTGGACTTAGAAATAAAAAGAAGAGCCACTGAACAATGGTTCAAACTTAGAAGCATCGGCCTATGGACTGGAAATTTCATGGACAAAGGTCATGCAAGCATAAGCAAGAACTACGAAGAAAAGTTGTCAATGATCCTATCCAATAATGACCTTATCAGGAAGGTGAGAAATTTTGACAAAAAATACAGAATACATTTAGGGACACGAGAAGAATGGCGGATAGATCCCAGTAATACTATCTGCTATACAGACGGTTCAAGAAAGGAATTGACCAATCTATCAGGATCCGGAGTGCATATAAAATGCCAAGACGGAACTGAAATGGACAGGTCAATACCTCTAGGAAGATTTGCAAGTGTCTTTCAGGCAGAGATATATGCCATAAAGGAATGCGTTGAAATAATGAAACACCTGACCATAACGGGAAAGGTGACCATATACAGCGATAGCCAGGCGGCACTGAAAGCGCTTGACAAAGTGGAGACAAAATCAGCAACAGTCAAGGAATGTAAGGAATCATTAGATAGATTGGCCGAGAACACCAACCTAACGATTGCCTGGGTACCCGGACATGAGGGAAACCCTGGCAACGAGCGGGCCGATGAACTAGCCAGAGAAGGTGCTGACGTAAACTTTGTGGGACCGGAACCCCGGTTGACCATTGCGCATAAAATCGCCAAAGGAGTAATCAGCCACAGAATAAAAGCAGAAAACAACCAAAGATAGAAGACCTCGACTGGAATGAGACAGTCGAAAATCTTCATCAAGGGCATGGACAAGAGAACGACGAGTCGTATCATGAAACTCCCAAGAGGAAACATGAGGGAACACCCGGCTGTAACTGATGCGGGGCTCAGGCCCGGCACCAGTCACAGCGACCCCCATCAGGTATTTGGGAGGGGTCAACAAAGCCCGACAGGCCAGGGGGTGTGCCTCAAAACCACTCCCCAAACCGACGCAGAGGTCGCGTCGACCGCTGCTGGGACAGACGTCGTTCCCAGCAGCATGGAGACGGAGGGTTCTTCCTTGTGGAAGACCCCAGTCAAAAGGACTCGGGAGAAGGTGGTCCCGAAGGCGGGGCTGTCGCGTGACCGGAGCACCAGTTGCTCTGGGGGGACCGCATCCAGCGAGACCGAGGAGGGGGTTCCGACGAAATACCTGGCGATTACGACGTCCGGTAAATACCGAAAATCGCCGGTATTTAAAGCCCCCGCCCCTACAGTGCCGTTCCTGCCTAGTGGCAGGGACAAGGAGGTACCAGCCGCGCGGGAGCTCATGCTGGCTCTTACCCGAATTGCAGAAGCCATGAAGGGTGGCACCAAAAATCTGCAGGGTAAGAGGCAGGTGGTGAAGACGGCAGTGACTCACGCCCAGTCTTCCCTGGATGAGCTCCTAGCGCGGAGCGTCCCCGCAGAGGAGCAGAAGCTCCGGGGCCAGGTGGCCAGCCTGGAGGCGGAACTTGCCGCGTCCCGGCTACAGATGGAGGCCCTGCGACAGGAGGTCGCGAACCTGACCAAGCTGGTCAAGGGGCCTACCGGGACCCAGACGGACCAACCCACGCCGCCTTCCCCGAAGGCTGGGCCATCAAGGACGGCGGGGGCGCCCGTACCTACAGGTCAGGGAGAAACTCCGACCTAGGGCGCCCCCACTGACCCAGAGTCTCCAGCCGCAGCAGCTGGAGCGGGTCATGGGCTCCCTGTTTCCGACGAGCGCGGAGGAGCACGTCCCTCCGCGCATGGCTCCGTCTCTGCCCGACGCGGATAGCACCAGCGAAGACGACGTACCCGAAGTCAGGGGGGGGAGCTAGGTGCGGCAGTACTCCGGCTTAAACGCCGGAAAATCACTGCCCCCGGACCCGACGGCATTCCTGGCCGTGCATGGGTCCTGGCCCTCGAAGAACTCGGGCCTCGACTGATGGGGCTCTTTAGCGCATGCCTCGAAAGGCCAGTTTCCCAAGGTGTGGAGGACGGGGAAACTGGTCCTGATCCGTAAGGCGGGGCGGCCGGTGGACTCACCGTCCGGATACCGGCCGATCGTGTTGCTCGACGAGGTGTGTAAGCTCTTTGAGCAAATTATCGCGGAACGCCTCGTCGAGCATCTCACGAGTGTGGGGCCAGACCTGGCGGATAACCAGTTCGGTTTCCGTCGGGGACGCTCCACCGTGAGCGCGATCATGCGCGTGAAGAGCCTGACGGAGGAAGCAGTCTCGCAGGGCAAGGTGGTGTAGGCAGTGTCTCTTGACATCGCCAACGCGTTCAACACCTTGCCATGGAGCTGCGTTAGGAAGGCGCTCGTGTATCACGAAACGCCTCTCGACCTCCGTCGTATTGTCGGGGCCTATCTCTCGGAGAGGGCCATAGCTTTCCCCAACTGGCTCGGGCCAGCTCGGCGAGATGTGTCGTGCGGTGTTCCACAGGGGTCGGTCCTGGGGCCGCTTCTGTGGAACATCGGCTACGACTGGGTGCTGCGGGGTGCGTTGCCTAGGGGCGTCGGCGTAACGTGCTACGTCGACGATACCCTCGTCACGGCGCGGGGTGCAACGTACCGGAGGCAGCACTCAAGGTCACGACGGGTGTTGCTCGAGTCGTGGGTCGGATACGGCAGCTGGGACTGGAGGTGGCCTTGCACAAGTCCGAGGTTCTGTGTTTTCACAGACCTCGGAACGGTCCACCCGAAGGTTCCAGCATAAATGTGGGAGGCGTTAGCATCGGCATCAAGCCCTCGATGAAGTACTTAGGGATCGTACTTGATAGCCGATGGAACTTCGGACCACATTTCCGAAGTTTGGGGCCCAAGGTGACGCAGGCATCGGTCGCGCTTTCGCGACTGATGCCCAACCTAAAGGGACCCAACGCTTCCTGCAGGAGACTGTACCTGGGGATCGTGCGGAGTATGGCCCTATACGGGGCTCCCGTATGGGCGGATAGGTTGGCGGTCAAGGGGAACGTGACTCTGTTAAACAGACCACTTCGAACCTTGGCCGTCAGAACCATACGGGGGTACCGCACGATCTCCGGAGAGGCTGCATGTCTCCTAGCCGGGACCCCTCCATGGGAACTGGAAGCGAGAGCCCTTGCGTCATTGTTCCAATGGCGCAAGGAGGCGCTGGAGCGGGACCACAGGCCTGCGTCTCGAGAAATCGAGGACCAGCGGTCCCAACTCCGCCAGGATCTCATGGAGTCATGGAGGGTGCGACTTGAGCAACCCAAGTGGGGTACCACCATCATCGCGGCGGTGAGACCGATCATGGACGATTGGCTGCAGAAGCAGCATGGTGACCTCACGTACCGTGCGACGCAGATCGTTGCCGGGCATGGATGCTTCGGTAGCTATCTGTTTCGCATGCATCGTGAGGTCACACCCCGGTGTCAACACTGCGAGGTTTCTGACGACGACACCGCACTCCACACGTTGGTGGAGTGCTCAGCGTGGGCGAGTCAGCGCCGGGACCTCGTAGTGGGTCTGGGCGTGGATACCCTCTCGCTGGAGAACATGCTTCAAGCCATGGTGTCCAGCCGGAGTAGGTGGAACGCGGCCGTGTCCTTCTGCGAGCAAGTCATGCTCGCGAAGGAGGCGGCCGGGAGGGAGGGGGAGCGTACCCTCCCCGCCGAGTTCCGTAGTCGGCGGCCAGGGCGCCCCAGACTCCGCGACTACGCCCAAGACTATCGACCTCCATGATCGGGGCCTGAGGACGGCGGGATCGCCATCCGCCGTCCTTACAGAAGCAGGCTAGAAGGGTTGCGTGCTGCGGGCCCCATAGCACGCAACCAGATTCACTCACTGACGCGGGATAAAACCCTTCCCCAACGACGCGGGATTCTCGTCCCGACCCAACACCCGAAGAGACCACAGAGGTGGTCAAAGTCCGCCGGATGCCACTGGACATACCCTCTGCTAGTAACCAGAGACGCCCGGCAACGGACGTTAGAGCGGCCGCGGCCTAGGGCCGCGGAATTAAAAAAAAAAAAGCGAAAATAAAAATCCGGTATTGGTGAAAATCGCATAAAAATCCGTTGAGTAGCTTTAAAGCAGCACACATAGAGACAGACAGCGAACTTTGTTTTATACTACCTATGTTATGATAATTACAAACATTCATAATTTCTATTTTCTGTCCTTTTGCTAACGTTAAGTATGTACTTATTTCCACTACTCGCCTACGATCTACTGAGTCCTACAGCGCCACTTCAAGGGGAATAACATACCTATCATAGACACAGGCATTCTCCCTCTCCCAATATTTTGTCAACAGTGACACTTGACCTCACTTGACACACACTTGACAGTCCGTAACATTTTTTCATCCGTTTTGGAACCGGGCGCATTGGCATTTTTGACTGATAAGAATGAACTAATGAACAACAATGAGCAGTGTGGCCGCAATTAAAAACAAACCGCATGTCAAATCAAAATAATCATAGATGAGTTAATTTCGGCATGATCAACGTTTCAGAAACTCAAATTGATTTGACATCCTTCTTAAATTAATAGCAGTGTTAGTTGATCATTGATTTGACAGACCTTTCAGAAACAGGCGGTGAGACGTGAAAAGAATTTTGTTCTAAATTTAAATAAGATTTGGATATTCCAAGTACTAGTATGTTCTCATAACATAAATGAAACATCATATTTACCCTTGTTTTATCATGGACTTTCGCCAGGTAACGCCTGACTCCAATCAGTATTTACAAAATATAAATATAATATTCATACCTTTAAGTATCGATCTAAGTATTTGATCGATGCCTATAATAATATGACACCAATAATAGTAGGGATCAGTTGCTGTAAGGAGTATCTAGTACTTAGTTGTTTACCTAGTATGAAAGAACCTAATACTTACCGATATTCTTCTTTTCAATAAGTACAATACTCGTTTTTTTATTTCCAAAGTTTAAACTTCTAACTTTTACCCTAATAAATTTTTATTTCATTGGTTTAGAGTTAGAAAAATAATAACATCTTCCAGACCAACAACCAAATGTAATTGCACCATTAGAAGTTACCAATTAGACATTTACCCGATGAGTTTCGTTTCGAGTATTTAACCCTGCGGCCACACGCTCGACAATTGGGGAGGGAAATGGCGAACGACATCGCGTGGACACTGTACGCGACGTCAAGCTGCTCGTTGCCGCCCTACTAGTGAACTACTACCCGGACGTGATAGTTGAGACTTGCGCTCGAATCACTTTTAGTCATTAATATAAAGTTGCGCTATTCCCGAGATTAATAAAAGATGCAACTAAAAAAATAAACAATAAAAACCCGACTGCACACTAACGTCGGGGCTAACTTTGTATCTAGGTTTGAACTAATATTATTGTGGTCCCACCAGCTTATAGTTAAATAAATATCTAGATATGTGAAGTCGGGTTTTTTATTGTTTAATTTTTTTTTTACAGCTTTTTAGTTTTATACTTTTGTAATACGATTTCTCATACCAACTTACATTGAAACATATAAGTTGTGTATATTTCTAAAATCCTCTTTAAAAACTCTTCATTTTGATACCCCACTCGAAAAAGTTTGACCAAGATTTTTGAAAATGAACAGTTTTGCGCCAAAAACCAGGGTATACTTTTTATTCACATTTTATGTACCCAGTGACACTCAAGAGAGCCCATTCGTCGAAATCTATCCAGCCATTAGGCCTGTAGAGGGGAACAAAGAAACATACTTACATACATACATACGCGCAAAACACATAACCCTCGCTGACTGAGTCGGGTAAAAATAGGACAGGTAAAGTCTCGAACCTGTACAAACACGCCTATAAGATTACAGCGTTCAGGTCTCAACTTATCACACACGAGTTATAATAGTATAGCGAGTAGGGGAGTGTGTGATCGCTAGGGAAATATTTGCGGCAATGCGATGAGCAATGCGAGGAGCATCGTGTGGCCGCATCATAAGACCCAAAATACTAAGTAGGTATCAATACTTGAATACTTGCTATCAAAAGTATCGAGTGAGTAATCGTGTCCACATAACTAATTGTATTTATAATTAGTTTGTGTGGGTATATTAAACTGAGCAGTGTTGTGATCGCATTTCAATAACAATACAAAAGTACCTATTTTGTTACAGCTGTTATTTTTATGCTTATTTATAAATTCTAAGAATACGAATAGAATATTATCGTGGTAGTGGACTTTTATGCAAAGTGTGTCATTCTTTAAGCATTCGGTAAGTTTTCTTATATATTGTATGGATAGTTTTACTAAACTGGTGGTAATGCTACAGGTGCTAAAGCGCCCTATCAACATCTTCGAGGAACAAGTCAGTCATCGCCTGACAGATGGACGAACACATTTTGAAGTGCCCCATTACGTGGGACAATTTAAGTTACTCGCGAAATATGAGTTAGTGAATACGAAACGGAGCACTATGAATACAATACTAATAAATTAAAAGTAAAACAACTTTTAAAGAACAAGCTTTTTTTAATGCCCCAAAAAGATAAAAATAAACTTTAACTTTAAAACTTTTAGTACCAACTTATAACGTCATTACACTATTTATGTGTTATAAAAGTTTGTCGCGAGATTTACTTGGTTTAAAAATTGTTATATTTAAAATCAATCACATGAATTTGTTTATCTATACAAGAAAGTCTCTCTTAATGTTAAAGTTTACTTTTTGGCGCAAATTTATATTTTTTCACTCAAATCTCGCTTCAAGCTTTTATTACACATAAATTGTGTAATGACGTTATAAGTTGATACTAAAAGTTTTAAAGTTAAAGTTTATTTTTATCTTTTTGAGGCATTTAAAAAAGCTTGTTCTTATAAGTTTTTTTTACTTTTAATTTATTTTTTACTTTTTAGTTATCGCTGAACACGTTTCCAGTCTGGTCATCTCAATCAACGCATCATTATTGCAAGGTCGTTTGTCGGTTAATTTCGAACAGTCTAGCCCTTCAATAAGGAGACCTTCCAATGATTTTACCCTACTTAAGGCCACGTATGTTTGACCGGCAGCGAAGAGTTTCGAGCCTAAGTATACAACGGCATGGTCGACAATACTACCCTTTGTCCATTGCCGAGCGCCTCTGGGAAGTACTGAAAGAATTTCCAGTAGCGCCCGGCGGACCTTGGCCACCCGTGTGGCCACGGGTTTTACCCCGCATCTTTGTGGTCGGGTTTTATCCCGCGTCGGTGAGTGAAGGCGTGCGTGGGGTGAAGCACGCAGCCCTTCTAGCCTGCTTCTGTAAGAACGGTGGGTTGTTAGTCCGTCGTCCTCAGGCCGCGATCATGGAGGTCGTTGGTCCAGCGCGTATTCCAGTCTGCGGCGTCCTCGCCGCACACTTCGGAACTCAGCGGGGAGTGCTCCCTCACCCTACTGGCCGCCTCCTTCACGAGCATAACCTGCTCGCAGAAGGAAACGGTCGCGTTCCACTGACTTCCGCTGGAGACCATGGCTCGTAGCATGGTCTCCAGCGAGAGGGTATCTACGCCCAGGCCCACAACGAGGTCCCGGCGCCGACTTGCCCACGATGAACATTCCACCAATATGTGGAGTGCCGTGTCATCACCGGAAGCCTCGCAGTGTTGAGACGCGGGTATGACCTCACGATGCATGGTAAACAGGTACTCACCGAAGTTTCCGTGCCCGGTGATGATCAGTGTCGCACGATACGTGAGCTCTGCAGCCACTCCTTCATGATCGGTTTCACCGCCGCGATGTGGGTGGTGGTTCCCCAATTCGGTTGCTTTGTCGCACCTTCCATGTCTCCATGAGATCCTGGCGGAGTTTGGACCTCTGAGCCTCGATTTCTCGAGACGCAGGACTATGTCTCCAGAAATCGACTCCAGCGCCTCATTTGTTGTTGCATGAGACCTGGAAGTGAGAGCCCTTGTGCCATTGGAACAATGACACAAGGGCTCTCACGTCCAGGCACAGATTACTAAATAGTTACTACGTAACAGATACTTCACTCAGTAGAAAATTTTACTTGATTTGCACCCATCTACAGCACATAAGGCACCGGACGGCATCGTGGGTACGCGTACGAACGAATGGAACTATTAAAATTGAACAACGTGCGTGCGCTTCGCTTGCGAAAACCGCACTGAATTTGGTCCTCAAACGGCCCGCCGTGCGGTAGGTAATTATAGCGCGTAAGTACATGGAGTGACGAAGGCCTGGTCCAGGTCTCATGCAACAAGAAATGAAGCCTCTAGGGAGCTCATGCGGTACCCTCTTATTGTTCTGACGGCCAAGGTCCTCAACGATCTGTGTAATATAGAAGCGTTGTTGGCCGTCAGTTTCGCCGTCCATACGGGAGGCCCGTATGCGGCCATGCTCCACACAATCCTCAGGTACAGTCTCCTGCAGGAAGCGTTCAAGCAGAGCCCCCCCCCCCCTCTCAAAAATTTAAATTGCTACCCTGGAAAATCTAAAAATATTTGTGATGGTAGTATGGAATACCATCACAAATAGTTATAGTTTTGCTTTAAAGTTAATTACATGGGTAATGAAGTTTAAAGCAAAACTATAACGGATCCGATAGCTCTGTTAGTTCAGGAGTTATATAGGTTATTATGTTTGACTACGGAACCCTATTCTATGAGTGGCCCGACACGCACTTGGCCGGTTTTTATGTCTTGTACAATCTACTAGACTATTCTGTGCTGTTATTTTGTTAATAGTTACAACACAAGCTCGGAAATGTTCGAGAACATTTTTGTTGTGATTGTGTACTTGTTGGTAAGTTGGATAAATTCGCAGATATTTTTCAATCGCAAACACACCAGTTTGTTCTTTGTGTAACATATTCATTAAAATAGCAAAACGTTCTGATTTAAGTTCACCAACTCGTAATGCATTCAAGAGATCTTTAAAAGTTGTGCTTCCTTGTTGTCTCATATTTTCTTTCAATTCAATTAACGAGAAAAAAATGCCATAGGTGTGTTGCTTGGACAAATCTAGAGGGTTGTTCAAATATTTGATTTCCTCGCATAGGAGGTATTGTAAGTACATGCTAATTGAAAAACGAAGTTTATGTTTAGCATCTTATATTTACCTAGCATTCGTATTCTCTGTAAGCCCTTTCATTTGATACCCATATTGCAGGGGTGCATTGAACATAATTAGTCCGCCATCGTGTATGTGCCGCCATTTTGGATTTAGAAGGACGTCTGTGGTAACCATGTATTGTCATCCAAAGAAACTGTCTATACATAATTTCAGCTCAATCGGCTAAGGAAATCTGTTTCAAAATTAAGTTTAGATTTAGAGTGACGTCACTTTATTTTTCGAGTTACTCTTAGTAAGCCCTTTCATTTGATACCCATATTGCAGGAGTGCATTGAATATAATTAGTCCGCCATCTTGTATCTGCCGCCATGTTGGATTTAGAAAGACGTCACAGTGTGAACCATGAATTGTCATCCAAACCGAACGTGTATACAAAATTTCAGCTCAATCGGCAAAGGGAAACTGCTTCAAAATTGAGTTGCAAGATTCCACCCGAACAAACATACTTACTTACTCACATACAAACATTGCAAGCTAATAAAAAGCTTATAATAATATAAATAACCAAACGCAGCGATTATATTCTTTTTTGATTTAAAGTTTTTTATATATATTATATTTATATTGATTATATAGTTTTCTATAGGTATACTTACTGTAGTCTACTAGGAAGGTACCTACTTTGGGGCGTAGTAAATGTTACTCCTTCAGGAATAAAGAATTAAATACGTAATAAGTTACCAATGTGTGTACTTTTTAAAACTTTCTCGTTTTGTACACATTATGAAGTTGAAGACCTGGTTTTCAAAGTTTTTGTGTGTGTGTTTGTGTTTTATTTTAAGTATCTACTAAAGTATGATCTCATACGCACCAACTGTTAATGTTTACATTAGTACAAATTCCTAGCGAAGTACTTCCTCAAAGCAAACGGCACAGGGAGGTAACGGGAGACTTACGTGCCGGCGCGCGGCGGCTTTCTCGTGCAGCGGATAAGAATCGCTAATTCGCCATACAGCGCGGGAATGCCATGATGGACACCCTACTGCTGGGCCAAGGCTGGGCCCAAACTATTTACACTTTTTTTAAATAGTCCTTTTTAAATTTAATATTAATTTCATTTTCTATTGTACCTAGCTTTTAATTTAAATGGATTTAAATAAAATTATTATAAATGAATGGTTCCACTTTTCGATGTGGGGTTTTTTTTTATTTTATTGTCACGGATGGCCACGGCTTTAAAATTAAATAAACTTCCTCAAGAACCACTCTAAACATTGATGAAAACAGCATGAAAATCGGTGCAATAGTTCTTGAGTGTATCGCCAGATCGAACAGAGAACAGACAGACAGACAGACGCGGCGGAGGTCTTTGTTTTGTAATGTAGTTAAGAAAACAATAACTCCGAAAAGCGGGATGGTTGAAACAAAAAAAAAACATATGAGACCGCGTCAGATTTCATAGGAGATTCAAAGAACCCAACAGCTCCAATTTCTTAGTCTGACGAACATAACGCAAGCTCGCAGCGAAATAAAAAAAATAAACGATACTTACCTTCCTACTTCTCAAAATAATCGTAAGATCCCCCAGTTAAACCATTGACTCGGTTTTGGGGCACAATGAAACTAGCTTATATGTGTATCATGTACTGTAATTAATAAAATTAAATAAATAGATATTTTGTCAGTGTGGCTGAGGACATCATGAAAGAAATGAAGTATGCTAATCAAATACGCTCCTCCTAAAATTCCTTCTAGGGCTCGCGTTGTTCGACAGGTCATGCACTTGTATGCAGATGAAGTTGGCATGGGCCTGAATATGTTAGAAGGAAAAACCCTTACGCATACTTTATACCCCCTATTTATTATTACAGAGCGCAGGAATATGGCAAGTTTTGGATTTTCTCAAGAAAAAAGAAGTCCTAAGGTTACAGTATTCAATGGCACTGTATTCTACAATGTGTACAAAAACGCGGACTTCCTCCGTGTGAATGCCAATGTAGAGAATCTCCTCTCACGAGGGTACGAGGTCAGACAGAAGTTGAGGACAGTACCCCTTGGAGACTCACTCGTCATTCAAGAAATGAATCTCGGAAGCGAGTACGTATACTTAGTGTTATAGTTTATAATTTGATTCCGAGGAATATTTGTCATTCTCAGTATTATGCTAACGGGATTAAAAGTGGTCTATGGTCTACCGATTTATTCTATTGGGGTTGCCTAGACAGATGTGCAACATGTGAACGTAGGTAGCAGCCGCACTCAAATTCCGCGCCTGTTTGGATGGCTGCCGCACTAAGCAGCCTACCTGATACCGCGACAGGAAAAATTGTGTCCTTCGAATGCCTCGCGTCTGTAGTGTGTCCAATGTGTGTCAACGTGCTGTGCCCAATTTGCATTATAAACTGAGTAAAAGTGAGTTTTTTTACTCCCAATTCTCACGAGAACTCATTACCGGGAAAGAATGTAGCATGCTTGTTAATCCAGGGCGTTTATCTACTAATTTGACCATAATTATGATTCGATCAGGAGAAGGCTCTTTCTTCCTCCTTTATCTCCACTAAGCTTTTCTCACGTAAGCTCTGAAAAATTAAAAGGGGAAAAAGCAAGCTATCACGGTTACAAATATATACCTACTTATCAGAAATTGTTTCATTCTGTATAATTTCTAATTTCAGTAGTCCACTGATCGTAAAAAGAGCTGGCAAAGGCGTCACTGTTGAAGAATTTGAGTTCACTTACAACCGGCTACAGGGACTTGTTGCAGCTTATGCTTATGAAAATCGACTGAGATTTCCAGTGATTGAAGCAACCGAAGCCAAAGCCCTTGAACTGGTATGGGAAATGAACAAGGATGAACAATGCAAGCTTTATCTATCTGCTGTAAGTGGGACTGACAATATGGTCGATCAATTTACATTTTATCCATTCTTATGCGGATTGAGAAAATTTCATCTGAAGAAAATACCTATTGAACTAGTTGTTGGGATGGGATATGTCAAAAATAATGATGGATTAACTATGGCGAAACTTTTTAATCAAAACATAGTGACTGCGAAACGTTTGTGGCTTAAGTTTCCCGGCAGTTCACTCCGAGATCTAGATATACTTATTAGGGAGACTCCTCAATTAAAAAAACTGTTTGAACGGTGAACAACATGTTTGATTTTTTTTGGATTCAATTTAACGAGTAGATTACTTCTACAAATTATTTAGTATTAATACGTTATATTTTATTATCTACCTATATACTATTCTTGCCTAAATATTATGATAGATAAGCATATCTCTAAATTTAGGCTATGTTATGTTAATGCTAGCATTATTATTCCATTGATAGGTAATATTAAGTGCAACAATGTTTATAACGACAATGTTTATAATAAAGAACTTCTTTGAAACGTTCCATTGGTTCTAGTTTCATTAACCTAAATATTTAACAACACCATAAATGCCTTCCTTTGTTTGTTATTTCAGAGAATAACCAATTAAAATTTTTGAGTTATTTTTTGTTTATAGACACTTCTAAATTTCAAAGACCTGTCACAGCCAAATTATCCAAGTTGGTTAAGCTAAAACCACCAGATTATTGCATATATCTTGGTTATATTCGCTTTAGCGACTCAAACGGGAATCATACTCGTATAGCTTCTTCATTTTTTCGACCTACTAGAACTTTTTTTTTAATCCCGCTCCTACCTCCGTTGCCGGGTGTCTCTGGTATGCACACCTACTAGAACCTATGTTTTCTTAGGCGCTGTCTCCACGAGCGAGAGAATCGCAGCGTTATTGTCGTCGTGCCACGTATTTCTATACACTCTCTATGAACGCGTCTCCACACGGCGATGTAAGAGTACAGACTCGTCGCGATTCTCTCGCTCGTGAAGACAGCGCCTTGGGTAGAACTCTGGACCCGTCATTATAGATTGCAAATGATGCCGTAGTTTGCTGAGACTAGATGGTCTAGCGATAGACATACAACGGTAATACTACTGAAATGATCCAAACCTATTGCCGCTGCTGGCGGCTCATACAGTACCTACTACATCTCTCTGTGTGTGAGGATGATGAGATAATGTAATGAAATGAAACCGGTTGGTGTAATAAAATACATACACCAGTAATTTTGTTGGTGCCACGTAATAGGGGGCAAGCCTATTGCCGTTACCGGGAACACAGAATCCATAGCCACTCTCTAATTCAAAACAAAATTCCAACAGTCAGGATTGATATTACATTTGCAGTAAATAGAATCTCTGCAGTGCGAGCGAGTAATAAAATAAGGTTATTTATATTTTTGGACATTATCACTTATCACACAACGTCATCTAGCCCAAACTAAGCTATAAGCTTGTGCTATAGGATCTATATAGACTACCTCGGTGGCACAATGGTACTATGTACGGACTGCCACACTCGAGGTCTCGGGTTCGATTCCCGGGTCTGGTGGATAATGTATAATTCTCTTTAGAATTTTATCTAGATAATTATCCCAGAGTCTGGAACTTGTGCCCGGTAAATGGCAATAGGCTCGCCCCCTATTACATGGGACCTAACATAGCTGGCGAGATGTGGGTGTGTTTGCACACCTCTGCCTACCCCTTCAGGGAAAAAGGCGTGATGCTATGTTATTATGTTATGTTATTATAGGATCTAGACAACTGATAAACATACTTGTATATTTCTAAATACATACATAATATACAGAAAAATCACCCAAACTCCGAAACAATCATTTGTGTCACACCCGGGAATCGAACCCGAGAGAGACTCCGGAGTCGAAAGCCGATGCACTACCGACCACTTCAACGAAGCAGGTGTAGGTAAATTGTGGAAATATAAGGTACCTATGTGTTTTGATCAGTATTCAATGTTGAAATCAAATATCAAATCAATATTTTAAAGCAATTTATTAATTTCAAAAAATAACTAGCATATAATCACACGATATTACTAAATTTATAACATTCTATGAGGAAATACACACAATAATATAAGTATAGATGGGTGCCGTTGTTACAACTTCATCAACAACATTCATTACTCAATACTAATAGTTTTATTTTATCTTTAACCAAATGGCCAATATACTATTATCAATTTTTATTTCTAATATGCCTACTTAGACTAATTTGTTTTTACATTAGATATACGAAACGAACAATCACTGACAGATTATAATGTTTATATATTTAAAATAAAAGTTTTTAAGTATGTCAACACTAAGTTAGGTATGAACTACATTTGGCAGCATTCGGATCGCACTTTTTTATGCTTCAAACCGTCAGTACCGATCTGGAATGCGACTATACGGTTTCTCACTCTAGCCAATGACGATTATAAATGAATGAAAAGGATAGATGTAGTTCAAACCTTATACCGATAGTACTTAAGTAACAGACTAGTGAGCGACAGTGGTGCACACGAGCTAAATCCTCAATGGCTAGTAGTTATGTTTATAAAACAATTAATTAAAAGCAAATATCACTTGGAAATGAATTATTTATATATGAAGATAGTGATTATTATGTTTAGATAAACATGTTAACAAACAAGTGTATGAGATATCACTTTGGCGTGTAAGTGCCGAGAAAGTGAGACCAGTAATAAAAGTTTATATGAGATCTAATTAGCTATAGCTAAGGTTGACTTTCAACGGATTGTAAGATGTGTACTATTTTCAATTTAAGCATAACGCAGATATATTTTAATTGTATTAATTCAAGGCAACGACCCACAAGAGGAAGTCTGCTTTTCACAAAGTTTATTAGAAAAAAAATACTGTAAACTCGGCACAATATGATCACCGAGTCATATGCAAAATGGCGGTTGATTACGAGTTTTGTATTTTAAAAATTAAATTAAATAATAAATTGATATTGATGAAATTTTCAATTTGGATATAATAATTTGAAATGTGATAGCTACTATCTGTATCTAAACATAATTAAATAATGAATTTAGAAACAGTTTTAATGGTTCCGATAATTAATAAATGACGTAGATATCAAAAAATGCTTATATGAAATAACGAGATACGTGAGAAATTGCTATATTATGTCATTACTAGTGGGCGAAATAGGCAAATTTACCCACTCAAGCCAGTCCAGGTGACCTGATTAAAGTTGAGTCGAACTTCTTTAGAACACTACCCTTACTTTGACAAGAAAGATTTGATCAAGATTTATCAAGAAACAAATAGTTATGTAAAGTCTGTATTGAACGAAACTGAAACAACTTTGTTTCGAAGTACCTACAATATGTGAAATGTTACGATTAGAATGTTCGGGATATTTACCATGTAACATAAATATGTAATAAATATATACATGTACTTGTCTATGTAGTTATACTAAAGTCTAGAGAGGTCGGATAATAGGCAGAGCAATTTCCGACGTTCGTTCGACGTTTATTGACCACTCGATACTACCAACCAACCACAACACAACGTTTTTTAAATGCATTCATATTACATTATTCTAATCGCTTATAAAAAAATCTGGCGTTTTCTTATCTGACTACGATAGATTGAATGCGATTTATTGCACTGAGAGATTTATCCCACTAATATAGTAATGGCTTAACGCGGCTAATTATGTATTAACATATTAATGATGAACATTAGAAAGTTGTATTAGAAAGTAATTATTTACATTTTTATACTTTACTGTACAAATTAAAAACAACGTTTAACCGGGCTACACGACTCGACGAGTAGCGAGGAACATCGTGTGGCCACTCACTCGCCTCGAGTGAAGTACTACTCGTACGTGATAAGATAAGACTGGCTCTCGAACCAAGATCACAGCGCTCAGATCTCAACTTATCACACACGAGTTATACTAGGGGTGTGGAAATATTCGCATATATATTCGCGGCAGCGCGAAGGGCAACATGAACGGACATCGTTTGGCCGCAGCATAAGAAATTGGATGGTGTCTAACTATAATTTTATTTCCGGAAATATTCACGATGAATAGTTCAAAATACACCACCAAATGTTGCCATTTAGCATAATGTTCCTTCACAGATTTATATACGACAGTAAAAGTGATAAAAATATATAAGCCGCCTCCAGCCATTACATAAATTAGATTTAAGTTTTATACTATAAAAACAAAAATAAACAAACTAGGTATTTGTGACATTAAATATCAATATTTCACATTTATAAGACATATGTAATGTCAAAATTTAGAATTACAAATATATAATATAATAAATTTTAAAGGACATGAATTACATATTTCCAATATACATTATAATATATATATAACTATAGTTATCTAATTAATCACGTACAGCACAGCACTGAAATTTAATTTCTACATTATTAGTTAATAAACTATATAAGAACAATTAGATCAATATATTTTGAAACAATATAAAAATAATACCTTGTTTTTACAATATACTACGTCAATCAGTGGTCTAAATATCTACAAAAGAATACAATAATAGATTTGAAAAACTATTGTATGCGAAATTATTACAAAGTATAATAATTTAAGTATAAAATTAACAGACGTGAATCTGATACAAATTATATATTTGCTATATATTCTGCTTTGAGCTAGTTACTGTATAAAATGGTCCCTATATAGAAAATATGCAGTATTATATCTTTGAATAAAATGAATCTCGTTGAGGATTGGGTATACTGTGTGAACAGTTCATCACTAAGAAGTATTCTTATACATTCATTACATCAATGAACTATAATATTGAATGGAACCAGGCGTTACTCGGCGAAAATCCATGACAAAGCTATTAAGCCATTAAGCTATTAGCTATTAAGAAATTTAAAATAAGTTTAAAGTGTTTTTTTTTTAATATTTTACTTACCATTGCTTTATAATAATGAGTATAAATCACTATCGAGAACAACATTACATCAAACAGTTCTACGATTATTTTCTGTAGTGAAAATTCCCATAGTCAATGTTAGATAATAATACTGAATTCTTTCTATAAATTGGTGTTACATTGAAAAGTTATAAACCGCCAGAGTTTACTCTAACAGAAATTTCGGTAGAGGAATTAATATAAATGTGACGGAATATTACGTATCAATGAATTGTCATACAATTACAGTAATTAACAACCAGCCTTGTATCATTAGTCGTTTCATTATGGCAGTCATACACACAAATATCAAATCCCGGTGGTAATAAAACGACATAAAAGAATAATGTAGCCTCAAAAATTCACTAAAATATACAATTACATTTCCAATTTAAACTGCTACAACACAACAACAATTGAATAAGCATCCTTCTGTCACCTGTCAAAAGTGACGCACGCCAGTGACGTATCAAACGTCATCAATTCCATATTTTACTTTGTGGTTTTGAGCATTGTTTGTTTTACTAACCACACCACAAAGTTATTGTATTATTATCGGCAGACAAGCGACTACGTATCTACAACTACATATTTATGTCGCTGTTTATTTCATCTTATGTAGGAATCTATAGAGTTTTAGATGTAATGCTTTATGACGGTATCACAAATAAACATATCTTATTAAAAAAAATGTCACAGCATTTCACTGTTGGCTGTTTCTAAATGTGTCATTTAGTGTCACAGTCGCCCGCAGTGTGCAAAGTACTATTTAGTGTATTTTGGTGTCGCCTAATGCGTAATGACAGTAGAATGTAAGCATTGTGGTACAACGTGTCTATATGGCAGTTTGTAGTTTTTGACAGTTCTAGCGGCTAGACATTTGAGCGTTGTGTACCTGAGTGGGTTCACGATGGCTGTCAGACTTTGTTGGGTGGACTTCAGGATTTCTTCGGGTGTTTCCCCTTCATAGTTCACTGTGTCGATGTGAGCTCCGTGCGATAGTAACTCACGTACTACTTCAGCGGGACAAGGGTTTAGCTGAAAAGAGAACAAAAAGTTATTAACATATTTTCGTATTATGGAATATCTCAGAACCTGTAAAAGAATAATCTGGCAATAAAATCTCAAGACCACTCTTTTCCAATCGCCAGTAATCACAATAATTGCATCGATCATGCGAAACTGATTACAATCTTACGGATTTTATAATCCTACAGTGACATAATATTAGTGCCATTGATAAATTACACCCAGACACTGAACAATCCATCGTGGTCATCACATAACGTTTTATCCTGGGTGATATTTTAACGTAAACGTAACGTAAGGGTTGTGTGGCGTCTCCTGTGCTGTTCAATCTATTCATTGACAACTGTTTGAAAGAGTTGAAAGAAAGTGTGTATGGGTTGAGAATGAATGAACTGACCGTCAAATGCCTTCTATATGCTGATGACCAGGTAATACTTGCATCATCGGCGGTGGAGTTGCAGATGATGGTTGGTATGCTAAACGAGTCTTTGAAAAAGAAAGGAATGAAAGTGAATGTAAGTAAGACGAAAGTAATGATTTTTGAAAGGGGAGAAAGTACGTCGAACTGTTCGATTGTGATTGAAGGAGAAAGAGTGGAACAAGTGGAAGAGTTTGTATACTTAGGATGTAAGTTTTCAAGAGATGGAAGGCATGACAGTGATATTGAGCGAAGAGTTGTGGCAGGTAATCAGGTGAATGGGGCACTATATAGCTTTATGAACAGCCAGAACGTGTCTCATAAGGCAAGGATGGCTGTGCATCGAGGAGTGCTTATCCCTACACTAATGTATGGTAGTGAATGTTGGGTGTGGCAGGAGAAGCATCAGAGTAGAATAAATGCGGTCGAAATGAGAAGTTTCAGAAGTATAGTTGGTGTGACTCTGATGGACAAAATGCGAAACAGTGTGATAAGAGAACGTTGTGGTATGTCAGAAGATGTAGTAACCAAGGTGGAAAAAGGGATGCTTAGATGGTTCGGACATGTAGAGAGGATGGATGACAGTAGATTGACAAAACAGATACATGAAGCGAGTGTGAATGGACAAGCTATTAAGGGTCGACCAAGGCGAACATACTGCGACCAAATCGCAGATATCCTAAATAAAGGCCAAGTTAAAAGTAACAGTAACCGGCGAGCATGCATGAAGACATTAATGAAAGTTGAGGAAGCGAAAGAAGTATGCCAGGATCGTAGCAGGTGGAAATCCGTGGTCTCTGCCTACCCCACTGGGAGAGAGGCGTGATGTTATGTATGTATGTATGTATGATATTTTAACCTACGACCTCGGTGTCCAGTAGTTAAATTTAGACATTGACATAAAGACTGATTGACACAGGGTCAGTTACGGACTCTGAATTCGAGACAAGTCAGCGCTGACCCGAGAAAAACCCAATGTAAATTGATTTGAAGTCAGTACAGCGGTGGGAGGTCAGCGCTAACTCGTATATTCGCACACGAATATTTTGAGATCAGTCGGCGCCCCCAGCAACCCGCGCCCGCCCGCGCCAGTCGTAAAAACCACGTGTAAACGGACAAGTCAGCGTTTGGTCGGTCGACCATCGTGCAATTATATGGAGAAAACGAATGCCTATGGGATATAAAATCTCCGAATTACCGCAACAAACAAATGCGTGCAACAGCGTTGCGAAATATTATTTGGTTCTCACTCAAATTCGTTTATTTTTAGATAAATCTTCTAATTCTAACATTTCTGCTAACTAATTCAAGAGCAAAACTGATAAATTTTTTAGCAAGTCATTTAATCGTTGTTTCTTCTGTTTTCGCGAATTCATTTTTCTTTCTTACTGACTTCACAAACGTATGCTCACTGTGAATAGCTAACCACGACTACTGACTCCATATAAACAAATAAAGTCAGTATCAGCGTCTACACTGGCGCCGATACTGACTTTGACCCTGTGAAAACCTGCCTTGACACTAAATACTGGACCACAGAGTTTGTCCAATACTTTCAATTCATTCTTAATATTACCATGCAAATTGACAGTTTGCTGATACTTAGACTTAGACAGTAGATATTTTAATTAGTGGTCTACTAGCTGAGTACCGTGGCTATGCCCGCGTCATTAGTTTTCTCGATTTCAATTCTCACGGTAACACTTCAATGGGATAAAAAGTGCAATATGTCATTTGGGGATAGTATGGTTTACATACGGAGCTTTTCTTTCCTTTTTATAACATTAGTGTTGATAACTTGATGTTTAGTTAGACTAAGGCACTTCTTTAATGCAGTTTTGTAAGTTGACTGTACGTACGTATACGCACACGTACTTATAAGTCGCGCACGATGACTGTGGGATAGAACCATGTTATAATAACTGCTTAGTGACATCATCAATCGCTAAAAAGTACGAATAAAAAACGTTATCCGTACTTTTTAGCGATGGATGACGTCACTATGAGGTTATTGTGACGTAGGTTCCATCCCAATGCCATTGTGCGCGGCTTAAGGCCGATTCAGACATATCAGTGAAACCTTAGTTCCGTCCGGCACAGTACCGGCAGAGTTCAGTATCACTGCAAAATATTATTTCGTTGTATTTTCTATGAAGATACCAGTTTCCGTGATGACTGAGTCGTATTTGACACTGATGCGTTGATAGAAAATGTATGAAATAATATTTTGCACTGATAAATCACTGTGCCGGAGTCTTTATTGATATGTCTGAATCGACCTTACACAGTATGACACCCACCTTGCACACAAGATGTAGCGGCGTGTTCCCGTCGGCGTCCCTCGCGTCCGGCGCCGCGCCCAGCCGCAGCATGAGCTGCACGAGCTGCGCCGCGCACCCAGCCGCCTCGCCCGGCGCCGCCAGCCAGGCGCGCGCCCCTCGCCCGCGGCAGCCCTCCGCCGAGCACGCCACGTGCAGCGCCGACCGACCTTGGCGGACCTGCGACACGGAGGGGAGAAATTAACTGCTGTCAAAGGTTGATAACTAAAGAGGATTGGACTTGAGTGGCGTCAAAAGTGGTGTGTGTAACGGTGGATGACTTTGACGATTTGGGACACGAGGGGACAAATAAACTGGTGTGAACGGCTGAAGATCAGGATTGTTAAGCCTAAGGCTTGAACTTCGGAAGTCTTTGGGTTAGAAGTGGGAACGACTTTGACAGACCTGGGACATGGAGGGAGAAATATACTGGTGTGAATAATTGAGGATGAGGAACAGCCCGCGTGCAGTCCTAGGAGCGTTCAGACGGCGCGCTGATCCTGCAGGGAATCTCTCAGCGTGTGGGCCTGCTTTAAAGCTAAGACTTGGACCATTCGAAGTAAGGTAATGGATCATGCCACGTGTAGTGCGGGAAACATGCGGGAAGAAGAAATATACTAACTAGTGTAAAAGACCGAATTGGATTAGACTTAAGAGGCGTTAAAAGTTGTATGTGCAATGCTTAATGACCATAAGCCTTGACGGCACCTGATACACGCAAGCATTAGAAATAAAATGGTGTGAGGATGCGAGAATAAGGATCGTTAGGATAAAGGTTGGACCGTTAGAAGTGGGGGGATGCCACGTCAAGGGCGAAACGACCTTTAATGACCTGGGACATACGGAGAGATGAAATAGACTTAATTGCGCCAAAAGCGGTCCGTATAGAGCTGTATGACCTTTAATGACCTGGGACATACGGAGAGATGAAATAGACTTAATTGCGCCAAAAGCGGTCCGTATAGAGCTGTATGACCTTTAATGACCTGGGACATACGGAGAGATGAAATAGACTTAATTGCGCCAAAAGCGGTCCGTATAGAGCTGTATGACCTTTAATGACCTGGGACATACGGAGAGATGAAATAGACTTAATTGCGCCAAAAGCGGTCCGTATAGAGCTGTATGACCTTTAATGACCTGGGACATACGGAGAGATGAAATAGACTTAATTGCGAACTTAATTGCGCCAAAAGCGGTCAGTATAGAGCTGTATGACCTTCACGACCGGCAAAAAGTGGAATAAGAGTGAGGTTAAGAAATGGGGTAAAAACATATCAAAGTCTCTGATGATGCCATGAAGCAAAACCGGTCGTTTAAGTCTGTAAAACTAGTGGAAAATGATTTTTTCGAAAGGCTAATTTTTAAAGTTCCATAATAGAGGCATACAATGTTCCTCTGACACAAAGGGTGGAACCAGAACACATCAATAAGAGCAAAAATACTAACCTTAATATCTAACTTAATAAGTGAGTACACAGCCTTATGAATCTTTCTGGAAACTTCTTGAGTGCAATCCGGTTCCTCTAGTAGCCTGGCCATGAGTGCAGCCAGGTGTAGTGATATAACTAGCACCCTCTGTAACGTGCTGAGTGTTTGTTCCCGGTCGATGCTAAGTTTGGACTCTAGTAGTTCCATACCGCGGTCTATTTCTGATAGTGCTTTGTTGAACACTGGTTCTATGTCGTCAAACGTTACAGGTGGGACTATGCGACCTGGAAGTGATGTCAAAAGCGTATTTTAATTAATTACTATTATGATACTTAATGACTCACGCATATCAGTTAAGCCCCAAGTGATGCCTTAGTTCTAACACAATACACAGGTCAGTAACAGAGCAGAGCAAAATATTACTTCACACATTTTCACGTACACGTCCCGATTATGTCAGTGTCAGTGATTATGATGACTGAATTGTCATTGACACTGACACTTGACAAGTAGTTCATAGAAAATGTATGAAATAATATTTTGCACTGATACTGAACTACTCCGGGAGTTCGATTTTTGCTGAGCGCGTGGTCCGGTGGCTTTTTAGGTTACCTCTGGTGCTCCGCAAAGATCGGGTTCCAGACACCACTCACATACCGAACAACGTTTCTTGTCCTGCACCTGGAGCTAGTTAGGAATAACTAGTTCTTCTGTGCGGGACTATCAACCAATCATGCATCGATAAACACCGATAGAGCAACGTTTAAAAAAAATAAGAAGAAGAAGAACTACTCCGATACCTACCGGTACTGTGTCGAAACTGAGGCGTCACTTATATGTATGAATCGACCTTAAGGGATTACTAATCCTAATCGCCGTTGGTCCAAATAAATGTTTATTAATATTAAACAATGTGTAATACCATACTAGCAGACGCCCGCGGCTTCGTCCATTCGACAAGTTATATACTAAAACCTTCCTCGAGAACTACTCTAGACATTAGTTTATTTAGCATGGAAATCGGTGCAGTAGTTTTAGAGTTTATAGCGACTATACGCGGCAAAGGACTTACCTCTAAGTGGAGGACGCGCTCGCTCAGCCAACATGTAGGAGAATAGTTCCGCAAAGCTGTACAAGCTGGACTGCGTGAGGGGGGACAAGGGGGGGAGGACGGCTCGCTGCATATCTGTACATAAGTAAACAATCATGTTAAAAACAATTTGGATAATAAAAATCTACGTTCGATATTTCGTATTAGGCTAAGAATTAGCAGTGAGACGTAAAGAGAATACAAAACAGACTGCTTTTAATCACCATTGAACTAATCTTATGCTGCCGAATATTACCACCTGGTGGCTTTTCGAGGAAGAACTATTACACTTACTAATTGATTTTTAAGACATGGACAGGATTCGCATTATGACATTTTGACAACACGTAATACATTAGTAAAACTATATCAAACATGCGACGCGACGGCGACGTTCAGTTTTAATAACAAGACGTCAACGAAGATATATAGAAAGGCATCGAATGAACAAGGCGTCACGAAGATATATAGAAAGGCATCGAATGAACAAGGCGTCACGAAGATATATAGAAAGGCATCGAATGAACAAGGCGTCACGAAGATATATAGAAAGGCATCGAATGAACAAGGCGTCACGAAGATATATAGAAAGGCATCGAATGAACAAGGCGTCACGAAGATATATAGAAAGGCATCGAATGAACAAGGCGTCACGAAGATATATAGAAAGGCATCGAATGAACAAGGCGTCACGAAGATATATAGAAAGGCATCGAATGAACAAGGCGTTACGAAGATATATAGAAAGGCATCGAATGAACAAGGCGTCACGAAGATATATAGAAAGGCATCGAATGAACAAGGCGTCACGAAGATATACAGAAAGGCATCGAATGAACAAGGCGTCACGAAGATATATGTATAGAAAGGCATCGAATGAACAAGGCGTCACGAAGATATATAGAAAGGCATCGAATGAACAAGGCGTCACGAAGATATATAGAAAGGCATCGAATGAACAAGGCGTCACGAAGATATATAGAAAGGCATCGAATGAACAAGGCGTCACGAAGATATATAGAAAGGCATCGAATGAACAAGGCGTCACGAAGATATATAGAAAGGCATCGAATGAACAAGGCGTCACGAAGATATATAGAAAGGCATCGAATGAACAAGGCGTCACGAAGATATATAGAAAGGCATCGAATGAACAAGGCGTCACGAAGAGCAGTCGTGTATTCGTGAGATCTTAAGCATTTTTAAATCTTTAATTTATTTTAATGAAGTTTTTAGTTTGTTATTTATATTTATAATGTTAATTATGTGTCTTCTTATTAAAACCGATATTCGCTCGCCGCGTCGGTATTTCGATGTAATTTAAGCCTACAGCTTTCCAAGTAAACGTTGGCGTGTGGCAAAAATCGATCGCATTAGGCTAGTAATTTAGAAGAGTAGCGAGTAATTTAGTAGCTAAATATGTGCGAACTACAAAAATTTAGTCGAGTAATTTAGGAAATGATTTAGTCGAGTCAATCCATTTTACTCAATTTTTTCGGGCGAGTAGCGCCTCCCACCACAGATCCGTGCTCACTGGTTCACCGGCTAAACAAGTCCGAACCTGTTGATTAGTCGAGTTCATTACTGGCCGCCACCACTCACTCGTGTACTGTACTAAACCGTAATCCGAACGATTTCTGTGTTGCGAGTAATTTAGTCACTAAATTACACGCCACTCTACTAAATTACTAAAGCAGTGCGAACTAGGCTTTATATATTAATTATAAGTAGCGTCATTCAATGTATGATGACTACACTACACTGGAACTAACTTATTTGTATGTAGTTAGTACGTACCGAGCGCGTGGTGCCACAGCTGGCGGCAGCGCGCGAACCGTCCCGCGTCCGCGTATACGGCGCCGCGGTACCGCACGTAGTACGACGTGTCGGGGTGCGCGGGGCCTGCATATCACACATTTTCAACATCATTAGTCAATATATTTTTTATATTTCAAAGCAATGAGTTTGCTTAAACTGATGTCATCGGCGGGACTCGAACCCACGGCCTTTCCCTAACAGGGGGAGTGCTCTGACCAACGGAGCTACGATGACCAATACCGACGACATCGAATTATTGCTTCATATCATATTCATAATTTCTACATCGCGCTATTAAGGTTAGCGTTGGAACTCTCCCCCTGTAAGGGAAAGGCCGTGGGTTCGAGTCCCGCCGATGACATCAGTTTTTGTGATCTATTTATAATTTCCTTCTAATATCTTTAGTCAACATACATTTTAACTAGTTTATACTTTTATTGTTTGTTACTTGGTGGAACCTATACTAATACATAATGAATAAATACACTTGTACACTATTCCTCTATTTAATTATATCTATTTTTACCGACCGGTTGCCATGTAACCATGAATGGCTTGAAGATATGATAGACAGTGTAGTGGAACACCTTTGATAATGCTGAAAAGCGAAACCGATTGGTAAAAATAAATATAATAGAGTAGTGGAATAGTGTACACAAGTGTGTTTGTTCATCATTTTAAAAATTATTTATAATTTACTCGAAACCAGTTTCCCTTAGATTATATGCATTATATGTGACTGGCAGACAGACATACATCACGCCGGTATCCCCGAAGGACAGGCAAGACAGGTGTTCGATAACACTATATATAATCTCTGCAGGCCGAACACAGAAGATAGTAGCCCTCAACGCCTTGAATATGAGTATATTATTGAAACTTTGGTCGTGTCTGTTTTCGCTACCTTGGGTACTGGCAACAAGAAATGACGAAGATACCTCTGGGGTTATTCATATGAAGACGATATTTTGTAACCGCATCTAATTTAATCTTAAACTTGTGTAGTTAAGGACAGTTTTCCATTATGCAAGTATTACGTTACATTTGCAACAGGCATACACCTTGACCAAATCTGACAACTTGTATACATTTGCAACATGCATACAACTGTCAACGTTATACTTGCATGAAAGACTTGCACAATATAGCGCCTTTATAGGTTAACCAATCTTGTCGAAGGCTCACCTAAAATCCTTTCCCTAATGACTAGCGCCTGCATCCTCATAGCATCTGGGTCGGCGAGTATTTCCTCGAGTTGTTGCACGTTGCTCGGTTCTACCGCATAGTCGTACGCTTCTATTCTAGGTATGTCTTTGGGTTTGGGGATAGGCTCACTTTCATCCGCTGGAAATCTGGTCAACAAAGAAAATAAATGAAAATTGTGCCGAGCTGGCCAAAAAAAAAGTTTTTAGATGTGAAGTCAATTATTTTATAATGAAGATGACGATGATTGTCCAAATGTTACTTCCGCTAGGTCAGTGGTTATTTAATGTCTAAACCATTACCATCATACGTGGTAACATGGTAATATTCTCGAAACAGCTAAGTACTATTAAAACTTAAACTTAGTAAATTCAATAGGATCATTTCTTAACGGAATTATGAAAATAAAAAAAAATGTAATCGCCTTTTTCCGAACTATCTATAGCTTCATTTTTCTTGTCGATTTGGCTGATTGATATTTTGAAATATTCGTGAAAACTCAGGGAAGGTTTTAAAGTAAAATTTCAGAGGGTAAGAAGTTCGCCGGGACAGCTAGTCTACAGTAAAATCTTCGATCTTACCTGTCATCCATAGCTCGTTTCCACAATGCAAGTGCGCCAACCATATCCCTTCTCTTATCTACGTAAGTGGCACCTAATAGTTCTAGCGCGTCAATCCTTTGTTGTCGCGTCACTAATCCGTATTCTACATTAATAAGGTGTTCTACAATATGTGTGTGGCCCGTCACTGACGCTGCTAGTAGTGGAGTCATACCTAGAAATTTCAAATAGATCTAAGTTATAATATCTAGTTTGAGGGTGATTTTCCATTATAGATGTGCCATACTACGTTGTTGTGGATGCGTTTGATATCCACCAATCATATACACATGACAAGTGAACCAATTGAATATGATCAGATATCAACGAGTAAGATATCAAACGCCTCCATAGCAACGTACTCGTAGCATAGCACATCTGAGGTGAAAAAGCGCCCTAAGCGAGAAATCTCCAAAACGTTAAAAGTACTCGTAGCTTGTGTACTATATCTGCTAAACTACGGACAAATGCACTCAAAACCCAACGACATTGTGTTCAATCTCCCACAGGAAGCTGTACTATCTGGGTTATCTGATTAATGAGCGCACGTAGTGTACCAGATTCCATAGAAATTCGTCAAAAGAAGAAATCAGTATCTAGGTGGTTTAGTAAGATGGCTTACCGTATGAATCTACGTCCATTGTTGCTCCATGTCCCAACAACATCTTTAATATATGCAGGGACCCACTTTCCGCGCAGTCGTGTAGCGCTGTGTTGCCCTTAACACTCTTCCTGTTTACATCGGCATTTAAAGTTAATAAGTACTTGGCAATTCGGATGTGGCCCTTGTAACACGCAATCATTAAACACGTGTGACCGTGACGATTGGCTATTTCTATGTCTGAAAATAAAATTAACATAATATCATAATTATCTTGAGCCCAAAAGTTTAGTCTTCAATGAAGGGCTATTTGAAAATTCATCAACGAGCTACCTACGGCATTATCACTTTTAACACAGAATCTATAGTCTTTGTGTGCCTCTGGGACGTGTCGAAGCTACCGAGGGCATGAGCATAAATATGTTCATTTCTGCTGACGTCTATGGTTGTGGTATGTGGTTTTAGTCCAACGCGCTAAAAAGTACGTCATGATTAGTGGTGAAAACACAATGCTATTATGCTCAATCATGAACTCAAGCTACCTTACTAGCAGGCGATGTTGGTACTGAATGACGGATGAGTATCTAGAAACTATAGGCAACTGGTCTTTAAGCACAGTGGTATTCGTTATAGACAGCGAAGAAGGTAATACAAAATAAAATTAATTACCTGCACCATTTTCAACCAGGAATTTAACGATATCATGGTGTCCATCGAAGCAAGCAGCCCTGAGTGGCGTGCTATGTGTTCGTGTGGTTGAATTGACATTGGCACCAGCCCGCACCAGCAGCTTCACTAAAGGCAAATGACCTGCGGCGGCGGCACACCATAACGGTGGTGCGCCCTCTATCGTCTCGCCATCAAATGTAACTGGAAAAATTAAAAAGATTTATAAGATTTGTGTTGGTGGAACCCACAATTCAAAAGGAATCTCCAACATTGGTGGAAGGCCTTAATAGGGAGAGAGAACCTACGAATCTTAGTTGAAAACAAGTTTTGAACCGTCGCGCCCCAGAGGAGACGGATGTGGAAGGCTATTTGCAACCACTGTTGCAAATAAGAAATTTATTCAAATAGTAACACTTTACTATTTGAATAAATTTAATAAATAAACCTTAGTATTAAAAATTTAGTTTTAGTTTTAATTAAAATTTTACAAAAACATCGTGCCTATTCCAATGCACACACTAAGAGTACTTTAAATTTAGTGAATAAGCTGTTTATTCATAGTTTTTATGATAGACAAGCACAGGTGCCAGTGCGTTAAATTTATTCAGTATTGGAATCGGCCCTTCAAATTTACTAAAAAAATTTTTTTGCCCACGATAGTAGCAACAACTTACCAAGTATTATACCATTTTGGAATCCTTACTAAATGCGCCAACTTTTGACATAACTTGCCAAACTCGCGTGGTGCACTTTTTTTTTCAATAAAAACTAATAAATACTAGGTAATGTTGTTTTTTTAGTTGTTTTCTAAGAAATAAGTCCTATTGTTATGAAAGATAGAGCAGCTGATTTCCAAATTTGTATTACAGTTTAGAGCCGCATTATTCAGGGTTACAAAGCAAAAAAAATTGTTGGAAAAAGTTAAGATTTGTGGCAACAGGAGTAAAAAGACTTCCACAGGGTGTGTTATTTTGCACTTTTTTTTAAAATGCCTGTAATTTTAAAATCATGCAACTTAGATTTTTTTTTTTATTTTTCTGGCAACCAGCATGACTTGCCTTTTCACCCGGTCCCGGGTTGACGTCGAGTTTCGGGACACCCTGTATAACAACTTTGTGTCAACTACGCTATTTGGGTTAAAGCATTTCTCTGAAGCGTTATGGCTCTTGTCCAAAGCATTGACGCAATTGGGAAATCGTTTCAACTCAACAACAGTTCCAAAATGGTAACAGTAAACAGTTGTTGGAAGATGGAGCATTAATTAACGAGCTCCTGATTGACTGACACGATTATCAACATCAACTGACATTAAGTCGTCAACAAAGTTATGATGCCAACAATGACGTTATCCGCTCGTTTGTTTCTATAATCGTATACGCTAATTTCAAAACTCGTTTTTCTAGGGTTACTATACGAATTTCTATAGTCCCTACTGATCTCTTAAAGGGGCCTACGCACACACCTGCGCAAGGGGTAATTTAGGGTGTAAAATTGGGGATGACCCTAAATGGCCACCTTAAGGGCCTTTCGACCAGAGATGTGCTATGCAGCTATGCTACGGGATGTGCTATGTGGAAAAGATTATACTATGACGTGGTGTGTGGACAAATTAATATGATTAGTGGATGTGGTGGAACGCATCTATAGCAATGCAGCATAACACATCTCTGGTCAAAAGACACCCCAATTGTGACATTTGTAGGTAGTCACGACCGCCATGCACCGTAGATTGCTAGTGCGGCATGTGTGTGTGTGTGTGTGGAGACACTTCCGAGATCGCCATGACCGCAATGCACCCTAGATACATTACCTTTGCGGTAGGTGCGTGTGCCTTGTTGCAATGTGGAACACGAAACACGACAAACGTAGGTAAGTTGAGTTGTTTAATTGCTTTTTTATTTTCATAAGGAACGTGGTGTTCGCGATGCACATCGTGGTGATAAGGCTCCGTGGATGATGATTTAGGAGACTGAGGGAGCTATGGTTGTGTTGCTAGATGTCTTATCATAATGTTTACCTGAACCGGGCTGTTCGATATCCGCTTTACATCTCTCAATGAGGTATTCGGCAACATCGTAGTGTCCGTTTCTGCAGGCGATCACCAAAGGAGTCGCGCCACCAACCTTCGCACCCACCAACATGTTCAGCTCGTCTGCAGAGCGCCAACTGTGTAGGTAAGCCTGAAAAAAAGGAAAAAAGCTATTAAAATCAAATTCAGTTTACAGTTTATAATTAAAATTGTCCCACCAATTTCTTTAATCGAAGTCAACCTAGGTCTTAACTATCGACTAATGTGACTAGCAACGAACTTTAAATACGACCTTAATCACACACACACACATCACGCCTATATCCCCGAAGACCCGAAGGGGTAGGCAGAGGTGCATTACACACCCACAATTTGCCAGTATTTTAGTCCCACGTAATAGGGGGCAAGCCTATTGCCGTCACCGGGCACATTTATAATGGGTTCTGTCCAAAATGGCCGAATGAATTTAATAAAATGTAGCAGCTATATAGTAATTTTGAAAAAAAAAATGAAACCCGTTGCCTCGTGATGAAATGTTGATTAAAGGCAACAAAATCTTACATGCCAGTCGCTATGGCACAGCCAATTAAAGTCCTGGGCGACTCAGACTAAACGACCTTAATGTATTATGTTAATGTGTGAAAGACAATTACAAATTGAAAATTTGCTTTCAAATTACAAGAAGATAGACGAATTAATTAACACTTAGTTACAAATTATGTATACAAATATAATCGAAGAGGAAGCGGAAGAAAGTAAGGTCGCGTCAAAGCACAATTAAATATTTGTCTTACTAATGAAGTTCAAGTGACAATAAATGCGAGTTGGGCACAAAGGGTTCCGTTTCCGTACCATTATCTATAAAAACGTTGAGGCGTCCTCCAAGGAGGTATAATGGGGCCAAAAATGCCACGCGATAATACCGGGTGTTACGTAAGGCTTATATCAACCCGAAGCCAGCATCATCAGCTGGTCGACCATAACCCGTTTCGATATATGGCGACCGCCAAATGAGAAAAAAAAAGTTCATATAAAATTTAAAAAGATATGTCAAATCAAAACAAACGTGTCCCAACGCTACGGCTTGACGCAGCTACAACTAGACAATGAGCGCGTGGTACGTATGTACAATGCCCTTGGCGGTGGCGCGGGCGTCGCGGTGGCGTGGGCGTCCTTAAAGGATTATTTTTGTTTATGTAAATAAAATTTTGACCAACACGTAGTTGTTTCCCCAGATCCTCGTCCGTGGTTCGACAGGTTCACCACATGCAAGTGATAGTAAAATCTGTCCCCAATTTTAGAAAAATCTTACCTGTTTACAGGAAAGATTTATTTCTTGTGTAACAGTGCTAAATGCGGTTTCGACTCGACTGCGTGCACAGTATTTTTAGGTATCAAAACTCACGGTACAACTCCCTCCTACACAAAGCATCATCTCGTAATACTCTTAAAAGAAAAGAGACAAAATGTTTCTACCAGTAGTGAGACGGAAGGCTTATCACAGGCGCGCATTATTTGTACCTATTTTAATGTCGATGACCGAAGCAGCTGATTTTAGCTAGTGTTGTTTAAACAAGTGTATGTTATTCGGTAATGTTTTTTTTATGAACTTTTTTTTTCTTTTCTGGCGGTCGCCACATTTCGAAACGGGTTCTGATCGACCAGCTGATGGTGCTGGCTTCGGGTTGATATAACTCTTACGTAACACCCTGTATACATATATACGACACGTAGGTATGGTATGGTGACGTCATTGATAGCATCATTCATAATTCGCAAATGTGAAAACCCAATACATAATAAGTAATAACGAATATTGGCAAGCGAATGGACATGGATGACGTAATAATTGAAGCGGCCGCCGGCCGCTTCAACAAAACATAACAGCTGATAAACCGAGGATAGGCAGCGGTGTACAGGCAAAATCGAGTGTGCAATACATTTTGCTTGTTGTTTGTTGGTCCTACGTAACATGGGGCAAGCCTGTTGCCGTTACCGGGCGCTATCCAGTAGGAAATAAACACTTAAATTCCAACAGCCAGGGCCGATGTTACATAGGTACAAAATATAATGCCAGCAGTAATTGTTAATCATCATTCACCGAGCCTTTTCCCAACACAGTTGGGGTCGGCTTTCCAGTCTAACTGCGATTCGGCTGAACTTCGCTTATTTCCGTGAAACGACTGCCATCTGACCTCCACAACCCATGGGCGATATCGAAGTTCTGTAGTTAGACCGGTCGGATTTTTGATTTAGAGCTCCAACTACCCCTAACGACTGCCATAGATGTTCGTATAATATGCTTAACTTGCTATCCGAGGCACGGAGGGGTCTCAGTGACATAGGAAATGGTCACCCATCCTAAGACCGGCCTGACTAGATGTTGCTAACATTGTCGGTTAGCACTAGACCACGATCCCTTATCTTAATAAGACTATATACTTAAGCAAAATAATTACTAAGGAAACGGAAGAAAAGCAAAATCCTTGAAACGCAGTCTAAACCAAACACACCTACATACGTAAATCATTTAATTAATGTTTAATTAATGTTGTAAAGCATTTATTTAATGTTTTATTGAAGTATTTTTATCGCTTACACCATTTTTTTATAAAGTCATATTCAATGTAATTTCTGCTGTCCTACTTCGTATCGTATAAATCTACATCGATGTTCAATACATTTCGAATTCGCATCGCACCGATGTGCATCGCATCGCTGTTTGGTGTGCCTACAGGCTGAAGGAATATCAATTCAAAGTTATACAATACAATACAATAAACTTTATTGTACACCAATACAAAAATAACATAATAAAAACAATCCATATTGAATATGTACAAATGGCGGCCTTATCACTAAACAGTAATATCTTTGGATGGAACCTTTGGATGGAAAGATAGAAAGAATAGAATTTAAGAAAAAGGGTTAAGTTATAGTATTTTAAATTTCAGATCAATCAGACCAGTAGATTTAAGTGAAATCCCTTTCTAACCTAGTAAGAGACTTATGATCTTCAAAGTTTATAGGTAGCTAAAACCATCTAGACCTATTTGTAAACTTAATACAGAAAACGGGTCTTTTACGCGATTATGCGAGATATAGATCAGCAAACAGATGATGCTAACATGCCAAAATTAAGGGTACCTCTCACCCAACGACGCGAGATTCTCATACCGGCCAAGCCCCCGAGGAGGCCACACAAGGCTGCCTTTCGACCAGATATTTGCTATGCTACGTTGCCAAAGATGCTTTTGACATCCACCATTAATTTGTTTACACAGCACGTCATAGCACAATCATTTTCATTGGTCCATTAGCACATCCTCGCAGCATCGCTACATAGCACATCTAGTATCAACTCTTAAAAGAATTAGTGCAATAAACTCACCGGTTTAAATCCCACAACGGAATCATTTACACACTTGAAGAAAATAATTTTAGTTATTATATTCTGAAGTTGTTATTATGAGTGTTCAAGCGATACTGAGTATTTAGTGCGTTTAATTAATTAAATATATACTTTAATGTAAAGACAATGAAAAGATGTTAAAAAGAAGCGAGTATTGGTACGAGTATTGTATTGAGAGTCCCTGACAGCTGGATGTCACGACCACACGCATTGTCTCATCATGATGATCAATACCCGTGTTTTAATAATGCAATTCAACCTTTAATACAAATATAAGTTCAACAAATTGATGGCCGTCTCATCCAAACATTATTTACGTAGCTTGGTCATATATACAGAGACTGAGGCCACAACGACACAAAGGAGTAATAAAAAAGTAAATAGCACATAAAATATGTACAATATTAAATGATTAAAAACTAGCTGGTGCACGCAGATCCGCTTGAATGGAATGGTTTAATGTAATAAATAAAATAGTCAAAATCAGTCCGGTATTTGCGGTGGCTACAAACACTCACACTGGAATTATTATCTAACAGAACAGCATTTTAATGTTTTTCTTCTTTCAAATCCAGACATAGTCATTTTTTACCTGTAGTCGGAAATGTGGTTTTAATTGATAAAGTTTGGTAAAATTGTATGATTCATTCAATATTATTTAACACAGTTTCAAATTATTATTACAGGAAGATTTAGTCTAATGTTTGTGTCTAAAAGTAAACTAGCGAGTGCACGCTTTCATTCAAGTAGTCATTAAAACTAAAAGAAAGCCCGGTGTTTGACGAAAATTTGCATCTCTTCTTAGAAGAGCTATTTTAACAATAAAAATAAATTAACCTCTTCGGCAATACATTTAAATATATAAGGAGTGATACGGTACGTTCAGAAGAATATGAGGATTTTATAAAAACAAGTCTATCCATAATCAAGTCAATCCTCATGAAGAAATAAGAAACTAGAGATATGAGAAGAAGAGTCAAGGTGGATCAGGTATCGTGGTATTCAAGGCTGATAACGACCGCCGGCCGTCTCACTCGTACTTGGTACTGAAATTTACTACCTATTATCAAAACCTTCCATAAATAATTCCTTTACCTTTTTCAATCGCCTGACCAGCCGCCGTTGTCTTCTTAGCAGCGTCTTCCCACAATGTCTTAGAGTCTCTATCCACCGGCACTTGACCGGCATCAAATCCCATACAGCCGCAGACATTATAGTTTCAATACATCACTAATAATTCTATATCAAACACTAAACACAACACTTGACCGTCTTAGTTTGTTAGAAACTAATATTATATTAAAATTAATATGAATATCGTTCTTTTTTTGTTTTGCTTTCTACTTTCATATTACAAAAATGTTTATATATTACTGTTTTAAAGCGAGAATCGCAAATGACATGCTCGAGTGCCTGCATATAAATATATTGAGATCCGTAAACCACAGAAAAACGTCGGCTTCGAGTAAATATACTGATTATGCGGGGTTTCTCCGTGAAGTCCTACGTAACAGTAATATAACCTTACCCTGAAACCGCCGTTAATTGGTACTGTGTACATGACGCATTATATTTGAACGTTCAGTGATGCAACCAAAGTAAATATTTGATACTTTTGATTACTATGATAATTTACATTGTTTGTATAATTATAAAGGTGCTGACACTACGCTACATTTCCCAATTAAAAAGTTATTCGATATTTTGAAGTGTACTAACATTAGTTCGACATTTTCGAGGGGACCAAATTCCACGCAGATGTGGCGTGTACAAGCATACACCTACGATTTTCCTTTCTTTATACCTACTTCTACTATTTACTTGTGTATATTGTTATCGCCATGTCTGTCTGAGAATAATATGTTTCACCAACTCTGTCCAAAGATTAGAGCGAAACAGACATCCGAACTCGTACATTTATTATACCTCATAGATTAAGTAGGTAGTTATTATTAACGATCTACAAAGTGATTTCAACATAATCATGAAGGTATATTTATACCTAAAGTTGTTAACTGTCATAAGTTAAATTCCCAAAGGATTATCCTAATGACATTACAGGTTAAGAATATCCTTCCGTAATCAGGAGCAGGATATTTTTTGTGGTTTAAAATATTTTATACAGTTTTCATGGTAATACCAAGATACAACATAAACCCATCATTTTAGCAGTCTCCTTATTTTTTTAATACACAAACAAAACGTGAAAAAGTGTTCGTATAATAAATAGAATGATAGCACAAGCTAATGTTAAGTAAACTATATGTAGTCAAAGTGCGTAATTATTCATAGTACAAACAGATACGAGGTTTATGCTATCTCCCTTGGTCGTTATCATACTGTTCTTTAAATACTTCTGGTTTCACTTCAGGCGCAGATGACCTATCTTTTTGCGTACAAACACACATATAGTCACGCCGATTTCCCGTTGGGGTAGCCAAAGACTACATATGGATTTCCCACTTGCTACGTATACCTACTTCTTTCGCTTCTTCATCTTTAATACGTATTTCATGCATCTCTTGGGTAATCCTTCTGAGGGCGTACACCGACATATACGACATTAAAAAAGTATTTTTATGCTATTTTCATGTTATGCGTCATGCTATGCAGTTACGGGACCTACTTCACCAAGCAGATAGGACTTTTCAGATTTGATCGAAGTACGTACGTCCGCTAAGGTCGACCTAGCCTGTTCATTCAATTCACACTCGCTCTTTATATGTATCTGTTTTGTAAATCTCTTTTCATCAATAGTCCGGTCAAATTAGACCAAAAAATAAGAGTAAAGTTACCTATAACTTTGGACCCCTTAGGGCTAGGTCAAATTTTCTATTTTTGGCTTGTTTCCAGATCGAGGGCTATCCATAGAGGGGTCAACCATCATTGTAGCATAAGCAGTTCTCGAGAGCTAAGGGGGGACAAAAATTACATTTCCCATTTGTATATATAGATATCTCAGAAACGGTGGTCCGTAGGAAAAAAGTATTGATACATTTGTATAGATAATTTTAAGATCTACAATTTTTGTCACAGTACTTTTATTATAAAACTTACCGTTTTGCTGAAAATCGCGAAAAAATTTCAGCTTGGTGGGAATTTAGGTAACTTCTAATGTCTAAATTGACCGGACTACATGCATCTTCGCTACGATAGCGAACCATCCAGCAATAATAGCAAATAGATTGATACTAATTTGTACCTTATAGGTACTTGCAATAAATCTGTTGTGAGTTGGAAATGCGTGTCGATAAGAAAGTCGACAAGAAAATGGCACATTCCCCTACACAGTATTCAATAGAATTCCTCATTATCTTCTACAATCGAAAGTATGATTGTTAAAACATAATATTATGCTATGAAACGTTTCACACATGAATATTGATTTAGTGATTATATCGATAGTTATCTGAGACTATATACTGTCACGTTCTAATGATAAACACATACGCACGTGGACTTAAGAGCCATTTCACGTTTTCGCACGAATTTCTAATATTTTGAGCTCCTAAATTACCATAGTCTGTAATAACTAGAAGTTATTGAATATGCGCAAAAAATGGGCCAAGCTTTCGTGTTGACGTTTAATGTAACACATTTCCTAAAAATAACTTATTTCATCTATAGTAATCAATTTCCCACAAGCATTTTATTGAAAAACGGGCGCAGAGTTGATTTCAGAGTCGTATTTCAATCAAAAATACTTATAAATTGAGTTTAAAAAAATACATAAAGCATTGGATATATATTTTAATCGTCATTTAATATTTACATATAATTATTTAGTCAAAAAATAAACCATTCGGCCAATTTTTGAGTTTAACATCGCAATTTGATCGTGATTTTTGGTTTAAATACACAGTAATTACAAAAATAAAATTATTCCAAAATAAACTACGTTCATTAGAGAACCGATTTTTGCAGTAATATAGGAAATTCTTGCATATACTTTGTCAAAATATTGATATAACTTCAATCGAAATTGCAATAAATTACGATACACAAGTGGGCACAGTACTAAGACGGCGCATTTAGTGAAATGGCTCTTAATAAACTTTGTTTTGACCACAAAGGAAAATGGCAACTTAGGTGTGTCCTAACTTACCTACTTGATAAGTATTTATAACTAGCAGCTGTTCCGGCGAACTTCGTAAGAAAAGTATTGTGGATTGGGTAAGTGTAAACTATAGTCAGAATAGCGTAATTGGAATCCTAATTTTATGGGGTAAACAGAACATAATTTAAATCCAACATGTTATTGTACAAAGTCATTTAATAGTGAAGGGAGGGTGATTGGTTAGATTTTTTATCAATCACCATCATCAAATCCCATTCCTCGGGAATCACTAGTATCTATATATAAAACAAACTTGTGTTGGTTAAGAGATTAATGACTCGAGAACGGCTGGACCGATTTCGCTAATTCTTTTTTTTTGTTGTTTTTGTAACTATCAGGGGAAGGATCTTTAGGAAGAAAAAAAAGTTGTATTGAACATTAGAAAAAATATGCGGAACGAAGTTTGCCGGGACAGCTATTTTATTGATAAAAGCCGCATTGAAAATCGTTTAGTAGTTATCAAGTTTATCGCGATTATTTTTTTACAATAATACGGCGATGTGAACCCTGACCTTCGCTTTCGGTGAAGAGGTCAGTGAACACAAGCATAGAGTATAAATAAACTGAAGGCCAATAATAACATAAATATTGATTTTCATATTTACGGATAAAAAGATGGTCAAAAATAATGGAATGCTTGAGGAAGTGCCAAGTAAACGCTGTGTAACCGTCGTGTTCCTGTACAATTAATATTTCATATAAATCAAGCAACATTAAATTTTAGGTAGGCCCAGCGGAAGCCTTTTTTTTCTATTTGGTTCGCCAAATTGACGCCGCCCGCCTGGTGGTAAGTCGTGACGACGTCTAGCGATTGTGGGCCACTCTCACAGCACGTAATACTATAGAGAGTGGCCCTCAACTTGACGACCTACTGATGTGCCTCTTCATGCTCCGCTTAAAGAGCCCAGGATTATATGTGGGAGGAAACACGTGCACAGGCAGGGCGTTCCAGGCCACTATCGTTCGGCAGAGAAACGAACGTTTAAAACGTTCGGTTCTCGCGAACATGCTATCCACTGTGTGGGAGTGGCATCTCTGCCCGGCACGAGTCGTTCAGGATCGGAAGGAAGAGGGTGGGATCAGATTGAAGAGCTCTTCAGAACACTCGCCGTGGTAAATACGGTAGAATGCGGCCAAGGAAGCTATTGTTCGGCGCTGATCTAGCGGCTCAAAGCTTCCCGTTACCTCCGGACAATCTATAATACGGATAGCCCGTCGCTGCATAGCGTCGAGAGCGTCCAGCAGATACTTCGCGGAACCGTCCCAGAGGTGAGAGCAGTATTCGCAGGGTCTAATCTGCGTCTTGTACAGCAGACACCTCTGGTCCGGTGTAAAGAATCTCTTTACCTTATTCAGTATTCCTAGTTTCCGCGAAGCTAGCCCTATACATCTTTCGATGTAGTTTTTATTATTGAGCTCTCAACGAAAGTCTATGCCAAGGATGTCAAGGTTGTCCTTCATTGGTAATAATGCATTCTGAAGAGAGGGTAGGGGAAGGGAAGGGGATATCTTCGCAGTAAATGCACGCGCCTGTGTTTTGCGGGCATTGAACTCGACCAGGTTCTCGGTACCCCATTGAGAGATACTGTCGAGGTTACGGTCGAGATCAGCCACGAGTCGTCGTCTCTCCTCCTCAATCTCAGATCGCCCCGCTGTCGGAAGAACCGAGTAACTCCCGTGCAGAGTGCTGTCATCTGCATAGCAATGAATGTTCCCGAGGGATAGCATATCATTGATATGCAGAAGAAAGAGAGTTGGTGATAGTACGGACCCCTGCGGTACCCCGGCATTCACTTGCAAGAAGCGAGAAGCCTGGCCATCGCAGAGGACCCGCACTCGGCGCTCGTTTAAAACGCTGGCAATCCAGCTGCACAGTTGAGGAGGTAGACCATATGCCGGAAGCTTGCTTGGAAAGGAGCGAAGCATGCCAGACCCTATCGAAGGCTTTGGCGATGTCCAGGCTAATAGCCAGGGACTCGCCGTGCCTTTCCATAGCCCCACCCCAGACATGCGTTACGAATGCCAGAAGATCACCCGTTGATCGTTTTGGCCTGAAGCCGTATTGTCGATCATTGATTAGCGAGTGATCCTCTAGGTATTACATAAGCTGCTTATTTATAAGGAGCTCAAGCACCTTGCAAATGACTGAGGTGACAGCTATGGGTCGATAGTTGCCTGGATCGGATCGATCCCCTTTCTTGGGGATCGGTTGTACGTTCGCCTCCTTCCAGACCTCCGGCAAGAGTCCTGAAGAGTATGACAGGCGGTACAGACACGTTAATACTGGAGACAACTCAGCTGCATAGCAATGAATGTTCCCGAGGGATAGCATATCATTGATATGCAGAAGAAAGAGAGTTGGTGATAGTACGGACCCCTGCGGTACCCCGGCATTCACTTGCAAGAAGCGAGAAGCCTGGCCATCGCAGAGGACCCGCACTCGGCGCTCGTTTAAAACACTGGCAATCCAGCTGCACAGTTGAGGAGGTAGACCATATGCCGGAAGCTTGGAAAGGAGCGAAGCATGCCAGACCCTATCGAAGGCTTTGGCGATGTCCAGGCTAATAGCCAGGGACTCGCCGTGCCTTTCCATAGCCCCACCCCAGACATGCGTTACGAACGCCAGAAGATCACCCGTTGATCGTTTTGGCCTGAAGCCGTATTGTCGATCATTGATTAGCGAGTGATCCTCTAGGTATTACATGAGCTGCTTATTTATAAGGAGCTCAAGCACCTTGCAAATGACTGAGGTGACAGCTATGGGTCGATAGTTGCCTGGATCGGATCGATCCCCTTTCTTGGGGATCGGTTGTATGTTCGCCTCCTTCCAGACTTCCGGCAAGAGCCCTGAAGAGAATGACAGGCGGTACAGACGCGTTAATACTGGAGACAACTCAGCTGCACATTTTCGTAGCACCACCGCCGGAATGCCGTCAGGGCCACTGACTTTCCGCGTGTCGAGTGACCGCAGCACTGCCCGTACATCACATTGCCTGATAACAATATCAGGCAGTGTGGCCACAGTTGGCGATAGCGGGGGGCTGCAGGCCACGGTCGTCGACCCGGGAATTAGCCGCAAAGAGGTCTGCGAGCATATCCGCTTCTCTTGGGCTTTGTGAGCCAGTGTTCCATCTGGGTAACGCAGCGGTGGCAGCGAGGGCTGACAAAAGTTAGATTGCACGGCTTTGGCCAGTTGCCAGAATCCACGGCTGCCCGTGGGATGGGAAGTGAGCTCCTGACCAAGCCGCGCGAGGCGCTGGGCATCCATCCGCTCTCTTAAAGGCCCTCTTACTCGATTTTGTGGCCCGGTTGTACGCTGCTTTCAGATGTACCCACGTTTGGGTCGCGCACAGCCCGAGCCCTGATCCAGGCACGATATTCCGACTGTTTTTGTCGAACAGTTTTGGCACAATCTCGTCCGAACCAGGGACGGGCTCTGCGGATACTGGCGACATCAGTGAAAGCAATGTAATAATCCATCCCTAAACTTATCTCGCCAGCAATCGCAGAAGCACAACAAATCTGCGTTTGTTCTACCCGCATGATCAGTCTTGGAGGGACCCCAGCCATTCAATGTGATGGCCATTGAAGTCCCCCAGAAATACTAGGTCAGCGTTCGGGAACCGCACCTGCGCTTCATCAGCCGTCTCGCTGAGGTACTGGAAGAGCTTTGTTGTCTTAGAATCCCCTGTGTGGGAGCGGTAGACGCACACGTAGATCTGGCTCATAGAGCCATGGTCTACGTGCAGCCAAAGGACGGAGTTGGAGGGGTTCTCTAGGCAGCGCAACCGCGGCAGCCCTAACGAACACGCACACCCCGGCTTTATCTCGAAAGTGTTCCTCGATGACATAGCCGGGGTAACACAGGTAAGACGTGTCGTCAGGGCGGCGTATTTGTGTCTCCGTGAGGAACATCACAGCGGGCCGTGCCGTCTCAAGATGATGGTGGATGGCATCGAGGTTCGCATGGAGTCCACGGATACTAGTGAACTCGACCTCGAAAAGTGAAGTAGTGGGGTTTCCTGGGGCACTGTGAAACGTTTAATTTTTTTTGTTGCACTGCCATTGTAGATTTGAAGAAGAAGCGTGAAGACAGGGCGACATTTGGTGCAGCAGTAAGTGACAAAGCGCAGGGGCTAGCTTTGTCTAGAACCGTGTGGTTAGGTCGGAGCCGACTCGCCGGACGGAAGGGCTCAGACAGGGCGACATTTGGTGCAGCAGTAAGTGACAAAGCGCAGGTGCTAGCTTTGTCTAGAACCGTGTGGTTAGGTCGGAGCCGACTCGCCGGACGGAAGTGCTCCCAAACCCCCCTGACGCAAGGCCGCCGCTACCCCACACCGGTTACCACCCGGAGCGGCGATCCCACATCAGGATTATGCGCAACATGTGGGGCAGCCTCCTGGGGTGGTTGGTCCCAGGCGGCCCCCAATGACTGTGTTGCGGGCGGCCGCGGCAGCACCGTTGCTAAGGTTCTCCCTGGCCGGCGAATCGACCCACACCTCCCACACTAGACTCCGCTTCGCCCCCACTGGTCCCATGCCTGCTGCACCATACATGACCCCGGGCCCGGCGGTGCAGCAGCTGAACCCCTAACGCCACACAGCCTGGGCTGGGTTACTTGGGGGGCTTTAGCACAGCTGCACGGTGGTACCCCCCCGGACCAACACTGTTATACCACCTGGTACCCACGTAGGGGCCGAAGCCACTCCATAGGTACCGTAAATTAACGAGCCTCGTCCGTTGATCAGCAGGTGCGCCACTAGCAGGTGAGATCGCTGGGGCCCTAAGGATGTTGGTAGAGCCCCTTTACACCCTATTATTACAACATATTAAAACAAGGTAATATTACTTAAAACTTAAAATTACTTACTAAAAAAACAATTGCTTGTAAATATGCAAACTTACCTACTGGATATACTTAAAATATTTCAGTAAAAAATATTTGTAATTATTTTGTATTATTATTAAATGCTTTTTAGAATTCCGAATAATTGATTTTATTTTTACTTTTTAGACTTGTATAGTGCATTTATGTTATACTCTAACTGTCGCGGCGAACTTCGTACCGCTCTTTTAAACCTTCCTGTACCTCCACGAATGTTTCAAGATTAAAAGAGCCAAATCGCTGTTCCCGAAAATGAATAACCAAATAGACGCTCTGCTCCAAAGAGACTGCGAACATTCGGCGTACCTTAGTGATAAATCAACTCCTATTTTCCCACGCTTAGGGTAGGAATATTTTAACTTAAAAAATTCCCATCCAATGAAAAAAGAGAATTGGACATTCTCACACAATGTCATCTAGCGCAAATTAAGCTAATACAAGTTTGTGTTATGGGATCTAGACGACTACATACTTATATATTTCTAAATACATACATATTATACATAGAAAACACCCCAACTACGAAATAAACATGTGTTCTAATTAAAAAACAATGTGCTAATCCAAATAATTGATGAAACATCGATGGCTCAAAGGTGTTCACTAATCAATTTATTCAATTACAAAATCGAGCGAGGAAACTACGGTACGAAGTTTATTGCACAAGAAATACCTAATTGTTAGTTGTTGTATTCGGTAGTAAATAAAATAAATTATTATATACCTTCGGCACAGAATATGGAATAACCACAAGAACCCTGAGATTGTCCAATGGCTGTGCGTGTGTGTATGTGTAAACGGTTTCAGTTCAAGTAAGCGACCAGTGGACACGTGGTGCAACCAATAGAGGAATTTGTATAAAGCTGTCGCTTTGTTCCGTTTATTGCCATCAGTTCTCAATTCGACTGTATGTTCTTTTTATTGTTTGTTCCCACATATATTTGGACTGGATAAAACCGTATTTGCCTTCGGTTAGGTAAACCGCAGTCTACTTTCCAATAGGTACATAATTAGTCATCAACTGAGTTGCAGCCGTACTTTATTTACTTGTAATATTTGGTAATTGTATTAGTTTGAAATAGTTTGATTTTATATACATTTGACTGAATTCACATTGCATCATACAGATGTACAGTTTCACATGAGGAACAATTGCATCTATTGAACGGACCGCGGTTTTCCTCAAATCGTCAGACTGGTATCTAAGTCATCTTTTCTGTTTATTGAGACATGAGGGCTTATGATCTTAGAGACAAGGCTTTGCCAAACATAGGCAAGTAGTATTAGGGTGCTTTTCCATCAGAGCTAACGTGGAATTGCGAAAAGTAGGTAGTAGTATCTATATACCTCTGCGTTCTGGTCACGCCACGTGAACATTTTACTGAATGTATGAAACCAAAACTCTTAGTAATATAATTTGAAGTTTTTAATATTATACCCATAAATTAATACTGAAACGTGAGCTACCTACGTCGAATGCGAATCAAAAATAATGACGTTATAGAATTCAAATAGCTACGTACAACGGATTGAAACCGCTTTTTAGTTAGGTAGTTTTTGTGTTGATATATGGTTATAGTTTGTTTTTGCAATATTCTTGGTATAATGACCGAGCGGAGCTAAATATAAACATTGTAGGACATAAGAGGGCCACGTGATACACAACATGCCCTAATAACCCACGGTAATTGGTCTCCCTCTCGACGTGTTAGTTAATTAAGGCTAAGATACTGAAAGTGCATCTCTCGACTTCAGAGCAACCTTTGCCAGGTCAGTAGCTATAAATGTACTCGTATGTCGTAATAAGAAGTTCATTTGCGGGCGTGGTGTATTAGTTGCAGCATCTGGCGGTTAGAAAACCGTGGCCGTGACTTTTATTCCCAGGTTCTTTTCTCCTCCCCCTCAAATAGTAATGTCACTAGGATTGAAAAAAACCGTTGATTGTAATATTTGTAATCACATTCGCATGATTGATGGAATGATTTTGATTACTGGCGATTGGAAAAGAGTGGCCCTAACGTTTCATTGTCGGTGCTTTTCTCATACGCTCTACCTGTCGTATATTCTGTCATAAAAATCCTTTTGTAAGGTTTCCAGGATGTATGGAAATGACTATGTACATAGAAATCCATGTAGTCTTTTGTCATCTCTAGAAACATTTTATAATGTACAACACGTTTATATGTTTGTGACTGGATTGAATTTACAAGACGAATAATCACTATATTATTTACGCAAAAACACAAGGTATAAGTTTGTTTTTGTTATAGATATTTTTACTTAATATGCTTCCTACAATCACTAACCTTGATCACATAAGTCAATGACCGACTGAGTCCTACCCAAACGGCGTTCCTAGTCTCCCAGACCGGATGATATAGGACCGCGGCCTTCAAACCTTAAGTGTATGACTGGTATGACTCGCGTACATTAATTAATAGATTGTGTAGTTGAGATTTAACCTTGGAGTGTTCCTGGTATGTGGTTCCTCCTTGATTGTTTTACAAACAATAATATTTATATTGAGAGCTTCGTAGCATTTGAGCAGTTTCTCTTGAATACATCATTATCTTTCAATTGAATTCGTTAGATATAATTCGAGGTTATTGAAGGTCTTTGAATTTTATCATGACAAAGCGACTGACGTCAGACCTTAGATGTATTTTTAACACGGCATTTTTTTTTCTTTTATGCTCATTACTTAGTGATAAATTAATATACGAGTAGGTGCATGTATTATGTGGTACCTACATTAAGTATTTTTGTAATTTCAAGGATAAATGTGTATTAAACAATTGATAATTTCTAATATAGGTTTAATAATTTAGAGATTAAATAAATTAAATACCTACCTCTTGACAAACAAGAAAACTTTTGAACTAAAGGACGAAGTACAGCCACTTAAAAATTTAACAGTTGTTGTTTTGTGATGCTATGGCTGCCTTCACACTAGCGTTTGTCCAGTTGTGTGATAATTAGTACGCAGGCCGTAGAACATTGAAACTTATTGATTAACAGCAGGCTCATTTTTCGTAAGTAGTTTTATTTTGCCGAGTCTCCCACATATATCGATACGAGAAGTTTCAATTCAGGTAGCTAAGAGAGATAATAGGGGTTAAGTATGTTGAATTGACGATCCCAAAAAAATTATTACCAACAGTGAGATTTTTATTATATGTGAAGACAATCATTAACTTTATTGAAATGTTTATTTGTCCGACCAAATATGAGGTATGGTACAAGAGTCCCCCGCTCCGAACATGTATGGATTACGAGGTCATAAAATATGATTACCAGCAAGCTGATTTTTTTACTGTTGGTTATTTAATATTTATATAATACTAGCTGTCCCAGCGAAGTTCATAACGCATTTTTTTTCATAAGAACCTTCTACTGATAATAACAAACTCAACAAAAAAACAATTAGTGAAATCGGTCCAGCCGTTCACGCGTGATGTCGTGACCAAGGAAAATAGGGATTTATTTTTATATATAGAGATAACAGTCACTTTGTCTTCCAATTTGTCTGGTAGGTTATCCGAGGCCGACGATCAAAAGTTGTAGTACTAATTGGTGATATAAAATTAACTCCCATCAAGCTCATTGTTCGTAACTAGCTTTATTTTGCCGATTCTCCCACATATATCGATACGAGAAGTTTCAATTCGGGTAGCTAAGGGAGATAATAGGGGTTAAGTATGTTGACTTGAAGATCCCAAAAAAAAATATTACCAACAGTGAGATTTTTATTATATGTGAAGAGAATCATTAACATTATTGAAATATTTATTTGTCCTACCAAATATGTGGTATGGTACAAGAGTCCCCCGCTCCGAACATGTATGGATTACGGGGTCATAAAATATGATTACCAGCAAGCTGTTTTTTTTACTGTTGATTACTTAATATTTATATAATATAACAGTCACTGTGTCCTCTAATTTGACTGGTAGGTTATCCGAGTCCGACGCTCAAAAGTTGTAGTACTTTGGTAATGTAAAATTAAATCTTATCAAGCTAAACGTTTATGAATTGCTCCTGCTGAAAACAACCAGATTTTAGGCCTTATTGTTATTGGGGGTAAAATACGTCGATTTTTAATTTCTAGAATAAACTTAATAGGTTATTTTGTTGCCACTCAAGCCTCGAAAAATATTTATTGTTCAAAATACATTATGATTTTATCCGCTTCGTTGCATTTCGTCCTTTTCTCAATTATTCTACTTGCTCCACATCGAAAAACGTCATAATCTCAAATCCAACTTACATACATAATAATATCCCATTTGGTCAACTCTTGATCGAAGTAAGGTTTTGTACAAAATTGCAATAAATAACGCATTCATGTCATTGTAAATATAAATTAACAAGTGGTCGCCCTATGGTCGAACAGTAGACCTCGCGAATATTTTTTTTGCAATTTTTCCTCATCTCCTCCCCCCCTAATAAAAAAAACTCACTAAAAATATGGTCTCTAGTAAAGGACCAAATAGCAAGTTTCGTGGAGATCAGATAATAAATGGAACCGTTAGCCCGGAAAAACATTAAAACGTTATATGACCTTATTTACCTCATTTTCCCTCAATCCAAATAAGCTCACAACGTAAAAATTGTATTGAATCAAGGTATACTTGTGCCAAGTATTTAGTAAAGATCGCTTGGAAAACATACAAAAAAACTGACAAATGGACGAAAGCAAAATTGTCCAATATCGAAATGTAGACGCTGTCAACTAGCTGTCCCGGCGAACTTCGTACCACCTTATAAACCTGCCCTGAGTTTGTACAAATATTTTAAGACCAAAATTAGCCAAATCGGTCCATCCGTTCCCGAGTTTTAGCGAGAAAAACGAACGGCGATTCATTTTTAGTATATTTACTACGCCGACAAAGTGCTAAAATAAAATGTTGAAAAAAAATTTTTTTTTCGGACCTCCCCTACACACAAAGTGGGGAAGATATTTTTTTCTCGCGTTTACTCCATCATATGGAAGGATATCATAAGATAGGTCTTATAAAAACATTGAGAGGTTGTTTAGATGAATTTTTGATTTAAGTATCCGTTTGCGAGAGAACCTTCGGCCCCCCCCCCCCCCTCCCCCCCCCCCCCCTTCTAAAATGTAAAATTACCTTAATTTCGAAACTAATAATTGCGAATTCTAATAATTTCTAAAGGGTTTCTTTCTGAAAGATGTCGATGCAAGAAGATTGTGAGGGTAATAAGGAGCACTCAAATATAAAAAGAAAACATTTTGGTCGCCTTACTGATGTAAATAAAAATATTAGCCTGTAAAGCCACGAAATGGGGCAAAATTCTCACTGTAAGAGATACAAATGTTTCGAAGCTGTGAATGAAGAACAGAGATAAGGATTTTAAAATATTTTAATCTTATGACAGACCGTGACACTCAGTCCAGTTATTTGTGTGGTCTGATAACGGTTTTGGAAGTGCAACGGAGGCGCCCAAGAAAAGAAGAGGCTGAGGCAAATTTACACACAGTAAACTATGATTACAGAGTGAGAATTTTACAGGAAAATAATGCGCGGATGGATGTACCAGTGTGTGCTTCAGCCTTTTGTGCTATGCATAAGATTACAAGGCAGACTGTGTGTACTCTAAAAAAATCTTTGCTCAAAACTGGTAATGCCCCAAAAGACATGCGTGGAAAGCATTCCAATCATCCTCATAAGCTATCAGACGAGCTGAAGTCTAAGGTTATGGACCACATTAGTTCATTTCGAGTAACGAAAAGTCATTACAGTTTACAGGACAATTCAAAAATCTACTTGCCAGAGGAACTGAGTGTCAAAAAGATGTATCAGATGTTTCAAGATAGAGGCCTGCTGTCCTATGAAGCTTACAGATCGATATTCGTCAACCATTTTAATATTGGATTAGGATATCCCCGTAGTGATACATGTAGTACATGTGATGAATTTATGGCCAAATTGAAGGCTCTGAAAATAGATCTAAAGAGTGCCTCTGAACAACAAAAAGAAGTTATTGAAAAACTAGTTACGAAGCTAGAAGTTGAGAACAAGTTACACAAAATAAAAGCCAGTATATTCTATGAGCGGAAACGGCAGACTCGGATTAAATGCCAATCATCATCTAAAAGAGAAGCCATGGTTTTACAAAAAAATTTAAGCATGCCAAACATCACAACAAATGATGTCTACTATAAAAGGCAGTTAACGTTAAATCTTTTTAACATTCATGAACTTGCTACATCAAAGGCTACATTCTATTGCTATCCAGAAACTATAGCTAAGAAGGGTTCGGATGAAGTATGCTCATTCCTGCATCACTACATATTTAACTTGCTTCATAAAGATGTTCGAGAACTAGTCATATTCTGCGATTCATGTGGAGGACAAAATAAAAATTATACAGGGTTAACATTTATATATTATATTGTACATGTCACCAAAAGACTGGATATGATTAAATGATTTTCCCCAGCCGAGGACATCATATTTAGAGTGTGATCGAAACATGGGTGTAATAAACCAAAAATCACCTTGTGAAACTCCTGATGAGTGGATGAAAGTGATAAGTGATGCCAGACAAAAACCATCACCATTTAAAGTGATTGAAGTTGACCAACCTCTGGTCAGAAAACGGACAAATTTCCTTGCTCCAGTTTTCAAGAAAACATGCCCTTTTCAGTCTAGGCCAATAAGAGAAATAAGAACTGAAAAAGAACACCCAAGACTGATATTTCACAGAGAACACTACAATAGTATGTGGACGTCAACAGTGGTAACTAGACCAAAAAAAATAACTGGAGCGATTGATCACAGTAAAAATCTGGCAGGTGCCTCAGAGTTTGTTCTCCCAGAGCACTCATATGCAGAGAGTCTTCCTGTATCAAAGGCTAAATTTGTGGATATCCAGTCCTTGTCAAAATTTTGTGGGCCAAAAGCCAAAAATTACTACTCACAATTAAATTTGCAGCTAGTTAAAAATAAGTGCTCATTATATTGTGTGTAAAATGTCAATAAAATAGCTGGTCTTATCTTATCTTGTCTCATTTCTTATCTTATATTATAGTCAAGTAATGTTTAGCTAAAGGTATACTCTAAAATTTACCATAAAATAATAAGTGAGGTTCAGTATCTTATTTTTTTGACAGGGTGAACATTGCATAATTTTTGCGTGTATTGGTTGGACATTGCATATTTTTTGCTTGTATTTTCTGACTAAGTTTAGTTTTCTGCAATTTTTATTAGAACTTTATTCATTTAGAGGTTTTTTTTTGGTAGCAAATGAATACTGACTAACTCGGTGGCACAATGGTACTATGTACGGACTACCACACTCGAGGTCTCAGGTTCGATTCCCGGGTCTGGTGGATAATGTATAATTCTCTTTAGAATTTTACCCAGATAATTATCCCAGAGTCTGGAACTTGTGCCCGGTAAATGGGTGCAAAGGGGCTCTACCAACATCTATAGGGCCCCAGCGACCTCACCTGCTAGTGGCGCACCTGCTGATAAACGGACGAGGCTCGTTAATTTACGGTACCTATGGAGTGGCTTCGGCCCCTACGTGGGTACCAGGTGGTACAACAGTGTTGGTCCGGGGGGGTACCACCGTGCAGCTGTGCTAAAGCCCCCCAAGTAACCCAGCCCAGGCTGGGTTGCGTTAGGGGTTCAGCAGCTGCACCGCCGGGCCCGGGGCGATGTATGGTGCAGCAGGCATGGGACCAGTGGGGGCGAAACGGAGTCTAGTGTGGGTGGTGTGGGTCGATTCGCCGGCCAGGGAGACCCTTAGCAACGGCGTTGCCGCGGCCGCCCGCAACACAGTCATGGGGCCCGCCTGGGGCCAACCACCCCAGGAGGCTGCCCCACATGTTGCGCATAATCCTGATGTGGGATCGCCGCTCCGGGTGGTAACCGGTGTGGGGTAGCGGCGGCCTTGCATCAGGGGGGTTTGGGAGCCCTTCCGTCCGGCGAGTCGGCTCCGACCTAACCACACGGTTCTAGACAAAGCTAGCCCCTGCGCTTTGTCACTTACTGCTGCACCAAATGTCGCCCTGTCTTCACGCTTCTTCTTCAAAATCTACAATGGCAGTGCAACAAAAAGAAATAAACGTTACACAGCGGCCCTAGGAAACCCCACAACTTCACATTTCGAGGTGGAGTTCACTAACGTCCGTGGACTCCATGCGAACCTCGATACCGTCCACCACCACCTTGAGACGGCACGGCCCGCTGTGATGTTCCTCACGGAGACACAAATACGCCGCCCTGACGACACGTCTTACCTGTGTTACCCCGGCTATGTCATCGAGGAACAATTTCGAGACAAAGCCGGGGTGTGCGTGTTCGTTAGGGCGGATGTTTGCTGCCGCCGGTTGCGCTGCCTAGAGAACCCCTCCAATTCCGTCCTTTGGCTGCACGTAGACCATGGTTCTATGAGCCAGATCTACGTGTGCGTCTACCGATCCCACACAGGGGATTCTGAGACAACAAAGCTCTTCCAGTACCTCAGCGAGACGGCTGATGAAGCGCAGGTGCGGTTCCCGAACGCTGACCTAGTATTTCTGGGGGACTTCAATGGCCATCACATTGAATGGCTGGGGTCCCTCAAGACTGATCATGCGGGTAGAGCCGCCCATGCGTTCGCTCTCTCCCACGGTCTGACCCAGATGGTATGCGGGATCACCCGGATACCAGACAGGTCAGATCACGCGCCCGCTCTGCTGGATCTACTGCTGACGAGTCGCCCAGCCCAGTACAGTGTTTCAGTAGGAGCCCCACTGGGTAGTTCCGACCACTGTGTTGTTCACGCTGGCATGAAGGTGTCACCTCCTGCACGTCCTGTACAAACGTCACGACGACTATGGCACTACTCGTCAGCGGATTGGGACGGTCTACGCGATTATTATGCGTCCGTCCCCTGGAGCCAGCGCTGCTTTGTAGGAAAGGCTCCTTCGGATAGTGCTTCTGCTATTACTGGCGAGATCAGTTTAGGGATGGATTATTACATCCCTTTCACTGATGTCGCCAGTATCCGCAGAGCCCGTCCCTGGTTCGGGCGAGATTGTGCCAAAGCTGTTCGACAAAAACAGTCGGCATATCGCGCCTGGATCAGGGCCCGGGCTGTGCGCGACCCAAACGTGGGCCACCTCAAAGCAGAGTACAACCTGGCCACAAAGTCGAGTAAGAGGGCCTTTAAGAGAGCGGATGCCCAGCGCGTCGCGCGGCTTGGTCAGGAGCTCACTTCCCATCCCACGGGCAGCCATGGATTCTGGCAACTGGCCAAAGCCGTGCAATCTAACTTTTGTCAGCCCTCGCTGCCACCACTGCGTTACCCAGATGGAACACTGGCTCACAAAGCCCAAGAGAAAGCGGATATGCTCGCAGACCTCTTTGCGGCTAATTCCCGGGTCGACGACCGTGGCCTGCAGCCCCCCGCCATCGCCAACTGTGGCCACACAATGCCTGATATTGTTATCAGGCAATGTGATGTACGGGCAGTACTGCGGTCACTCGACACGCGGAAAGCCAGTGGCCCTGACGGCATTCCGGCGGTGGTGCTACGAAAATGTGCAGCTGAGTTGTCTCCAGTATTAACGCGTCTGTACCGCCTGTCATACTCTTCAGGGCTCGTGCCGGAGGTCTGGAAGGAGGCTAACGTACAACCGATCCCCAAGAAAGGGGATCGGTCCGATCCAGGCAACTATCGACCCATAGCTGTCACCTCAGTCATTTGCAAGGTGCTTGAGCTCCTTATAAATAAGCAGCTCATGCAATTCCTAGAGGATCACTCGCTAATCAATGATCGACAATACGGCTTCAGGCCAAAGCGATCAACGGGTGATCTTCTGGCATTCGTAACGCATGTCTGGGGTGGGGCTATGGAAAGGCACGGCGAGTCCTTGGCTATTAGCCTGGACATCGCCAAAGCCTTCGATAGGGTCTGGCATGCTTCGCTCCTTTCCAAGCTTCCGGCATATGGTCTACCTCCTCAACTGTGCAGCTGGATTGCCAGTTTTTTAAACGAGCGCCGAGTGCGGGTCCTCTGCGATGGCCAGGCTTCTCGCTTCTTGCAAGTGAATGCCGGGGTACCGCAGGGGTCCGTACTATCACCAACTCTCTTTCTTCTGCATATCAATGATATGCTATCCCTCGGGAACATTCATTGCTATGCAGATGACAGCACACTGCACGGGAGTTACTCGGTTCGTCCGACGGCGGGGCGATCTGAGATTGAGGAGGAGAGACGACGACTCGTGGCTGATCTCGACCGTAACCTCGACAGTATCTCTCAATGGGGTACCGAGAACCTGGTCGAGTTCAATGCCCGCAAAACACAGGCGTGTGCATTTACTGCGAAGAAATCCCCTTTCCTTCCCCTACCCTCTCTTCAGAATGCATTATTACCAATGAAGGACAACCTTGATATCCTTGGCATAGACGTTCGTCGAGAGCTCAATAATAAAAACTACATCGAAAGATGTATAGGGCTAGCTTCGCGGAAACTAGGAATACTGAACAATAGCTTCCTTGGCCGCATTCTACCGTATTTACCACGGCGAGTGTTCTGAAGAGCTCTTCAATCTGATCCCACCCTCTTCCTTCCGATCCCGAACGACTCGTGCCGGGCAGAGATGCCACCCCCACACAGTGGATAGCATGTTCGCGAGAACCGAACGTTTTAAACGTTCGTTTCTCTGCCGAACGATAGTGGCCTGGAACGCCCTGCCTGTGCACGTGTTTCCTCCCACATATAATCCTGGGTTCTTTAAGCGGAGCGTGAAGAGGCACATCAGTAGGTCGTCAAGTTGAGGGCCATTCTCAATAGTAATGTGTGCTGTGAGAGTGGCCCACAATCGCTAGACGTCGTCACGACTTACCACCAGGCGGGCGGCGTCAATTTGGCGAACCAAATATAAAAAAAAAAAAAATGGCAATAGGCTCGCCCCTATTACATGGGACCTAACATAGCTGACGAGATGTGGGTGTGTTTGCACACCTCTGCCTACCCCTTCGGGGAAAAAGGCGTGATGTTATGTTATGCAAATGAATACTAATACTAACTAACTACTAACTACTAACTAATACCTTGTGTCTAAAAACAAAGACTTGTGTAATAAATCACACATCTAATGTATCTTTGAAATCTATTATTGGCATTATCTCAGTCCAATGTCGGTTGGACAAAGCATGTTCTTCCTTTGTACCCTTCTTGAAAAAGTTATAAGCCTTAGCCGTACAATTGTACTGTTTTCTCCGTAAAAGTATGGTCACCCTATGCACTCACGCCGCACTCGGTCAAGTGTATGTATTTCTTGCGACAGCGACGCAGTAGTACCTAGTCACTTTTCGTGTCACACAAATCCACATCTTTATTCCCAAAGGAGTAGACAGATTTCAATCGTGTATTCGGTGCTGCACCTTCTGACACACGAACAAAGCTCCAGCAAGAATATTGAAAATGCAATAGACTCGCCCCCAATTATGTGGAAACAACTGACTGCCGATATATGGGGTAATGAATACCTCTGCCTACTCCTTCAGGGATAAAGGCGTCATGTTCAAGTAGGTACATACATAATATCACGCCTCTTTCCTGTTGGGGTAGTAGGTAGAAACTATGGAAGTGCACTTGGTACGATTATGGCACTTCTTTCGCTTTTCCCACTTTTATTCCTATTTCCATGCTTCTTCGGTTACGGGTACTCTTAACCTGGCCTTCGACAAAATATCTCTGATTTGGTTGAAGTACGTTCGCGTAGGGCCTAGGTCGACCCTTACCGGCCTTTCCTTGCACACCCACCTTATGTATCTATTTCATCCTACTACTTTACCAAAATTATAGCCACTGAATTTAATTTGTAATAATTATAATTATATTATAATTAAAAGTAAGTTGTTCTAATAACATTTCGAAAAAGATGTTTTCACTTTAGGTTATAATACGAATAAGGCCTTCTGTGATAAGTGTCTTCTGTCTTAAGTGATATTATACCTATTTTCTTGTAGGACATTGTTTTATTTGGACAGAGAACACAAAAACCTATTACGTAATATTAATGTCCTACATTTGATAATAAAAAAAATAGTCTTGTCGCGTTAACAACTTTTAAGCGTCGGACTCGAATAACCTACCAGACAAATTGGAAGACAAAGTGACTGTTATATTATATAAATATTAAATAACCAACAGTAAAAAAATCAGATTGCAGGTAATCATATTTTATGACCTAGTAATCCATACATGTTCGGAGTGAGGGACTCTTGTACCATACCACATATTTGGTCGGACAAATAAATATTTCAATTCACGGGGGGGCTCGTGGTCTAGTGGTAACCGACAATGTTAACACATTGCAAATGTTAAGCAACATCGACTCAGGCCGGTCTTAGGATGGGTGACCATTTCTTAAGACATTGAGACCCTCGGAGAGCACGTTAAGCCGTCGGTCCCGGTTTTCATACTAACATCTATGGCAGTCGTTAGGGGTAGTTGGAGCCCTAAATAAAAAATCCAACCGGTCTAACTACAGAACTTCGATATCGCCCATGGGTTGTGAAGGTCAGATGGCAGTCGCTTCACGGAAAATATCGAAGTTCAGCCGAATCGCAGTTAGACTGGAAAGCCGACCCCAACTGAGTTGGGAAAAGGCTCGGTGAATGATGATTCTCTTCACATATAATAAAAATCTCACTGTTGGTAATAATTTTTTTGGGATCGTCAAGTCAACATACTTAACCCCTATTATCTCTCTTAGCTACCCGAATTGAAACTTCTCGTATCGCTATATGTGGGAGACTCGGCAGAATAAAGCTACTTACGAAAAATGAGCCTGCTATTAATCAATAAGTTTTAATGTTCTACGGCCTACGTACTAAATATGCTAAATATCTTAATTTTTGCAAATTACATTAAATAATTGAAATAATACAATTAGGTATTATGCAAATAAGCATTATATTATTATTTTTTTATATAATTTATACTTTCGATTGTCAGCACTTGGTGAAACTTATAGTAATACATGTTTGAAAAAACTCACTCTTACACTATTCCACAAATATTTTTATTTTAGGTAAACACCTCTGATGAAATCATCAGGCGAAACCGGTTTCGCCTGATGACATGATATTTCATAGAAATATTTTTATTTTTGGTAAATCCTGACCGGTCAGTGATCAACGATAAACCTTTTTATTATATTGGGTTTATAATTGCGGCGGAAAAAGAAAAATAAAATATTACTATTTTTTTTTCTTTATAGGGGTTCCAGCAGGTAGGTACTCGCTCGGGTGATTTTATCCTCACTTACTACGTGCTTTTACGTATTTGCTTGGACGTGGGTCAGGAAAATAAGCACGGCCTAGGTTCAGAAACAGCAATGCATTCGCCTCGCCCCTACATGGGACCTGAAAGCGAGAGCCCTTGCGTCATTGTTTCAATGACTTGAGGAGGTGCTGGAACGTGAGCTGTGCCTGCGTCTCGAGAAATCGAGGCTCAGCAGGCCCAACTCTGCCAGGATCTCATGGAGACATGGAAGGCGCGACTTGAACAACCACCAACTCACGTATCGCGCGTCGCAGATCATTGCCGGGTGTGAATGTTTTGATATGTATCTGCATCGCATTTATAGTGAGGTCACACCCCAGTGCCAACGCAGATTGACTCTCCGTTGCGGGGTAAAACCCGACTTAAACGATGCGGGATAAACCCCGACCCAGCCCCTGATACATATGGGCCACAGTCCGTCGACGCCATAGGGAATACTCCCGAGTCCGTACCTGGGGCGATCGGCACTGAACGTAAGGGCGGCCGCGGCCACGAACTTTAAAAAAATGCACTCTGACTAAAGTTGTAGGTGAATCGCGGCAAAAAGTTGTGTAAAGACCGTGGGACTTAAAATAGTGATCCTAAAACCGGAATCTTCAGTTTCAGCACATACTCGTACTTTTTAAGGCTTGTCCGTGCAAATAAGGTAGAAAGTACGTTTATCAGTTCGTTCTTGTTAAATATTATCTAACTGGCTGGGGTCCTGTGAAGCCAGTCACACCAATTTTGGATAGATAACAACTTTGTAATAAAATTCATGTATTGTTATACGAGTACGAGTATAATAAAATTATTGTATTGATATTGTAACGATCATGGAATTTCTATATTTACTTAAGTACTACATTTGGAAACTTTTAAGTGGACTTTTTGTGTTATCTTTATCTTGTTTTGTATTTTAGCTGTAAGTTTTCTTAAAATAATAAAATAAAATAAAACAAAATAAAATAAATAACAGTTAGGAGAACAATTCATATCACCCACACTCATTATTTATTACAGACACCATTCCTACTGTTGTATCATCACTACATATTTTAAAACAAAGTCGCTTCAGTCCGTATGTATGCTTAGATCTTTAAAATTACGCAACAGATTTTGATGCAGTTTTGACCAATGGTTCTCGAGGGAGGTTTTTGTTTAGGTATATAATTTGTCAAGCGGGCGAAGCAGCGGGCATCCGGTAGTTATAGTATAGAATACATAGATAGGCAGCAGCCTCGCCGCATATTACGTGGGACCTATTTAGGAACTTTTATCTACATCTATAAAGGTGTAAAACATGTAATACTTGAAATTCGTTTTAAATTCGTCTATCATGTCATAAACATTTGTATAGAGAAACCTACGTTTATTTCTTTGAACGCCTTTCATGAAAACGCTGACCGTATAGTTTCCCAACACAAAACAACAAGTAGAACAGTATTGCAGTCATGTCTTGACACATGCCGTTAGGTGTTCGGTACTGTATACAAAACGGGTAACTGCAACGCCTCGCGCTTTCTAATCTATTGACCGTTGCCTGCTTAGCTAACCTTTTGTAATGTTGCTAATATTTCAATAATATGCTGTGCAGGTATTATACCACATACAAATAATCTTTTGTAATACATAATATATACGCAGTAGCATTTGTTTTAACTCTGACCAATATCAATTGTAAGTTAATATTTAATATACAGGATCAGAAATTATCTAAGCTAACTATTCAATATTACCGATGTTCCCTAACACAACTAAAATCACTACAAATGCGAAAGTTTGCATGTTCATAAAGGTCGATAAATGTCATACCTTTCTGATCTGGCAAAAGGCCTCGATCCCGACGCAGTTCAGTATCAGTGCAAAATATTATTTCATGCATTTCCTAACTCTTTCATTTCAACATTACGAAATAAAGGACGGTGTAGGCATTAATCTACAAAACACCTAAATATATCTGAAACAAAATTAAAGAATTTCGACTGCAGCTAAAAAACAGTCAGTGTCAGCGACGGTATTTGTATCCACTGACACCAACCATCACTTTCTAGTAGTTGATATGTCGGAAAGTGATAGGATAGGTACTATTCATCCCAGGAATAGTTTGTTATGCTAAACTAGCAATGGGAAAATTTAACCACAAAGTTTGTGTAACAGTCCAATGTTAAAACTAGATGTTTACAAGAATAGAATTCCAACGACGTACATTGATTATTGAATAGCATATTCTTTCACACATATTTTCCTATAGTGTGGGAATCAAATTCTAATAACAAAGAATTGCAATAGAGATAAAAAATATGCATGATATTAGCACGGGGATAAAAGAAAAATACGAGTAAAATCTTTAGTATAACACGTTACTGCTTGTAATAATACTGCGTAGCAAATGATACTTTTTTTGCAGAACAGTTTTGTTTTGTTAGATTTCCATGATGTATTCTTGGATTTTTCTATCAAAATTTTTAGCTGCAGTCGAAATACATTATTTTGTTATAATATTTTTGTATGTGTTTTGTAGATTAACGTCCATATCGTCCTTAAGTTCGTATTCTTTGATCAAGGTAAATGTTTCTATAAGGGTTTACTCAATAATCGTAAGGGCTCAGTGAATAGAAACGTGTATAGTTACGCGTAACGTTCACTGAACCCATACAAAGGATTTATTTATGTTGTCAACATACATTTAACACTCGCATAATAAGACGAAGTACGTAATTCGAACCAAAAACGACTATAAATAAGCTACACCAGCGACAACTTAAATCCTACTATTTATAACACCAGCTAAAACCAATTAAAACGCAGGCACTCGAGGTTGTAATTTATGTTTTCTTTAAAATATTATTATAGTAGAGATATTTTAGTTATCAATCATACGTATGTCATCAGCACAAACACTTATGTCAAAAAGAAACTACACTGACACATTGAACTTTTAAAAAATACACAGATTATACACTACAGTTCGCGCGCTTACGGAATCGACCGGCCGTTGTGATGTCGTTTGCAATACTGCAGCTGCTTAGTGGGAACAACTTCTTTCACCGAACGCTTACACAATATAAAAATATTACGTAACTCGATTTTGCCTTTCCAATCCTGCAACGTGTAGCAGTTGTGTTTAAGATGATCAATATGGTTAATGAATAATGAGTCACTTGGCGAATTGTTAAAAACTGTGTAACCGGTTTCAGTGATATAGATTTAAACGGTAATCAATCCGAAACTTTCGCTGCGTCTAGTCTAGTTTTAAACTAAGTTATTTACGCTTTCCAGTTGCATAAAATTTCTGGCAATATTTCTTAGTCTCTTCCTTCTTAGTTTACTTCCTTATTTAAGATGCATCAAGAACGTACAGTTGTGAAGTCCGGTGTTCGGTAGAACTCATTTTCAACCTACTTTTTATCTACCATGCGTTAGATCCTTTTTGGCTAGAAATCGGTGGTTGTTTAATTACAGATGAGGTTTTACGAAGTATTATTGCAGACCAATGATATTACTGTTCCATTATTTATATTCGCAATTCTTTTCCGGTTTTCACTCATCATATAATGGATCAGGTCATCTAAACGGCGCACACTGGAGCAAGATATCCTTATTTATGGCAGAAAATGCAAAGCAAATTTTACTAGTAATCGTAAATAATGCCAACAAAAAGGTTATCTTGCCCCAGTGTGCGGCGATACGTCGGGAAACCATCATTATTCGGTATCTCTATGTACTATCTTTGATTAGAGTTATACTTTCGACGGTATTTCGACGGTTATTTATTATGAAACCAGGAAACTCACATGGTTAAAGCCGATCTATATTGACTAGTTTTCAACCATTTGGTGGTTCTGTATCAAGGAGTACGCTCTGAGGCTGCTGCTTCAGTACTGCTTTTGAATTCCGACTGGCAGCAACCTCACATCATAATCCGCGATGGAGAGCCATCAATTTTAACCATGTTACTTACTCCGTGTTTATTACAATTATATAACGTATAAATAAATAATAAAGTGAAAAAAAAGCTCATGAATTGAGGCAGCTGAACAAAAACACTTTAAAACCAGTTATAATTTTTTTACTTACTAACATAACTTGCTATACTAAAAATAATTTAGGATTGTAATTAGTATATTATGTTAAAATTTTATTAAACGCGCTATGTTTTAATCACAATGCCCGTATTATTTCTTAGATTTGGTATTATAATACAACTAACAGACGCAAGTGGTTCAGGTTTCCTGTCGGGGGATTTCCCGTATGGACACTTTGGAGCAAAAACTCAGACATAACTATCGCATAACTTTTACCGTTTACACACGTAATGAAAGTAATCTAAAGGGAAATATACTTTCCGCGTTTCTACAATATTGTTTTTAGGATTCCGTAGTACAAGTCTCCGAATCCTTATAGTTTAGTTAAGTATGTCCTTCCGTCTGTCCGTCGTTGGTTTTCCGTCCAAACGGCTAACCGTTTAAATACACGGTCGAAATACACATATTTCATGCTAAGTTCTTTAACTTAGCATGAAATTATGGTGTTTCTTACGCCGACAAAGTGCTATAATAAAATAAGGTTTATTTGCTTTTTTAGGTATCAGCCCCACTTAAAATTTGGCGCCCCTTCAAATTCTCTCAGTGCTTTTATTGATTTTTTTAATCGTTTTGTTACTATGGACGAAACATGGGTTCATTACTCTACACCGGAAACAAAACAACAATCAAGCTAAGTCTAAGGCTAAGTCGATTTTGTCGGCAAGTAAGGTGATGGCTTCAGTATTCTGGGACTGGAAGGGTGTAATTATGGTTGATTATCTTGAAAGGGGTCAGACTATAAACTCTGATTATTACTGCACCTTACTACGTCGTTTACGAGAGGAAATAAAAGAAAAACGATGGCAGAAATTCACAACTGTTACCGAATCCACCTTATTCACCTGATCTGGCACCGTCAGACTTTTTTCTGTTCCCTAACCTAAAAAAGCACTTGGGAGGTCAAAGATTTTTGACAAATGACGAGGTCAAAGCAGCAGTAGGTCTACTGCTGCTTTGACCTCGTCATTTGTCAAAAATCTTTGACATCCCTAAAAAAAATGATTCTTCTCTTTCTTTTTTCTTTCTCTTGTTTACTTGTTGACGTGACGTTTCATTTCAATATATTTATGTAAACTACTATCCGGGCGTCCCTGAAAACCAGGGTTGTCTGACTTGCACCACCACGCAGACAGCATTACGCTGAGAGACGGCTGTTTATTCCAAGATGTTGTACGTAAACATTGGTCAAATTTTTTTTATTTTATTTTTAGTTGTCGTATTTTTCTTGATTTGTAACCTGTGTAAGTTTTGTTTGTGGAATAATAATAAAATCTCTCTTTCTTACATATCTTCAAGACATTTATTTATTTTTTTAAATGGCTTGAAGATGTGTTAGACTTTGAAGTAAAACACCTTTGAAAATGCTGAAAAACGAAACCGGTCGGTGAAAATAAATCAAACAAAGTTGTGGAATAGTGTACAAGTGTGTTTGTTCATCATGTATTAGATCCAACGTTGTTTTAAGATTAAAAATATTTACCTAAATACAAAGCTCCCGATATAATAGTTGGACGTAAGCCAAATAGGTAGGCTATATTTATGTTATATTTTTAAACGGCAATATCATATCAGAAAAGGCGTACCGTAATTTAGGATTTGTGTTACGGCAAGCAAGTCAGTTTACAAACCATTGCAGCACTAAAAGTACTGTTTGAGTCTCTCGTTAGGAGTCATCTGGAGAGTAACTCGGTTATATGGTCACCTCACGAGGTCAAGTATAAGATTATGCTGGAACGTATCCAGAACAAATTAATTAGGTTCTTGTATCTAAAGCAATGCAGGAGTATATCCTATAAGCATGGAGTATATCCAGGATATCCATTGCTGTATCCTACTTTATTTGTTCTGGGTATGGTGGGTTATGGAAGGCTTGAAGTGAGACGGGAGGTGGCTTTAGCAACGTATGTGCTTAAAATCATGAGGGGACCAACAAATAATCAGGCGGTCCTACAGGAGATACGTCTCTGTATCCCTAACGACTACATACGACGACGGAGACGGACACCGCTATTAGAGATTCCAGCAGCTCGCACCAACCTGCTGCACCTCGCGCCGCTGCTGACTCGTACGTTGCGGGTGCTTAACACGATATCTGAATCGATTAATTTATTCTCGTGTTCGTGGAGTGAATTCACACAGGCCATGCGTTATTTATTGTGTTGTATTAATGTGTAGTTAGTTTATTTTTAATATATTAGATATAAGTTAGAGGTATTTTTGTACATCCATTGTATTGGGGGTTGCCCTGTAAGGATGGATGTATTATTGAAATAATAAATAAATAAAAATATTATATGACCTAAATTTATTTTATACTGAAATCGTTAGCTTACTTTGTACTTGACGAGTGAGAGTACTTGCATTGTGTGTTGACCCACTTACCTAGAAAAAAAGAAAACATTAGTGAGTGGGATGGACGGATTTTGTCATATATTAATACAGAGTGCACCGCACACTTGTGCAGCCGGAACATGCATCTTAGTCAGATAATAAAATTGATACTTTTAGTAACTTATAAACGTTCAGAATTTTTTTTTTTTTTATTAGTAACTACTACTTTCGTGTGATCCCATTTCGGTAGTTTAAAGTCGCTGTCAATTTTTGACGTGTATTTTTGTCGTTTTGGTACGGAACCCTTGTGCGCATGTTCGACTCGCACTTGTCCGGTTTTTTTTTATTTTGAAGTATAGTGCATCTTGTATAGTGCATCTTGAATAGTTTACAACATTTCAAGCTTATCAGCCGGTATACTTAACATCAAACTAGATAGACAAAAAACTGTTATCAAATCTCTCCATATTCAGCCTCAATTTACAAACTGTGAAGAGTGAATTGATTTATAGGCATATTAAGGTCTACAAACAATCATTTAAGTACATCAGTGCCATAAAAGGGAGTAAGACAGCATGTAATGACCACTTTTAGTTTCTTGAACACCGATTATAAACATGAATCACACAGTTAAGTATATTATGTGGCAAGTAAAAAGGGAAAAGTTTCTATAAATATCTATCTATAGAGTATACTAATGTAGTAGTAAAGAAAACGGAATAGTACAGTACTAGTACCTAGTAGTAAGAGTATATAAACTATAATCGATACAACAGTAATAATATAATGACGTCAGAATCTATAGAAATAGTCAAAGCAATCAAGTTCGATGATAAGCCCGTTGTAGTTGTTATACCTACCGAGAGTTTTATTGCCAGGTTCTTTCTCTCGGTTCTACTTATTGCTTTGCGAATCTGGCAGTACATGTAAATGTAGAAGCAATGATATTTTTATTTTAAGTACTTACTGACGTTTGTAAGAGCCATTTAGTGACCTATACAAATAAATAAATCATTTCATTTCTACCAACTACTTATCAGACAATCCAGAAGGTCAAAGCGTCCGTAGCTTGGTGGACGTGGGTTCGATCTACGGCTAACAAACTACGTTTAAGAACTCACTGTCATTAATAAAAAGTACTTTAAGCTTAGCTAGAGGTATACCTACATATTGGATAGAACTCCTATACTTTTCCACAGTTATATATTTCATACTGACCGCGGTTTCGCCTCACGGCATCATCATGAAATATGGATTTATAGTTTTTGTATTTTAAAGCAATGAGTTTGCTTAAACTATACAGAATATTAAGAAAGAAATTATAAATAGATCACAAAAACTGATGTCATCGGCAGGACTCGAACCCGCGGCCTTTCCCTAGAGTTACCGTTACTTCAGTAGAACTGTGGTAGGTGGATCCAACGCAAACCTTAATAGCGCGATGTAGAAATTATGAATATGATATGAAGCAAAAATTCGATGTTGTCGGTATTGGTCATCGTAGCCCAGTGGTCAGAGCATTCCGAAGAGCAAGAATAAGAGTTTTATCCAATATGTATAGCAGATTCCACCAAGTGCTCTCAATCGACAGTATAAATAGTCTTGTGACTTCGATGTGTTTTCAAAAGTCAAAGAGTCCAATGACGAGTTGTGCCACTTTCACTGAAAAGACAAAAAGGACAACATAATAAGTACCTATACGAGTATCTACATATAGTTTTACTCGTCCTACATATTATGTAGCTGTTATTAGCTTTAGTAGGTGATATAAGGGAAAGTGTACTTACGTCTAGGTCACCACGAAGGAATTTAGAACTTATGTAGGTTCTACAGCCGGCCTAGAACAACCTTTGACTAAAGCCCATGGGCTTGACTATAACCACAGAATAGGGAATAGTACTTATTGTACCTTTATAACTGATTGACTTTCATGAGAGTTACCTTGTAACCTAATTGATTTAATATTATTCCACTTATCCGAGAAAATACGTTCCGGTGAACAAGCCTGTATGGCGATATACCAGATATACTGTGTCTGTCCCGTGTTTTTACATAAAGTATCTCTATTTACGTTCCAAACACCCAAAAGTTTCAAGTCTCTATTTAAAAACCATAAAACAATTAACCAGCAATATTTCACAGTACAAGTATTTAACGTCAATTTTCATTTTATAGCTTTAACTAGTAATAATTCTTCACACAATTCCGTAGCCGTGTTTACCACGTAACGAAGTGTCAATATAGTGATGTATTATGTAAGAGACGAATGTGGTGCCACATCGAATATTATGTAAATATTACCGCGAAACCTTGACATCAGGCGGTTAACTTCAGTCACTGGTGTTCGATAAAGGTCAACTTTGATTGTTTGTTCGAGTTCACTTATTTATGGACCATCACAATAAAGAACTTACAGCCCATCCTACTGTATCTAGTACCTGACTACTATAAATGGGTACTTATGTAAAAAAGCAAACGTTCGTATGGATGGACACAATGACAACATATAAGATCACGTCCATATCCCCGAAGGGCACACAGAGCAAGACTTTTTAGGTTATGAAGAGGCGTTTTATACACCTAGCCCATATTTAACCAGTCATGTTTTTGCCTGGACGATATATTTAGTAACTATATGCAAAAAAAGGGGTAAGTAGGCCTATTAGCCAGACGTTCTTGGTGGGCAATTAGGACAGTGGTATAAAGGACACAAACGAGATATTTAGTAACCTAATGGACGATAAACTTTAATGTTCCAATTTAAATGCGCATATAGCAAACATGACACTTATTGTCAAGCTTATGTAAGACTAAATAAATAAATTGCAAGAAGCTTTTGTGTAAATTACAAATTATGAAACGTGAATGCATTGAGAAGTTCACTTTCACAGTTATATAAGTTAACTTCTACAGTGCTGCACATATTGGCCAAGGTCGTACCAATAGACCATATTTGGGGTTCAAAACAAGGTTTATGTCCAACTGGGAATACAATTGAGCCCACGTCACCCACGTGCCCGAACGTAGATGCCAGTTATTGAGGGAAAAGTTATATCTCCTTGCCATTAACGAATTACTATGTTCATCAGTTCTCAATGTGTGAACCGTTATTCTTTTTACAAAAAAGTTATAGTCATGGTAATAGTTTGTTCTGAAAAAAAAAACTAAATATACATAGTGCGAGAGCATCCATTGTTACTAATGAATCTAATGATAATGGTTCTTGTTTTGGCACTGAGTACATTAACTGTTGACTTAAATAATAATCACTTTGTGCCTAATCTTTTACGAAAATAATGCCAATTAAGGACAAACTCATTCTACGTGTTGGTCTCCAATATATTATTTTTATACTTTATTACTTACTAGCTGTTCACCGCGACTCCACCCGCGTGATATAGTTTTCTCTTTCCCGATTCCCGTGGGCTTAAATTACCGGGATAAAAAGTAGCCTATGTTACTCAGGTAATGTAGCTTAATATTAGTGAAAGACTTTTAAAAATCGATTCATTAGTTATAGAGCCTATTCAATTCAATCAATCAAATCTTTCGTTTTTATAATATTAGTATAGACAACCGTAGAGATATTTTTATTTTATATTTTTTTTTTGTTTGTTACTCAATTATATATAAGTCAGTAGAAATCCTGTTTACCATTTAGCAAATAAATACTTATAACAAAAAGTGTTGGAGATATAAAAGTTATCTGTATGTGTTTTATTAGGTAGGTACTAGATATTGTGGGATAAAGGCGTGATATTTGTGTGTGTGTATATTATTGGGATAAATTTAAATGCACAGCAAAAGAACTTTTCGCCCCTCAATTTATAAGCATCAGATAAATATTTTTACAGCAAATAAAACAATTGTTTAACAATACTAGTTTTAGAAATAATTCTAAAATATACATCAATGCTTGACAAAGACGTACAAAAAAAACATGATTTTCATAATCAAAAGATTGAAGATTGAAAGAAGAACTGATTACACAGAAAAAGCTAATAAAGTCTTAGGGTAATCCGACTTGGATAGATTAGGTATTTCGTGGTTATTTATTTTTAATACCTAGTAATGGTCTTAGATCAATCTGATTTGGATAGGTTAGGTTAGCTTCATATTTTTAAATAAATCACGAGCTTAAATTGCTGATAAAATAAAAAATCTTTTGAGGTTATTTGCGTTATTTGATGTGCAATCAGTATTTTTGTTTAGTACTTTTGTTTTTATTAGCAGTTAAATACTACCCGATATTATTTACCAAAGAGTAACATAGAAGTATTGCTATATAATGTTTCGAGGCGTTAACAGCGTGCGACGCGTGCGTACGAATTCGCCTAACAATTTAAAGTTATCATTTTGCAGTATTATGTAAAGCTATATTTAAACCAACAGGCGCTCTGTACCTTTTCGTGTTATTACAATGTATGATAAACAATTGTATAGTAATTATGTTTATGTATAAAAGAGATTTAGGTAAACGGGGATTTTTTTGTAGTAGGCCACTCGAATCACACGAGGAACTTGAATCTAAAATAACTTTAGAATTTTATTGGGTATTCGACTGGAATATTTCCATTTAAATCCAATTGGAGCTCTCAATACAATTTTAATTTCAGGGCCAATATAATGGTGAAGGACCTAGGGTTATTCTAAGAGATTCTTCCTTGTATTGTTTATTAATAAAAAAAAGTCCGAGGCACCCAGGACTTTAATTGGCTGTTCCATAGCGGCTGGCACGTAAGTTTTTGTTGCCTTTTATCAACATTTCATCGCAAGGCAACGGGTTTCAAATTTTTTTTTCAAAATTACAATAAAGCTGCTACTTTTATTATATTCATTCGGCCATTTTGGACATAACCCATTATAACGTGTGCCCAGTGACGGCAATAGGTTTGCCCCCTATTACGTGGGACTAAAAATACTGACAAATTGTGGGTGTGTGGTGCCTCCTCTGCCTACCCCTGCGGGGATATAGGCGAGATATGTGTCTGTCTAATTTTTTATAAAGAATAAATTGATAGTCATTATTAATTCACATACTTATTTGACTTGTCTATGCATGTCTAGTAACTTAAGTATCAGTGCTTGACGTGATAGTCTAATAGTCATAGTCATAGTAGAATAGTCACTGGGGTTATGCAAGCTGCTCTGATTGTTACGAAGTATCCTCATACTTCGTAATAATCATACGACCATTTAATCAATTTTCCCAGCCTCCCAGCTGTTCCATACTTGCACGTGTTACATGGCATTACAGGTGTGACGTTATACCTACTACGACAAATATAACTACTGTAGCCTGTGTATTTGCTACGATAAGAAGCAATGCCCTATTCAAAGAATTTAGAATATTACAAATTCAGTTGCCCGTGGAGCACTTGCTTAACCATAGATTATAAAATTGGAACGACTCAACTTGAACGCATTTATTACATAGATTTCTTTTAACAAAAGGCATTGGATGTGTCCTAATTTGAATGTAATACGACAAGAGGTAAATATTCATACTTAACAAATAAGAAGCACAAACAACAAACGAAATGCTATTCTGGGAATATTTTCATTTAACCGAATTAATGTATACTGCTGAAACGTCTCTGTTAATAAAAGGTCACATTCATAAATTTCATTTCTTATGAAACGAGGTTACAACTTACAAGATAATAATGGAGGTAGGTAAAACGCCCAATATTATTAAAAAGTTCAGATAAGTTTCTCTTTTCGTTACAAAAATAACCTTCAACGCCAGGAGACTGATCTGCAGCATGGTGACCTCACGTATCGTGCGACGCAGATCGTTACCGGGCATGGATGCTTCGGTAGCTATGTTTCGCATCCATCGTGAGGTCACACCCCCCCGGTGTCAACACTGCGAGGTTTCCGACGACGACACCGCACTCCACACGTTGGTGGAGTGCTCAGCATGAGCGAGTCAGCGCCGGGACCTCGTAGTGGGTCTGGGCGTGGATGGCCGTGAAAAAAGGACACTGATATGACACCTAAAAAAGGGGTAAAAAGTTTGATGAAACTTTTTGTGTGTTAGTACCATTCTCGAATCCCCAACAAGGGGATTCGAGAATGGTTTAGATTAACAAATTGGTTCTTTTTTTTGCTGAACAACGTCTGTCGGGTCTTTTTTTTTTTTTTTTTTAATCCGCGGCTTGTGGCTGCGGCCGCACCTACGTCCATTGCCGAGTGCCTCCGGTAGATACTGAAAGAATTCCCAGTGGCACCCGGCGGACCTTGGTCACTTGAGTGGCCACTGCGTGGTGGTCGGGTGTTACCCCGCATCTCTAGGGTCGGGTTTTATCCCGCGTCGGTGAGTGAAGGCGTGCATGGGGTGAAGCCCCACATCACGCAGCCCTTCTAGCCTGCTTCTGTAAGGACGGTGGGTTGCTAATCCATCGTCCTCAGGCCCCGATCATGGAGGTCGATGGTCCTGGGCGTAGTCACGTATGCGGCGCCCTCGCCGCAGACTTCGGAACTCAGCGGGGAGGATACGCTCCCTCGCCCTTCCGGCCGCCTCCTTCACGAGCATAACCTGCTCGCAGAAGGAAACGGCCGCGTTCCACTGGCTCTCGCTAGAATGCCCACGCTGAGCATTCCACCAACGTGTGGAATGCCGTGTCTTCGCCGGAAGCCTCGCAGTGTTGACACGCGGGTGTGACCTCACGATGCATGCGAAACAGATACCCACCAAAGTTTCCGTGCCCGGTGATGATCTGTGTCGCACGGTACGTGAGGCCACCGTGCTGCCTCTGCAGCCAGTCCTCCATGATCGGTCTCACCGCCGCGATGGTGGTGGTTCCCCACTTAGGTTGCTCAAGTCGCACCTTCCATGTCTCCATGAGATCCTGGCGGAGATGGGACCGCTGGGCCTCGATTTCTCGAGACGCAGGCCTGTGGTCCCGCTCCAGCGCTTCCTTGTGCCATTGAAACAATGACGCAAGGGCTCTCGCTTCCAGGTCCCATGGAGGGGTCGCGGCTAGGAGACATGCAGCCTCTAGAGAGATCGTGCGGTACCCTCTTATTGTCCTGACGGCCAAGGTCCTCAACAATCTGTGCAATATAGCAGCGTTGTTGGCCGTCAGTCTCGCCGCCCATACGGGAGCCCCGTATACGGCCATACTCCGCACGATCCCCAGGTACAGTCTCCTGCAGGAAGCGTTGGGTCCCTTTAAGTTAGGCATCAGTCGCGAAAGCGCGGCTGCTGCCCCCGTCACTTTGGGGACCAAACTTCGGAAATGTGGTCCGAAGTTCCACCGGCCATCGAGTACGAGCCCCAGATACTTCATGGAGGGCTCGATGCCGATGCTAACGCTCCCTACATTTATGCTGGATCCTGGAGGTGGCCCGCGCCGAGGTCCGTGAAAACACAGAGCCTCGGACTTATTCAGTGCCACGTCCAGTCCCAGCCGCCGTATCCGACCCACGACTTCAGCAACCCCAGTCGTGACCTTGAGTGTTGCCTCCTGGTGCGTTGCTCCCCGCGCCGTGACGAGGGTATCGTCGGCGTAACAAGTTACGCTGACTCCCTCAGGCAACGCACCCCGCAACACCCAGTCGTATCCGATGTTCCACAGGAGAGGTCCTAGGACCGACCCCTGTGGAACACCGCACGAGACATCTCGCCGAGCTGGCCCGAGCCAGCTAGGGTAAGTTATAGCCCTCTCGGATAAATATGCCCCGACAATACGACGGAGATAGAGAGGCACTTTGTGATATACCAGTGCCTCCCTAACGCAACTCCAGGGTAGGGTGTTAAAGGCGTTGGCGATGTCAAGAGACACCGCCAACACCACCTCGCCCCGCGAGACTGCTTCCTCCGCCAGGGTCTTCACGCGCATGATCGCGCTCACGGTGGACCGTCCCCGACGGAAACCATACTGGTTATCCGCCAGGTCTGGGCCCACACGCGTGAGATGCTCGACGAGGCGTTCCGCGATAATTCGCTCAAAGAGCTTACACACCTCGTCGAGCAGCACGATCGGCCGGTAACCGGACGGTGAGTCCACCGGCCGCCCCGCTTTCCGGATCAGGACCAGTTTCCCCGTCCTCCACACCTTGGGAAACTGGCCCCTTTCGAGGCATGCGCTGAAGAGCCCCCTCAGTCGAGGCCCGAGTTCCTCGAGGGTCAGGACCCATACACGGCCCGGAATGCCGTCGGGTCCAGGGGCGGTGGTTTTCCGGCGACTGAGCCGAAGCACCACCGCTCCTAACTCACCCTCTCTGACTTCGGGTACGTCGTTTTCGCTGCTATCCGCATTGGGCGTCTGAGACGGAGCCATGCTCGGAGGGATGTGCTCCTCCGCGCTCGTCGGAAACAGAGAGCCCAAGACCCCCTCCAGCCGATCCGGCTGGAGACTCTGGGTCAGTGGGAGAGCCCTCGGTCGGAGTTTACCTCTGACCTGCAGGTACGGGCGCCCCCATGGGTTCCGCTCCAGGGTCTCCAGGAGCTCCTCGCGTGCTGTCGTCTTAGCCCGCGTGATCGCTTTCTGGAGGGTGCCCTTAGCCTCTCTGTAGGACGCATATAGCTCCGCCTCCCGGGCTGCCGCGTCGTCTGGTCGACGATGCCTCCGGCGAAACCTGGTGTACTGGCGGCGGGCGGAGACGCATGCTGCACGCAGCTGTGCAATCTCCGACGACCACCAGTACACCTGCTTCCTGGCCGGCCCGGGTGTAACCCTAGGCATCGCCGCATCGCAGATTTGCGACATGGCTCTCCTGAACCACTCTGCCTCGGCATCCACGTCAACAGGCCTGTCCGGCGCTGGAATCCAGGCCTGCACGATGGATGCCTCCCGGTCTAAACTCTTGAGCGCCCAACGTGGTTCCGGGGGATTCGGTACCGGCTGTGGAAGGTTAGGTGGGGGGACGACCTCGAACAAGATGTATCGGTGGTCCGAGTGCGTCTCCACACCCTCCTCCACGCACCAGCCCATAATACGGCGGGCGAGGGCAGGGGTCGCGAACGTTAAGTCCACGACCGAGCTGACCCCCGACCGCCAAAAGGTGGCAACATTCCCCCGGTTGAGGAGCTCTAGTCCACGTGTAGTGGCCCAGTCCTCAAGTAATCTCCCCCTGCCATTGGTTACCCGAGAGCCCCACGCCGTAGACCAGGCGTTAAAGTCTCCCAGGAGAAGGACAGGGCGAGGACGACACGCAGTGAAGACGACGTCGAGCTCAGTGAGCCATAGCTCATACTGAGCGTCGTTAATGTTGTTCGGCGAGATGTATGCGGCCACGACTGCCACCCCTTCATATTCCGCCGCAACGCAGCCTCGGCCGTTTGCAATAATTGCAAGCCGCGAGGTGTTTGCGGCGGACCCCCCAAAGATGCAGGTCAAGCCGTCTTGCGCCACCAGGCTTCCCGGGTGGGCATAGTACGGCTCAGCGACCACGACCAGGTCTATGGACCACTGCGCGATGCTCTGGTACAGAAGATCCTGAGCAGCGCGGCAGTGGTTCAAGTTCGCCTGTAGGATGCGGATATGGGTGTCCATTAATTGACGTCCATATCAGCATCCCTCCGCGAATCTGGCCGCGCAGTAGCGGCACCCCCGCTGCTCCCAGCGGACGGACGAGGCTTTGGCCTCATAGCGGCGCAGGAACGGCTGCCGACCCGATGGTTCGCCGTTTTGCCCTCCGCCTCGCATCTGTAGCAGCGAGGCGGTGCGTCACAGGCGTTGGACTTGTGACTTGTGACTTCGTCTCCTCTTCGGAAATGCTCCGCGCGAGGAGCTCATCGAGGGACAGGTAAGCGTCGGCAATGACACGTCCGACACCACCTTCTTCTTGCCCGGAAGGTTTATGCCGCCTTTCATGGTGTCAACGATCCGGGCAAGAGCCCCCATCAGCCCTCGCGCGGCCGGCACCTCTTTGTCCCTACCGCTGGGCAGGAACGGCACCGTTATGCTGGGGTTTGGTGCCCGCCCCTTGGTGTCGTTTCCGGACTTCCGGACTCGGACCGCCTTGACCGGTGGCTCCTCGCATTCGCTGGAAACCACCGATGTCGACGGACCGTCCTTCGGCACCGGCTGCGTTTTCTTCACCAGCGCGCTCTTCTGACGGCCCCTCTTCAGGTAAACAGAGCGCGCCGGCTCTGGCTCCGTCTCCGTTTCCACGGTGCCGGGCTCTGACTCACTGTCAGTCCCGGCAGCCATGGACATATCAAACCATGAAGGCGTCGACGTCACGCTGCGACTTGGCAGCGTGACGCGAGCCTCCGTAGCGCTGGGCAAGTTCGGCGTCCGTGAGTGTGATGCGTCGTCGTTTCGGTCCGACACTGACCTGGCGAGGGCAGTGCCGGAGCCGGGGGTAGCAAACTCCGTATCGGGTTTCTCCGACATTACAAATAATATAACTTCGTTTTGGCCACACAAGTCTGGATCTTTCGGTCACCCAACCTGCTACTCCGTTATGGTGGTCAGGTTGGGGTCCAGGGCGGACGGCGTGGACGTATACAAAGATCACTTGGGGCCCCGCCCCGTCTGTCGGGTCTGCTAGTTTATTTTAAAAATGTAACCGAATAGGCTGAAGGCACACCACAATAACGGCTGAATGGTTTACTTTTGTCGATCAACTTACTTGAACGATGATATCGTAGAATATTAAGGTCAGGTGACCAAATAAACACTATTTGGTCACCTGACCGTAATTTACTGCGATAGTCATTCGACTTTACGATTAGAAAATATTAGCCGTAAGGTATTTATTGTGAGGTTCTTTTCTCACAGGCTCTAATCTATTGCCTTGCAAATCTGGAATTAAATGCAGATTCGACGTTCATAAGTGTTACATTAAGACCTACATAAATAGAGTATTATTTGACTTTGACTTGACTAAAGTCGATGCTGGCATGAAGATGTTAATAATAATTAAATTAATAACTATTAATACTAACACTAGTATTAGGTCTATAACCTGTAATGACAATGTGTGCTTGATTTAATAAATAATTAAATAAATTTTCGGTTGATTGGTTAGTTAAGATTGCTACAATTTAACAATCATTGAAAACCAAATTTAGTTTTGTGCCGTTATGTCCGAAAGAAAGATTGGAATTATTATGTATCTAACGGCCGTATATTGAAACATCACTCTTCTTCTTCTTTTTAAGAAAATGAAATCATCGATAAACGACGATGGAGCCACCATCGTTGTTTATCGATGATTTCGCCAATGTCAAGGTAATGCTTGATTAAGTTGATAGTCCCGCACAGAAGAACTAGTTATTCCTAACTAGCTCCAGATGCAGGACAAGAAACGTTGTTCGGCATGTGAGTGTCTGGGAACCCGATTTTTGCGGAGCGCCAGAGGTAACCTAAAATGCCACCAGCCACGCGCTCAGCAAAAATCGATCTCCATAATCAAGCAGATATTCAAAAGTGACGTTTTGTATGGAATATTTAACTTAAACTTACCTGTATTTTTTTCATACAAAAACGTCAATTTTGAGTATCTACTTATTTGAATGACGTTTCAGTATTCGGCCGCTAGGCAATATGCTGAAATTCTATCACATATTCTGTGTTAAAGGCGCAAAATATAATTCATTTAAGCAACATCCAAAATTGCGGTAACTAACTGATCGTGCTATGAAATAATCAGGTTATGATGTCGAACTCAACCACTCAACGGTTGAACACACAACAAGCTATTTCCTACCTATTTACTAAGTGTCTTATAAATAATCATTTACACACTACGTATAACAGAGTTATAACTAAAACTTGACTAATGAACGCCATTTGACACTTTCGTGTTATACGTCTGTTATAACACTTGTATAATTTGTACTGTATTTTACGCAACCCTTATACACTCTGGAGACGTTGTATATGCCTATTTTAACCTAAAAATACATGTCAATGTCAGTTGTGTTATTGCTGTTTTGTGAAAATTCCAAAAATGGATTATCTGCATTATTTTGATATTTTTGATGTAATGGACAATGAGGAAAGGAATCAAGAAAAAGAAAAGTGTATAAATGTCGCTATGATCCATTGTCTTTAGACGATGATATCTACTAAAGTAAATGTAAGGGAAGCGGTAGATTTAGTTCGAGGGGATATCGAGCAGAATACCAAGGGACCACATATTGACAAGAAACCCAATGGAAAGCTGTTTTGGTGTGTGGAAACAAACATTTCGATTACTACACGGCTTTAGTGTACGTTTAGACAATGTAAAACTTTGCAGTTTTACGTAATATTGCCATTATAATCGGAGAAAATACTTGATATTAGACTAGACCAAAACAATAATAAGGGACGTCAAGATGTACCAGATAATATTACTGGTCAAGCTCTGACACTGAGACCCCTCCGTGCCTCGGAAAGCACGTTAAGCAGTCGGTGTCGGTTGTCATACGAACATGTATGGCAGTCGTTAGAGGTAGTTGGAGCCCTAAATCAAAAATCCTCGTGGTCTAACTACAGAACTTCGATATCGCCCATGGGTTCTGGAGGTCAGATGGCAGTTGCTTCACGGAAAATATCGAAATTCAGCCACATCGCAGTTCGACTGAAAAGCCGACCCCAACTGAGTTGGGAAAAGGCTCGGTGAATGATGAAGCTGCAAGACAACTGTTCATCGAATCATATTTAAAATTAAATCAGAGTTTTAATTATAAAATAAAAAACGTTTTAATTAAAAAATAACATTGTACTCAATATTTGTAGATTTTTTTCATTAGCAACAAATTTTCAAGCTCCAAGCTTCCAACGTACAGTTGCCGAAAAAATTTGCTTGTCGACAATTACAGCTGCGTTCAAAAACATAGATTCCACAGTTTGAATGTATTTGTCCGAATTTTAAACGTTTATTAAATAAAAACCATTTCTTGAACTTTATCTTTAACATATTAAACTTAATTTTGTTTTATTTCTTGACAAACAGGCGTAAAAATCCAATTTTATTATTTGTAGCATAAAAACATTTTGAAGTTTCAGAACGGTTGTGAAAATGTTACCAGTTCAATTGATCTAACTATTAAATAGTTACACAAGGCTTACTCATTGTTTATTAGTCAAGCCCTGGGTAATCAGCAATACAGTCCTTATTCAATGAATAAGTATAACAGTGTTAAACAATGTTGTAAATATTTTTTATTAGTAAGATAAGTGATCGTCTTTCGAAAATCAACAGTTTATTTTAGGAAAAACCTGTTTGCTGAATTAATAATAAATAATAAGTTAATAAATAACAGATCACTTAATACAAACTGATTAAATGTAGATCACACAAACACACACACACACACACACGTAATTGAATTCGTATTATCGACGAGTTCATCATCATTATCATTTCAGACAACTGACGCCCACTGCTGGGCATAGCCCCCCCCCCCTCTCCTTAGGCCGCGGATTATAAAAAAAGGCCTCCCCCAACGAACGCCACAACATTCGGTCTAGAGCTTCCCGCATCCAGTGGATTCCTGTGACCTTTACCTTCAGTCTACCTTGTAGCAGGCCTGTCGACGAGATCACTTGGTATCAAATATGTAATAGGTAACTACTATAAAGATAGTGCTAACAAAAAAACAAGCCGTTCCATTTCCTCCTTTTTATGACGCGTAATACTATCGCACGTGTTTCTATAAGCTCGGGCTATTAACCGAGTAGTGAATAGTGTCTCCTTGGAGTCGTCTAGGTGAGAGTCATATCAGTATGGGTGTCCATGTCCCACACTATTTCAATTTCATTAGAGCTGCCTTTAGCAGAAATTCATTGGCGAGACCACTATTCGCATGAATGGGAGTTAAACACCACTTTTCAGTACTGCGTTCCTATAATTACCGTGGGTAGTGTATAATGATGAGGTTACTGATTTAATGTTACTTAGATAATGTGTTTACTGTTTGAAGTTCGGACAAACAGGCTGTAGAAAACTAAAAAAATTACACAAATGTATTAGTAAAAATGTATTAATAATTAATGTTAAATGAATTCATATTCTGACAAATTGCTAAATTGGTACATGCCTACACAATAAAAACAGTGTTGATTACATATGTTTACGGTTGGTTTATTTTCTGAGTTTAGTGTTCAAGGAACCTTTAGTATGCGATCCAGTTTGACACCATTCATTCAATGGTAAGCCGATATTGTGTATTTAAGTATGCTAATTGGAACTCTTAATGTATTTAGATGTTATATAAGTCGGTGACACCAGAACTGTCATGCTAAGTTAAGGGGTGCCCACAATGTTGTATGTGGAAATGAACCAAAGTAGAAGGGTACCATTACATTGGTGTGATCGTAACGGATGCTGATATGCATAACTGCCCTTTTGTGGTTTAAAACAATCGATTACACTGTGGGACACCGCATCAACACGCTGTTTACAACACACGTCTCTCTGCCGCCGCCAGGCGCTACTGTAAAACCCCCTGTTTGCTCACCAGAGGCGCTCGGTAATGGACGTAGGAGCGAGCGGGGGAAGCTTTGGGTAGCTGACTTTTAAAAAAAAACATGTCTCTCCGGAGGCCATCCACAAATCTTGGTTTATAACAAGTGCATATAAACTGTTTTAACGCGCCGGTTGTAATAAGAAGCCCATATATCCCTACATAGAGCTATCGAAGTTATCATCTGCCTACCTCTTCAGGGATAGAGGCGGGATTGATTGTATGTAATAATAATAATATCATTTCTCGTTTCAATATCAGTGTCAATGTACTTATCGTTGTAATATTTTCCTCGTAACGCGTATGATTCAAAGTTATTTTGATAATATGATCACGAACTGTAAAATCACACTGGAGGTATAGAGATTATTACTCATTTGCTCTTACATCGCAGTTATATAAGATATCAAATTTGTATCCCTACAGTTAACTTAGAAAGAATTGGGTAAACAGAAGAAAAACATAACGGCACCAAAAATGTAAATAAATCGACCCACTTACTTACGTCTCATAAATCAATAATGCAATGGAGAGGACATTGCCTCTTTTATTTTAGGCACTCCCTGAGTTGTTTAAACAAAGAGTAAGCAAATATAAACATTTTATACATGAAAATACGTAATACAGTACAGACCCGTTAACTGTCAAATAAATTATATATTTCTGGTGATCGATTGTCGATGTTTTTGATTGAGAACTATTTAGATAGCAACAACTAGGGAATAATACAGCCAGGGAAGGTAAACTTTTTTGGAGTCTTAAGAAGCGAATATGTGTAAGAATCGGCATTTATTAATGAGCAAATCAATCGGAAATTCAAATAGTGATTATACTTGTGTTATATTTCAAATAGGCAACACGTTATAAACCACTAACCGCCCCGCGCCGTAAAGTTCGTCGTTTAATAGTCATCAATGTCTCTCGGTAATAATAATGTAACTAAAAGCGTTGTATACGTATAGAAAAAGTCGGCATAGAAACTTTAATCGTTAATATTATTACTAGAAAATATTAAACAAAATATTACGAGATAAATCTGGGAAAATCTGAGGAAAATCCGACAACAATACGTATGAAGACGTAAATTACTTCACGGAAATAATGACTCATACCATAGATCTCCATCTCTGAACCAAAATAAAACAGGTGTCAGGTAAGAGAAGAACTTATGAACGCGATGCGATGGTTACGTTAGTACAGATACCGTTTATAAACTGCGTGGCCCAGATTGACTTCCGCGAACTACTTTCCACCACCCATGAGCCACAATTTACGAGCGAAATTTCGAATAATAACATAATTATACCTAAATATATATAAGTCTCCGTAATATTGGATAACATTACAGCAATACTGTGTTAGTATGTTGTTGAAATTTGCAAAATACACGTTTAAACAAACGGGTGTCACCGATTCCCAAAATCATGAATCATTTAAAATTACGTTGAAGAATTTTAAGAAAGTGGATTGAACGTTTAATCTGCATAGTGTTCAGTATCGCTAACCAAAGCTAGACTATTATAAACATAGGTTTAGAAAGACTTGAAGTATATAAATATTCTTTGTCACACGTAACTTTGTTGACATTACTTATTTCTTTGCTTTCCTAGCATAACGGTGCCGTCATACAGCGTCAACCTAGAGGGATGCAGAGACAAATCATAGGAGGTGGTGCTTAAGTTACGTTTATAATTGGTTGGTAAATGTAGTACATAGGCAATATGAAAAAATATCCGTCGTGGAATATTATTAACCAATTTTCATTTAAAAGAATAATGGAATGAAGGCTGATATTTAATGCAATTTCAATACCAATAAAAGTTAGTTGTTATTTCCTGACCTATCCATGTCCTCTATGCAATATTCATTCGATCGATTGTGTTAGAACTTCCGCGCTCATCTACTAATAAACGGAAACCATTGCCACCTAGACCGGTGATATCATAAAATTATCTTAATGACACACATTAACTAGGTATAATAAATCTTGGCTTTCAATCCCTAGACATGAAATACGAAACTAGGAAAACATTTATTAACGTTTCTCTCGATAAGCTTATCTAGGACCTAACTTCTTGTCAAGATAAGGTTATATCGCTGTTAGCAACAAACAGGCATTTACTGTTTTTAACCTAGAAAAGCTGTAAATATGCAATGACAGGGCAAGATTTTAGATCTAGCAAACGAGTTCCTGGTTAGAAACAGTGTACGTTGAGTAAACGCTTTCGCCACGATTTCACAATCTTGTAGTTTGTGACAAGCACGAGGGTGGTGGTTTATAATTAGGTTACGCAACTATGGAAGTACTTTTACCATACACTATTTTTAGTTATGTGCCGAATGCCATTCGATGTCTTCCAAAACCAAAACTCATACATTAGAGGTGGTTTTCTTTAGACTTAGGTTATCTGTGAGACTGTAGAAGGTACCTACAATTCACTCAAAAACAAATAGTTAATATTTTTTTTAATAAATAAATATGTTAGGACAATATTCACACAACGCCATCGAGTCTCAAACTGAGCAAAGCTTGTGATATGAGTACTAAATAAACGGATATAAAAACGTTTTTTTTTTGTAAATACATACATATACACCCAGGAAACGCCCAGACTTCAACACAAATGTATGTGTCATCACACAAAGATTGTCCCGACCGACCGGGAACTGAACCCGAGACTCCGGCGTCTAAAGCGGATGCACTACCGACCACGCCACCGAAACAGTCAATAACATAATAACATCAAAAAATTTCCACTGTTTCCCCCAAGAGGTAGGCAGGGGCATGATGAACGCCCACTTTTCGCTAGTATTTTTTATTAGTCCCACTTAATAGGTGGCGAGCCTATTGCCGCTAACGTTTGTCGTAACCTCGACTGTTGATCGGCAACCAATTGCATGTGAGCTTGCCTTAAGACCCTAAGATCTTGATGGGACGTCTTTACTTAAAAAATAAATTATTTTAATTAATATAATGTAATGGGCACGCAATTCTTAATCAAAGCAACATTTCCTCATAATCACGTTATTTCCGACGATACGTAAAATTTTCATTTGCTACGAGGAAGGATTGAAAAGTAATCGGCCTAACCAAGAAAATAAATGCATAATAAATGAAATATATTTTTATTTTTCAACGTAATCACTATCAAGTTCAATGCACTTTTGCCATCTTCCCTTCCAAGCATTTAGCCCGTTGAAAAAAAATGATTCTTCCTTAGAGTCAAAATATGCGTCTACTGCTGCTTTGACCTCGTCATTTGTCAAAAATCTTTGACCTCCCAAGTGCTTTTTTAGGTTAGGGAACAGAAAAAAGTCTGACGGTGCCAGATCAGGTGAATAAGGTGGATGCGGTAAAAGTTCAAAGCCACAGTTGTGAATTTCTGCCATTGATTGGACAGACGTGTGACCACGAGCGTTATCTTGATGAAACAGGACTTTTCTTCTGATCATTCCTGAACGTTTTTCTTTTATTTCCTCTCGTAAACGACGTAGTAAGGTGCAGTAATAATCAGAGTTTATAGTCTGACCCCTTTCAAGATAATCAACCATAATCACACCCGTCGAGTCCTAGAATACTGAAGCCATCACCTTACTTGCCGACAAAATCGACTTAGCCTTTTTGGGGGGTGGTGAACCAGGTCTTTTCCACTGTTTTGATTGTTGTTTTGTTTCCGGTGTAGAGTAGTAGGTACAGTAATGAACCAATGTTTCGTCCATAGTAACAAAACGATTCAAAAAATCACATTCATCAGCTTCAAATAACTCCAAACAGTCGCGTGCAATAGTCAATCGCATCCTTTTTTGCTCAACTGAAAGCAGTCGCGGAACCCACCTCGCAGACACCGTTTTGAGTACGTTCATAAGAGATGCCTATAATCTCGGCTATCTCTCTCATTTTCAATCTGCGATCTCCCATAATTAAGTCGAGTATTTTTTTTACATTTTCGTCAGTAGTGGACGTCGAAGGCCTTCCAGAGCGGGGTTCGTCTTTCACACTCTACCACGCTTGAATTCTGCTATCCATTTTTTGACGGATGAATATGAAAGAGCGCAATCCCCTAATGTACTGACCATATCATCGTGGATGGCTTTTGATCACAGTCCCTTCTTATGTAGGTACTTAATGACGGCACGCTGCTCGATTTGCTCCATTTGCGAAAATGATGTCCGATTGATTTGTTAATTAATTTATAAAATTAAAACTAATTATCGCACACGTTTCAAACTTCACACAATTAACAGGTCTGAACTGAACTAAATAATGTGGGTAGATTTGATTTTTAGAACTAAATGGATCAGTGTTAGGCCGACTACTTTTCAATCCTTCCTCGTATTTCCGTTCATCTTTGTATTTTTAAACTGTTTAATGGTCACATCAGATTGCAGATAGTTGATGTTACGAGTATAAGGAGTAACTTAAATTTACCTACTACGTTTTATCCCCGGAATGTGTTCTTGAGGGAATTGGGAGCTAGGAAACTGTCAAGTGGGCGAAGCCGTGGGCATAAGCTTAAAAAAAAATAAAAATAAGCTAATACTAAATGAAACTGTAAACACGTTTAAGTGTCGAAGAAATCCGCCTAATCGATGTCAGTGGGTGATGTTTCCAAAAGGATGGTCGCACGTTGGATAGTAAATGCTAAAAAAAGCCTATCGAAGCTTGTGGACCAGTGGGCGTCAGCCCAGTAGGCTCTTTTTTATAAACATTAATAAAGGCGGTGTGAATAGTAAGTACAGAACGTGTTTTTTTAGTAACGGATTCAAAACTGAGTCGAGATAATTGAAGTCGTAGTCAAAACTAATTGCTAGTAACAGTGACTCAGTATAATCTTAAAAATGTATATGTCAGTGACCGTAATTTGTACGACTGTTGAATGACAATCACAACTCTTTGCAAATCACATTTAATATGAATAATAACAACTCATGACACCTCTTGATAATTCACTAGTTGTATCTCACGGTCTCACCCACATTCAATAACGATGTTATAGCCTATCCTTCCTAAATCTAGTTATAGATTAAGTAGTGCTAACAGCTTAGTAACATGCATTTGTCGCAACCTGGACGATTTCATGTTTGTGGCTACATAAGTAGTTACTAAAAGCGTAATTATTAGATAATAATGAAGTCATTATAGGTATACATTATGGTGCATGCATGATCAAAGCTCATAACTCACACTGAACATCTGAACGTAACACGCTTAGGTATACGTATTAGCCAACACCTTTGGTTCGAGAATGAAAGAAATGGGGCCGCAGACTCATATTACAGCTATTTCTCTAGTGACGAGGCGGGGCCCCAAGTGATCTAAGAATACGTCCTCGCCCGTCCGTCCCCATCCATAACGGAGTGGCAGGTTGGGTGACCGAACTTCCAGATCGATATACATATCAAAATGATTCCAATGATAAAGTTCTATAAAGAATTTGCTTTCAGATTCTCAACTAAAACTCACGATGCGCATTAACGGAATATGTATGTATGTATGTATGTATAATTAATTGTAAAAGTTGAAAAAGAAAAGCGACATGACATGTGTAATAATGATGACAACCTCACATTAATACCAGTTGTAATAGAAGTTTTCACTGAGCTCCAATTCCAACCGTGACGTAAAAATATCTCTATTTTTTACAACAATTATGCTGTCATTGTTAGAAGATTCGTGATTCAGGTACTTATGTAAGAATACTAGGCTATGTAGTATACAGTAATCAAGGTCTGTTAATAAAGTGGGGTAGTAATTAAAGCAATTACGGTCAGCGTATCGATTTTACATTATTTATAGATAGATAACTACATAGCTCGCGTTGATGAAGATGTTAGCCATAGAATCAATACTGCGTTGCTGAAATGGCGATCGCTAACAGGAGTACACTGCGACACCCGAATGTCAATACGGACCAAGGTTAAAATAAAAAAGACAGCTGGCTGTCCCACATATATTTAGCGGAGTGCTGGGACAAAATCAAAACAGAACAAAAAGCAGGTGTACGTGTCCGAGATAAAGATGCTACGCTGGGCGGGTGGTGTAACACGTCGCGACGGAATTCGTAATGAGCACGGGAAAAGATCATTATGAGTGGCCTCAATATCGGAGAAACTAAGTGAAAGTAGGCTGAGATTAGGCTGAAATTAGGCTAAAACAATGGAGTGTCTCCAAAGAGAACAGCTGTTTTCTTTGGAGACAGTCTTGAGAATGCCTCGTGAGTAGTTGAAACATATGTCGACGTTTATAATGTCTTCTATTTAGCGAAATTAGTGCAATTATATATAAAAATCCAACATCATATATATTGTTTTATCATGGACTTTCGCCAGGTAACGCCTGACTCCATTCAGTATGAAATTAGGCTACCCTGTACCCTGTGACCGACTCGCACTCCAAAGGTGTGACTAAACGTGTCATAGTTCAAAATTATTTAAAAAAATGAGAACTTACTTTCTTTTTAATATCAGTTTGACACCCGAAACAATGCTCAGAGGCACAATTATAACTATTAAGAGCGGAGCACTTTCTATGACCGTAATAAATGGACTCAATAACAATTACAAATCAGTCACAAAACATCCACAATAATAAGAGCTCCTGTAGTTAACACCTCAGAATATAAGTCAATAATAGGTATTATCAACTTGAGGTCACATAAGACTGGTACAGCCCATTCAAATAATTATACTTTTGTCATACGATTTCACTTTTGTTGGTTAGCCATAGACCACAGTGAAAGTACTAATTGTTTAAGAACAATGCCGGTGTCATTAGTTATCTGATTTCAATAATTATAATGTAATTAGAGATGAGTACCTATGATCTATGGTATTATGAATGTATTTGTCTAGAAGCCTCACTCACCTCAGTCCTCGTGTCCAACTGCTGATCCGTGGAATAGATTTTGGCATTATGTTAAGTTCTAAGGGGGTGCTAAGAAACCTCATCAACATCTCACATGACATGAATAACATGCATTCGTGGTTTTATGAAGAAAAAGAAAAGGAATCGATGGGTGAAAGGAGATTTCCACACTAAAGAGCAAAGCAGATATGTGCCAGGGGACTCCACTTGAACTCCTCAACCCCAACCGTGTACACGGGAGAAAAACGTTCGCGTGTGTGCAAGTAATTAGCAGATTGACCTCAATGTGTCTCTTATGGATCACTATTAAATATGCTATGCTTGCTGCAATATTATATCATGTAACATTTACAAGGAGGCGCATAATTCGGAAAAAGTTATTCCCTTTATATTTCAGGCCGCCTTTAAATAAATGAAGCTAACAGTAAATGGATCCAAAGTAGCCTGAATGGTGTGTATCTGTACCAAAACATTTTTGTGTTGCTCACAGCGATAACTCGACACAATACAATAGTCGCCATATTCGCCTCATAGTCTCCACAAATTAGGTCGTTTCCGTTCAAACACGTGGGAGCTGACATTGACCGCCATAGCTATACAAATACATTATTATCTTTTGTGTATAAACAGTTTATATGTATATGAGACTTAGTAAATCGTATCATTGTTTGCACTGTTTCGTAACGTTTCTCAGGAAAAAGGTGTGCTATGTTGTAAACGGCTACAGATATAAATTGCGAATGACGAAATTTTGTGTTCAGTACCTACTGTGCATTTCGTACTGGCGCGGCTAAGGCAAAGTTTATAGTAAAGTGAAGTATAGGCTACCTCATGCGGCAACTTATGCCTGTACACATGCTGACTGACACTTTCTCCCTGAAAATACCCGGCAATAGTGAGTGAGACCGTTGGTAGTGGTGCCAACAAATGTCTCAAAAGTATCAGAGAGATTTGGTCTCCAAAACTGTATTTAGATCGAAATTAATCGTGATACTGCAAAGAAGGTTTATTTTCATACTGATCGCAGTACAGAAATTGTGCTGCGAGGCAAGATAGCAAAGAGCTAACTCCATCCAAACGACTGCTCTGTCCACTGGACTATATAGACATTAGAAAGAAAAACTGAATACATTTGCAGACATCGCAATCGCACCTCAAAGTTTGTTAAAGATAAACCCACTACTATATTTAGTTTAGTGTAAGACAACTTTTGGTATTGTTAACAACTTGTAAAATTATTTATAGTCCACAGATGTCTTAAAAACACTTAGATTAGTCGCATCGCAATCTCATAGCGGTGCAATAAAACCATAAAATACCTATCGATAAATACCAAAGTACGACATCTTGGCACAGTGATCAAAGGTTGCTATGTCATTGTATGAATGCAGTTACAGTGCAGCAGTGCAGCAATTTAGCATTATGAGTCTGAAAATTTTTAACAGGTATCATTCACAACTCAACCGCCTTGTCATTGTCACAGTCATTTAGCTCGGAGCATGACAGACAATGCGGTAGTAATATTCATCACCAATATACACATAGTACAGCTAGGTATTCAATGCCTTCTGGAATAGGAAACATAGAGACTTTTCATAGAGATAATGCATGCAGGTATACAGTCCACTGGAAATTGTTCCTAGTGCTAATCAGAGGCGCTCGGCAATAGACGTACGTGAGGCCGCGGCCTTGGGCTGCGGATTTAAAAAATACCGGCCAAGTGCGTGTCACGCCACGCATAAGATAGGGTCCGAACTAACAGAGAGAACTAACTATACCCTTCGTTATAGTTTTCCTTCAAAGTTCATTACATGGACTACCATCATGAATTTATTCAGATTTTTCACGCCAGCCGTACAGATTTTAGAGGGGACAACGCTCTGTTTTCTCAAAAATATGCTCTTCAAAGCTAAATATCTCGCAAACGGATACTTAAATCATAAAAATCACTTTAGCAACTTCGCAATGTTTTTAAAAGACCTATCTAATGATACCACACCCCAGAAAAATATCATCCCCACTTTACGTGTAGGGGAGGTACTTACCCCTAAAAAAAATTTTATGGTAGCACTTATCGGCGTAGCACTAACCGTAGAACTAACAAAACTATATGACCAAACTACGAGTATAAGGGTTCCGAGACTTTTACTACGGAACCCTAAAAAGGTATATTTAAATCCATAAGTACTCAAATCTTAAATGATGAATAATTCTAGGGTTTTTTATTTTATTGTTAAAAACTTACGTTAAGCAAGATTTACCTACATAAATTTCGCGAATATAAAAGTTTATACAATTTAAAATAATGGATATCCATCCAGAATTTTCATCGTTAAAAGCATTTTCAAGTCAATTTAAACAGCCCCAACTATAATTAAAAAAGTTCTTAAATCTCGGCTGAACTCTTTAGTAAATTCGCTACAGAAAGCTTTGATATTAAACAAGATAATTAAATTTCACCGAGTTGATAATATCCATTCATCATCCGAGAATAAACTCCTAGCAGTTTGAAGTTTTAACATTAATTGTTGGACTAATATGAACATTTCTATACTTTTTACAGTATTAAACGAAATATTTAAGGCTGAATTTCAACCAGTTTGCTTTCTGGGGAAATATTCTGCCTAACTGAGCAACCAAGATTATCATTATCCACCGATCCTTTATCCCAACGCGGTTGGGGTCGGCTTTCCAGTCTTCGATATTTTCCGTGAAGTGACTGCCATCTGACCTCCACAACTCATGGGCGATATCGAAGTTCTGTAGTTAGACCGGTCGGATTTTTTATTTAGGGCTCCAACTACCCCTAAAGACTGCCATAGATATCTGTATGACAACCGGGACCGAAGGCACTGTTGTGTGAAGGCACAAAGACCGAACTGAGCAACCAAGATCATAGACACAAAAAAATCGACATGCTAAGGTCTCCAAAGGGAAGTGTTCGTTCGTGACCTGAAGTGATATCACGTTGAAATTATGATCTGAATGAAGACGTTTGTTCAGCTTCAAAGTACTATACCTACTGCAGATGTGAACCAGTGTCGCCTAAAATTAACATAATAGGGTGTGGTCCCCAGGAATGATACGAGTATTAAGGACGTAATAAACTCCTTACCTCATTACGTTTCTAATTCCGTTCGTAGTATGTATTTCTTTACAAACTAGAGATGTTCAATATAAATATGCAGTCGTCTTCATTGATGGAACCAAATTATTCATAATAAATACGAATAATTATGCTGACATTTACAAGTGTCTTAAATGCGTGAACGTCAATTAGTCAGACATTGAATTGCAATCAATAGCTATCGATTACAAAGTATCAATAAAGTATACATAATTATAGACTAAAACTATTTACATTACAAAATATCGTTTAAAAAATCCTCCGCGTCATTGCCGACTGGGAAGGTTCCTAGAATGCTGGCTGTGTTGCCACGTTGGATGGCGATACTTATTCTTTGGGCCAGAAAATAGCCAGCCTTCTGGTCGTGAGAAGCATCGATTAGGCGTTTAGCAATGTCTCTATAAAGACGGCGAGCGCAACAGCGCCGGCACATCCGGATGTGCTTGGAAGGTGTGAAGGTGCTAAGGTGTCAATGCATGTAGCGTCCCACACCAAAGGCCTTCCCATCTTCCACGGTAGTAACGACATACCGTCCGGTCTCTTTCCATCGCTTCGTGCTAAACCATTTGGTACACGTACGGCCGGAAGACCTGCGGTGGAAAGAGCCCTACGACTTATGTCGTTTAGAATACCGTGCCGAGGTATACGACCTGCGCTTCTGCTACAAGAAAGGCCATGGTGTCCTAGATTATCGACGGCTACTCCACAGGTGCAATGATGCGGGGATATATCAATATAGTTGTTGTAACAGCACAAACATCCATACCAAAGAATTTAATTGAAATGTTAGTTGACCGAATAACTACGCATGTACTTTTACCCAAAGGGTAAATGACAAGGGTAAGGTTATCGCGGCCATCACGTAACTGATTTAGTTATTAGAATAATAAATAATGAGAAAACTGTGGGCTTATACAAGTTTCAAACAAGGGCAATGTCATGCGAAATCAATGTCTCGTGATCGATTCACCGATAAAATTCTGATTAATATTTTGCGAAGACGATACGAGCGACGTATCTCGTCTCTCTCTGTAATGTAAAAAACATATACTGTAAAGAATTCAGTTATTGCTTAATCTGCGTTAGAATTATCTAATATAAAAAAAATGTCATTAAAAATGTAGTATTAAATAACGGATATCAATTTGAGAACTCAAATAACAGTTCTCAAATTAACTTCAGCTTTAATTGCAGGCAATTCACTTAGTCAATGGCGTGTGGTATTCGTGCTTATATTTTTTGTTATTTAATATATTGTAATTTTTCATCTAATATTGGTTATATAACTGCTGAGATCTAAATCAAAGTACCAATAGCCAATAGTGAATAAGGAAATTTAAAAAATATTTTTTTTTGAAAATTTAAAGTAAGTATATAAAATACAAATGATTTCCTACGAAAAAAAAAGTAGAAATAATAGAAGAAATTGCTTTCATAGACAAAAATCTTATTAAAAACCGGCCAAATTGCGAGTAGGATTCCAGCAGAAAGGGTTCCGTACCAAAACGCAAAACAAAATTTTAAATATTTATCCCACCAAAAACATTCTGTAAAAAACTAGCCAAGTCTCAATGGAGCTGCTTGTTTATCTCGAAAAAGTAATGAAATCTAGACAAAGTCGTGCCAAGTTTAAGGTTCCTTACTGCGATTTCTTTATTATTATAGTTAATGTTGTGTGACTTGGCCGTTGAAGGGTAAACAGGGGTACAAAACCAGGTGCTCCATGACACCATTGCACCAATCTGTCGTCAGAACCGCTACCCATGGACGATGGAAAATTGTCACTTGGAAAACGTTGATTCAATAACCAGTCAATTGTAGGCTTGATAAAGCTGCGTATTTCAATAATACCTATGTATAGGCGAGCCTGAAACAAACAGTATAAAAAATTATTTCTAGTACAGACGGACTTCTAATCATTGATAGAAGTCCGTCTGTACGTCTATTTTATGTCAGATCGGTGGTCGATTTGACGCTCCAAAAAGAAGAGAGCAGAAGACAGCATTGTCAATGCTGAATGCATGTGTTGCACAATCAACAACAGCCTAAAATGAGACACTGGCGTCCAATTACCAATACCAGTATAGGCTATTATCTCGCTTAAGGGCCCAGATCGTGAAAATCACCGAAAAGAGTGTTACGATTGTTCATATTTAACCTATTTACATATGATTAATAACAACGATAATTTGTATATATTAAAATGAAAGACCAAAAATTATGTTAGTGCTAATTTTAACTCTTAAAACCCTGTAGTTGTTATATAATAAACGTCAACAAACGCACAAAATTGAGAAAAAATGCGAAAACGTGCCTTCGTATTTTTCAGATTTAATCCAATAAATCAACACAAATTGATAAAAAGAAACACTTTTTGAACACTGAAAGAAAACCATGATGGAACTAGATATAAATGGTAAGAAATACAAAATTATTTACTTTGTTGCGTAGGTCATTTTATGAACCTTGTAAAGTAGGTATCAATTCAGGCTTGAAACAATCAAAGCCCTGCCCACCTTATTTTCTCGAGATATGAACTGGCGGGGTATATAGTTCTCTGCACGACATACATAGATTTTTCAACATGATAAAGGCAATAGGTATCATAAACGTAATTGGTAATCGAGGGTCTCTTTTCGCAGGATAATTTGCTGAGTGCCATGCCAGCGAAAAGAAAATTTAGTACGCATTATAAAAACGTGAAAGCCAAAAGATCTCGGAATAAAATGTAAGTTCCTCCCTACTTATTTATTTACCTGCCTACTTGACTACGTCTTGTCCTAAATACCTAGAAAAAAATTACTAGATTTGTGTTAGTGTCAAGTAAAAATCCTAGTTTTATAACTTTTATTTGTGTGTATGCTTATCATGTCTTAGTAGTAATAATAATATAATCTATTTGCATTTTGAACAGGGTAGGTACATTACAAAGCAAATAGGTACAATGATTTAGATCGCCTGATTCAGACATATACCTACAACAGCATGTAAATATTGATTTGACATGTAATTAGATAGGTACACAATTAGGTATGTCAGTCTAAGAAGAAAAATTACAATGTCCAGTAGGTAATAATTATTTATTAATTACGTAATTTCAATATCTATATAAGTAATAAAGTCAATTTCTATAGGAACAATTTTCATAATAATAAATTTTATTACATAATATAGTATTAGTTTTCATATATTTATGTATTTCAAAGCAATGAGTTTGCTTACACTATTATTAGTTACAGTATTATTAGTTACAGTATTATTAGTTTTCATGTTCATCATGTCTAAATATGTGGAAGTGGAAGTAGGTATGTTTCCTATCAGAAATTGCACAGGCGCGCGCGCGGCTTTGTCGACATACCTACCGCCAAAGAGGCGCGCCGTGCCTGGCATAGGGTTGTACAAAAATTACAAAATAAATAAAAAGTGGATATTGATGAATAATATTTCCAGTACTGAAAATGAAGAAAACCTTCAGGCTGAGACTCCGAGCAACACTGCTACGCGCTGTATAGAGGTAAGTTGTTATACGTAATTCTTGTAGACTTGTTACATAAATAAACAAACTAGTTAGTGATGGGCGAAGACAAAATCTCAGTACCTACAGTTTTTTTTTTGCAATATTTATTATTTTCATTGTGAGACAAACACATACTTCTCAATTACTTTCTCAAAAGAAAATTCACGTTCAAATCTCGTATTTTACCAAAATCAAGAATTTTTTTTGTAAAATATTATCTTTTACGCGACTGGTGTACGTATGTATGTATGTATACTAAGTAATATATCTTTGTGGCACGATAAGTTCAAAATTATTGAACCGATTTTAATGTTTTTAGTATCATTAGAATTGTCTTCTAAGCCCGAGTGACATAGAATAAGTGACGCCATAAAAAACCAATACGTATAGCGTAAAGGAAATTTATAATTTCTGTTCATCACGAACATAATATTGTATGAATTCTTTTGCACTTTTATAATTTGTCTTCGTCAGTTATGAATATAAATAAATAAACAATAAAAATCTTAAAACCCGACAGATTAAAAAATGAAAATGTGTAATAAAAATATTTAATAAAAATAAATAACAACACCATTGTAATATAGCGTATTTAGCAGTCGGGGCCTATTTCTAAAGAAATATTTAGCTAGTCAGGAATATCTTCGAGCCTGTGAGGATTTCAATGGGTCTCAACTGTTGAATTCGATTTATTACAATAGTGTTCTTATTTATTTTAATGTAACATAATTCAAGACCGTAGACTTGTTTTCTTTTTACCTTTTGAGTTTTTATGCATATAGTCGGATTTATTAAATTTATGACGTGATAACGTCTTATAAATCGATGAACACCGGCAACACGTACAAAAAAGTGTCACATTATGTCACGCTAGGGTCAAGCGAGAACGCAGTACAAGCGATGGAGAATAATATTATGACATTATCCGGTAAAATTATCGTCCTAAACCGACTTTACAAGCAACCAGTTTTTTATTATGTTTATTTATTCATTTTCATAATTGACGAAGACTGATAAAAACGTTTAAGATTTTGATCTGAGTGTTATGTGTTTCAAAGATGTATTCTAAGGGAGTTCTTAGCTATGTTTGAAGAAATTTGGCCCATACCTTTTGAATTATTTTTTATAAAAAAAATCAAGCCATTATCTTTCTTTACAGGAACTAGTTATTGACAACCGTCAAGAGGGAAAGGTGGATGAAGTGGAAGTTGGGCGTAGAGTAGTGGATATTTCTTTTTTTTTAAAGCTCTTCAGGCCATAGGGGACCACGGTCCAATGGATTGTAAGTTAAGTTACCTCAGTATAATAGGTGAAGTAAAAGTTGGTCTGGACTCAAAACTCATCATAAAATGTAGTATGTGTAATATGAAATTTACTGTGTGTTTGGTTGAAAAGAAAGAAGATAGCATGGAAGTGAATCATCAAATTGTGTCTGGTATCATATCATCTGGTGGGAGCTACTCTCAGTTAAAAACATTAAGTGCCGCAGTAGCCCTACCAATCATGTCACCTTCATTGTACAATGAAATTAATAATACGGTTTGCGATTGGTGGGAAAAGACAGCAGCACATTCCATGGCAGAAGCTGTCAAGGAAGAAGCGGAGTACGCAGTGTCTATAGGTAGTGTTGATAAAAATGGTACACCATTAATATCTGTTGCTGTTGACGGTTGTTGGAGCAAGAGATCTTATGGTAAGAATTTTTCCGCCTTATCCGGCGCAGCTGCGATAATTGGCATTAAAACTAATAAAGTATTGTTTTTTGGAGTTAAAAATAAATACTGCGTAGTCTGTGCACGAGCCGCAAAGAACAACAGTCAGCCCCCGGAACACCATTGTTTCAAGAATTATTCAGGATCATCTACCGGGATGGAATCGACCATAATAGTTGAGGGGTTTAAACGTTCCTTTGTTGATCACGGTGTAATTTATAATAAATTTGTAGCAGACGGCGATTCCAGTACTTATAAAAAAATATTAGATTCGCGTCCGTACGATAATTTAATAGTAGAGAAAATTGAATGCAAAAATCATCTTTTACGAAACTACTGCAATAGCTTGGAGAAATTGCGGAAATTCCTAAAAGAAAGGTATTTGCGTTTAAGAACGGGTGTAAAATGCGCGATTAAATATTGGGGGGATCAAAATCAGTCACTCGAAGAAAAAATAAAAAATCTTAGTGAAGATATCCTAAATGGTCCACAACACGTATTTGGTAATCACCAACATTGCAAGGAGTATTTTTGTAGACCTGACACTCGTCGAATAGAACCTGTTGGGTTACTTCCAGCAATTGTTGGATGCGGATTAATGGACGCGGTAGAAATTTTAAGTAAAAGACTGTCATATCATTCTAGAAGTTTAATTCATAATTGCACAAGTAATATAGTTGAAAGTTTTAACGGAGTAATTGCCAAATTAGTTGGGGGTAAGCGTGTAAATTATTCTTCCCGTGGTTCTTATGCGGGCCGATGCGCAGCTGCTGTTGTGTCTTTTAATACGGGATCGATTCATAGTAAAATTCATGAAGTCATATTTAAATCTAGTCCTAATCCTTTGATCGCGAAAGTGGAAAATAGTAATCGTAGAAACCGTTTAATTGCTAAACCTAAATTAAGATTGAAAAAAAGCCACAGCGCTGTATCGAAAGACGCTCACTATGGACCAAACTGCGAAAAACCTGATCTGAGTCCAGAATTATATGAGAAAGCCAAGTCATCTTTTTTAGTTGATTTAAAGTTGTCTTGTGCTGAAAGAGAGGAGCTTGAAAGGTCGACCCATTTGCAAAGAAGTAGTGCTGAGTGGATGAGTACAAGGAGAAAATTACTAACCTCATCATCGTTCGGGGAAGTTTGTAAAAAACGAGAGAGCACAAGTTGTGCTGCTTTTGTTTGTAAAATCGTTTATGGTAGTAATATCTCCAGTTTGCCTGCTGTACGGTACGGTATCGAAAACGAAGAAACTGCAATTAGACAGTTAGAAATTCAAGAGAATATTAGTATACAAGGTTGCGGTTTGTTCGTCGACGATCAATATGAATTTCTTGGTACTACACCAGATGGCATTTATGCAAACGGTTTAATTGAAATTAAGTGCCCACATTCTTTAGCTGGCATGACTCTTGATGAAGCAATGGCCAAACATACCTTTTGGGTTAAGGACAAGGCTTCCAAGGGTTATGTCATAAATAAAAATCATTACTGGTATTTCCAAATTCAGGGACAGCTACATATAACTAAAAGAAACGTTTGCATGCTTGGCATCTGGTTTGGTTTATATTATAGAAAAGGACGACAAATTTTGGAAGGAGAAAATGGAGATGAAATTAGTTAGATTTTATTACGATTGCCTCCTTCCAGAATTAGTTGATCCTCGGCAGTCACGAAGCATGCCTATTCGTGACCCGCCCAATGTCATAGAGGCTATGAAAGAGAGGAAAGAAAGAGCTTTACGTGTTTTGAAAGAGAAGAACGTCTAATGATTTTGAAAGAGACTGAGGTAACTTAACTACCCAGCCGGTCGATTCACGTAAACACGCCAGTTCAAAAGTCGTTTTAACTTAGAAACTTAGAAATCGCCTTTTGGTTTTCTGTTTTTAACGCACTTACTTATCTAGTCTTGGATTGTCATAAATCTTCCAATAGCTCAATTTCTATACAATTCCTATACGATTTTGAAGAGTTACCTGGTGTAAACCCAAGGTCCGATCCTAATGAAATTAAAATGTGACCACACGGGATGCACCAGCTTTCAAATAAAAAAAAGAATCATCAAAATCGGTTCAAAAAATACAGCGAATTGAGAATCTTCTTCTTTTTTTAAGTCGGTTAAAAAGTGTGCGAAGTGACATTTTTAAGTCACTACGCTACGGTTTTTATTACGTGAATCGGGCAGCTGGTAACATTTTCATTCTGATAGGTTTTGCAATAGCAATTGATTTTATCATCAAATTAGTAGAAATCAGAATTTGATCAGTAATCATTAAAATGAAAAAAACATTAGAATTTTGAACTCATATTTTGTTATTGTTTACTTTCGTTTAATTAAGTATATGAATAATTTATAAATTTCATGTTTGTTTATAACTAATTTTTGTACAACCCTAGCACGCTTTTTAGGTGGCGACTCATATTTTGTTATTGTTTACTTACTTTTAATTATATGAACCATTTTTATACTTGTGTTTCATTTATTGACAATTTTTTGTACAACCCTAGAAGATTTTTTAGATTGCGAGGTGATCGTAAGCAAAAAGTATTTGAGTTTACGCAATAAGCACATTTCCTTGCGTAGAGATAAACACTAGCGAGGAAAGGCGTGATGTTATTTCGACCGTACTTCCTACTGAATTTGCAATTATTTTATTGAATGAAAATTTTACGAAATAAGAATAAACTTTGGTAGTAAAATTACAAATAAATACATACTCGTAGTTGGAATTTTAGGTAAGTAGAATACAAAAAGGTCAGTCCGGACCTGCTCTTGATTGTTTATTATAAATAGAAAATCATAAAAATTGTGTCTCAAACTACTCTTATTTATTTATCTAGTAATTAGGATCATTTTATAACGAAAACTACTCTTGGAATATTTTACAAATAGGCAGTCGTTTATTTCCAATAATTCAACATTTTTGTTATGCTGTAAATATTCAACTTCAATAACAATAACTCAACGTGGAACGTTTGTCGCAAAACATTTTCAAAATCGCGGTCTCTCTGGGTCATTCACCCGCCCGTCGGATGATTTGGGCAACTTTAGCGCTGCTGTCGCTCAAAATCGACTTTGTCCGTGCGCGGTCTGGGCCCTTAACTAACATAGGTAGTAACAACAAATATAACATTACATGTAAACAAAATTGACTTGTACACACTAACGTATAAAGATGTTCAACGGCCAAGTCACATAACATTAACTATAATAATAAAGAAATCGCAGTAAGGAACCTTAAACTTGGCACGACTTTGTCTAGATTTCATTACTTTTTAGAGATAAACAAGCAGCTGCATTGAGACTTGGCTAGTTTTTTACAGAATGTTTTTGGTAGGATTTCACTTCTTTTTGTAGAAACGTGAGCATATTGATTTATTTTATTAGATTTTCCTATATGACACAGTTTTTTTCTTTTTAATAGTAGTTTTTTTATTCTTACAAATCTTTCTTTTCCTTTTTTCCGGTTCTGATTCTTGTACAGTAGCAACAGTTTTTCGTATTGCCCATTCGCGTTCATTATTTATTCTTTTAGACGGTTTAGACGGTTTAGACGGTTTAATTTCTGAAAGATCGGCGCGGGTGGCTATCCCGCCGTCCTCAGGCCCCGATCATGGAGGTCGATGGTCCTGTGCGTAGATGACTGACTGCGAAACTCAGCGGGGAGGGTACGCTCCCTCTCCCTCTCGGCCGCCTCCTTCGCGAGTATGACTTGCTCGCAGAAGGACACGGCTGCGTTCCACCTACTCGCACTGGAGACCATGGCTTGGAGCATGGTTTCCAGCGAGAGGATATCCACGCCCAGACCCATTACGAGGTTCCGGCGCTGACTCGCCCACGCTGAGCACTCCACCAACGTGTGGAGTACGGTGTCGTCGTCGGAAACCTCGCAGTGTTGACACCGGGGTGTGACCTCACGATGGATGTGAAACAGATAGCTACCGAAACATCCATGCCCGGTAACGATCTGCGTCCCATGATACGTGAGGTCACCATGCCGCCTCTGCAGCAACTCGTCCATGATCGGTCTCACCGCCTCGTGATGACGGTAGTTCCCCACTTTGGTTGCTCAAGTCGCACCCTCCAAGTCTCCATGAAATCCTGGCGGAGTTGGGACCGCTGGTCCTCGATTTCTCGAGACGCAGGCCTGTGTTCCCTCTCCAGCGCCTCTAAAATATAAGACGGGGGCATTACCATATCTCTAATCACAGCTGAGACCAGCTGAGGGTTCTTCATCAGATACTTCAGACCTTCGATTTTTGACATCAAATGAAGCGGCCCACCAAGTTGAATATTTTTTGTAAAGGCGGTATGTCGATCTCTAATAGTTTGGCTGGGCTCTTGTGTTTTCTAATCAGGGTCACCAGGTACTCCAGATCTGCGATTATCCTAGTTTTTATAGTTTTCCCTTTATGTGGCTATTAAACCCTAACTCTGTACCAAATTTCAGCTCTCTGAGTTTATGGGAAGTACTAGTTCTATTCTGATGATCATGAGTGAGTGAGTGTCATAAATGCGAAACTTAGCCTTCGCTTAACTTCGGAACTAAATGACCTACAGACTTGAAATTTTGGATTTTAAGTATGTGATTATAGCTTACTGGATGACGAAAATTTCTGCGTTCTGCAGCCTTACTCTTGATATAAATTCCTATCTAATACGATTCCAATACAGTTCCAATTCCAATCTCGATCCTGGTAAAGTTGGTACTCTGGAACGAAAACTGGATTGGAATCGAAATCGAGTGCACGATCGACTAATCTGAGTGACGTATGATTGCCATATAAAATAAAACTTAAACTACCAAAAATAAAACTAATAAAATCTAACAAAATCTTCACTTATTTACACTTTTTCAAAACTTTTGATGTACATAATCATCAACAGTCTTCTTTCCATTTGTGTAACATGGTCATAAACATACTTTTGTGAGAGCAATGAAATAATGATCGCTGATTAAATTTGGCGTAGGCCACACTTTGACACTTTCCCGTCCCGCCATTGAAAGCGCGCGAATTACCTGTCACTTTTAAAGTACGTAAACAAATAAATTTGTCTAAGTTATGTTAGAGATAAACCTCCACTTAACGGAGTGGTATTTCAAGTGTTCGGTTTAAAGTTTTTGCTGATATGGCATTGTATTTTTAACTTCGTATTGGGAATGGAAGTTATTCGATCGCCGAAGCTATTCATTTACGGCAATATTTACGGACTCCTTGTATTATTTTGAAGACAAAGTAAGTCAACATTTATTAATTACTCTTTTCTCAACTGTAATCGATTTTCTTTACACTTTATAACACCAAATAATATAATTTCAGCAAAATGAGCAGACCATCATACCAACAGCAGGAGGCTCTTGCAGATTTTTTGATGGAGAACCCAGGAGTTGCAAGGGGCCTCTTGCGCACAGCACATGCGAAGCAAGAGACTAGAAGAAAATGGGACTGTATAGCTACATCTTTGAATGCTCTAGGAGGTGCACAAAAGGATGGAAAAGGCTGGGCAAAGGTACCTAATTTTTTTCAGAATTTACCGTTTGATTTTAAAATAAAATTATTGTTTGCAAATAAGTTACACTAATTCAATTTCTCTTCTAGTATTGGGCAGACAAAAAGTGTGCATTAAAAAAACTTTGTGCGGTGCAAGCACAGTCTCTGAGACGAACAGGGGGTGGGACTGGTGATAATATATCTGACCTAAGCCCACTCGATCAGAGATTTGTAGCTGTAATGGGAGGTCCACAATTCGCCATAGGGGATAGGCACCTTGCTGTCAATCCATTTCCATCCACAGTAAGTACAAGAAGTATTTAATAGGTACAATCCCTACCCCTCACGAGGTCTAAGATACATTTTAATTAATTATTTGCAGAGCCAAAGCGTCCCAGATATGCCTGTAATAGGAGGTTCCCAATTGCATCATACTGTCAATACACTTCCATCCACAGTAAGTACTAGAAGTAATGGGAAGTAATGGTATACCCCTCATAAGATCTAATATATATTATTAAATATTCGCAGAGCCAAAGCGTCCCAGATATGCCAATGCATGACATCAACATAAACACGTCTGAGGTAGTTGAGCCCACACTTGAGTTGCACTCTTCTGCAAGAAATGTGGTGACTGTGAGAGGTTAGTATTCCTATATTGATAACAATACCCAGTTTTCACGATTGGTATTATATTATGTATGAAACTGATTAATTCTTAACTTTACAGATACCGCACCTAATACCTCTACATCACAACCACAACCCAGTCAAAGGCGGCCCCAAGCAAGTCGGTCAAGGCGTAGTGTCTTAGAAAGACAACAGCAAGCATTTGAAGATATTGAGCGGCACAGGGTTGAGGCAGAAGCGACTACAGCTGCATCTTTCTCCAGCCTCGTAGAACAGCTATCATCCTTCCAAAGGTCTTTAGATAATATGGCTGCAGCTACGAGAGAGAGTGGTCTAAACATCGAAAGTGGCCTTAATAATGTCGCAAGTGCTCTTAATAGCATTGCAAATGCTTTGCAACATAGACCTAATAATTAGATAAAATATGGTAGTAGGTATAAGTTGTATTATTATTGTATTAATTATAGGTATTTAAAAGAATGATTTACTAAAAACTGTGATACGTGATTTATTTAATTTTAGAACCTTACTATTACATAAAGTGTATTTATATCATATTGATTTTTTTATTAAAATACCAAAGTAGAGTTCACCAAGTCCTAAATACAATTCAAAAATCCTATTTTTAACATTTGCAATATTTGTGTTGAGTAATTGTGTCCAATAAAACATATTGAACTTGAATTATTAAAGCATACTTGATACCTACCTATATCATCTAATCCAATAGATAAATTTAATTACTAAACCACAGTCCTCATAAAAGGTAACTAAAACAGGAATTTATAATGGTTTATAACACTATCAAAGTCAGTCTAAGTAAAAAATCATTTATTCTGTATAGACCATTAAAACGGGATAAGAATCAAAACTAAGAATCAAATATCAAAACTAAGAAAGTGTACTTGTATAGTTTGATTATAATAGCAGACATTCTAAGGCTACAAACATGACTAACTTATAACTTCACTTCTAAATAACACAATGAAAGATAAACGATAATAATAACTATCAGTAAAATCAATATGAACTAAATAACAATCTGTGCTAATTGCTCCTTGTTGCCCACAATTCTTGAACAAGCTGTGCACGAGCCTGGACACCCCTTCGTAAGTCATCAATACCCTGTGTTCCCTCCTCTTGTATCGTTGTTACATCATCCACAGGTGGAAAGGCAATGTCATTACCATCCTCATCCAGTCGTGCCTGATTACAAATGTTGTGTAGGACACAGCAAGCATTTATAATTTTTGAGACTTTATCAGGATGGTAATGAAGAACTCTATGGCCTAAAAGACATCTCCATCTATTTTTTAAAACTCCAATTGTACGTTCGACTGTATTCCTGGCCACACAATGGAGATTTGTGTAATGTTCTTCAGCCGATCCTGGTGATGCATTTAATATTGGAGTCATTAAATACTCCCTTTGGGCATAGCCCGAATCACCTGAAAGTGAAATTATTTTAAATGATAAGTCGCACATTAATATTACATAAAAGCCCAAGAGTATTATTTTATATATTATCTTACCAAGTAAAAAAACTCTTTCTCTTGCATTTATTAAATTTGACATATGCATCTTAATGGGGTGTCCATTCCATACAAAACTATCATGAGTTGCGCCTCCATATGTAGCATCTACACTCATAATATTTAGGTCAGCATCACAAATCTGTAAAAATGACATGAGATAGACTTACTAGATTGAAATGATAAATACAACAAATCAAAATATATGTATGTAACTCACAATTAAAACATTCCTAGAATGATAGCCTTTCCTATTGTAAAAGCGTTCTTCATGCTGCGATGGTTTTATTAATGCCACATGAGTGCCATCAATGCATCCTACAACGCAGGGAATTTGGAATTTTTCATAAAATCTGAAATTATAATTTGATTAGTATCAAAACTAAAAAAGTGTACTTGTTATGTAGTTTGATTACAATAGAGCTGACTGGCTGATTCATCACAGTAGAGCTTTTAAGGCTACAAACAAACATGAAATTTTGAACATTCAATTCAACACTCACACAAATTCTCTGTTAAGTATATTACTACTGTTTTTTTAATAACTAAGATAGGTATATTACAATCAAAGATTTGAAAGTGTCAATTATGATGACAGTATTCACTGCTAAAAAAATTACCTTCTCTTTATTACATCTCGTTCCTGGCGAGTTTGTGGGAACTGTAGCCACTTGTTCAAGACAACACTAGAATTAAGAGCATCTGTGACTTCTGTTATTGCCTTTGAAACAGATTGCTGAGACATCATTGTTCCTTGTGTTCCACTCACTAACCGTTGATAGCTGCCTGTGGCATAGAACGAAAGTGCCACTAAAATCTAAAATTATGAAGCTTACATGAAAAAACCAAACGACGCGCATAAAAAATACTTTGATTCTTGTTCTAGATAGACTAATGTATTGATAAAATGTAATTTTTGTGTACTTCAAGTATTAAATAAATAAAACGATACAAACCTTGTATTTTGTCGAAATATCACTGCGCCGAGTAGGACGAGGCATTAGAGATTCTAATTCGTGTAATAAAGCGTCGAAAAGTTCTTTAGTCACTCTATAATTCTGCCTGAACTCATCGTCGCCCATGGCAAATGCATTGTCGGCATATCGCGCCATTCTTCGCAAATTTCGCCTTCGTCTTACATCTAACGAATGAGCACTATCCAAAACACTATAAATAAGTCCCAAACGAGCCATATTTAAGTTTAAAAACAATTATAAAACTGAAGACGATTCTCAGAAAGTTATACTTTTGTAACCGGGAAATTTCGATCTCTAACACGATACGGAACTCGATATGTCAATGTCAAAATCACGTCAAGAGTACCAAAAAAGTGCATTCATTCTACATTTCTCGATTTCATTTAGTTCTAAAAGTTGCCACCCGAATCCAATCCAGTTCTGCGCTGGTGTCGCAGTCCAGAGTACCAAATGGCAAAATTCGATTCCAATTTCATGAGATCGAGTGTCGAGAGTAAGCTAGCTGGTCTTATCCAGAAATTCTCAAATAGTGGCCTGAAAATGCGGTTCCACTAAAGGCAGTGTTTGCTTTGCGCTCGACTTGGCGGGGGCCACTGCCGTGCCCCCAGATTTCATTGTTTTTTTAGTATTTGTTGTTACAAAGCATAGATAACCTCCTAATAGATTCCGCATGCAGGGCAACAAACGCGCGCCACTCATACTTGATTTCGCAAGCATGTAAAGCTATGCCTAAAATCACGACGTCAGTGACAACCAACTTCGCGACCTATGACCACGTGCGATTTTATAATTTAAAAAAAAAATGTTTTTGTGAGCATTTTCATTTTAAATGGCTTCCTGTTCCGTAAAATGGTGTGGCAAGTCGAAGACATCAAATTACCAAAAAGATGGCATTACATTTCACCGGTAAGTAAATTAGACATAAATGTAAATATAAAATTGACAAGGCACCGGAGTTCAATTTATTCTGGTTGGTAATAGAACATAAACACAAACAATTTCGAACCCGTTGATGTCTTTTTGAAATTACTCTTTCACTCATTAGCCAAATTATAATAGCTATCCTTTTCTAACAATACATTACAATAGCACTTGAATCGATAGTGATGGGATATCGGTATGATATAGTACGTCATCGATATTTTGCAGTATTATTGCCGTAGGTGCTTTAAAAAGTAGTACCTATAAATAAGCAACATGTTGTCGCCCGCGACTGCGTCTGCTTGAATTTCGGTAAGTTGCGATTCATTTGCGACCAATTTATGCGTTGGCATTATTAAAAATTTTTTCGCAGCTAATGTGATTTAGTATTAGCAATGTAACTGAGATATATATTATTTTATAGGTTTCCTGGATGCCCCGAGGAAAAAGAAATGGGTAGATGCAACATCTCGTGGGGAGAGTTGGTTTCCCACCAATAACAACGTAAAATATTAAGAAAGAAATTTTAGTCCCGCCGATGACATAAGTTTTTGTGATCTATTTATAATTTCTTTCTTAATATAAATTATATTATTTTACATCTATTGAATAAAAATATAAAATTATAATGTATCATCATCAGAGATGGGTGACTCGTGGCTTAGTGGTAACCGTGTATATTACCACATTGCTAAGGTTAAGCAACATCTAACCAGGTCGGTCTTAGGATCGGTGACCATTTTTTTAGAAATTGAGACCTCCGTGCCTCTGGGAGCACGTTAAGCCGTCGGTCCCGGTTATTATACGAACATCTATGGCAGTCGTTACGGGTATTTGGGTCCTAAATCAAAATCCAACTGGTCTAAGTACAGAGCTTTGATATCGCCCATAGTTTGTGGAGGTCAGAATGATGGCAGTCGCTCCACGGAAAATATTAAAGTTCAGCTGCATCGCAGTTACACTGGAAAGCTGATCCTGAGTTGGGAAAAGGCTCGGTAGATGTGCGATCATCAGAGAAATAGGTAGAAATTTTTTACTTAAAGTTTGAGGAAATAGGAACTGAGAGTTGATAATACCTGTCCCTCTTGATTAAGTCCCGATACCTATTCCTATAAAAATTATAATAATAAATTAAAAAAAAAAAATTAATGTATTTAAAAATGTATAAAATAAGATTATAAAGGAATAAACGATATAATAAAATTATAAAAATATAATATAATATACCTATTTTATTTTTTTTTAGCTTCGCGGCCTATGGCCGCGGCCGCTCTAACGTCCGTTGCCGGGCGTATCTGGTTACAAGCAGAACGTATTTCCAGTGGCGCACGGTATTATACCTATCAAAATTTTATCGACACATTTTCATCCCTATCCCATCTCTAGTATTCGGTGCATTCGAAGATTGACCTTGAAACAGCCAATCATAGCGCACTTACATGTTTCCGCGCGCCCCTCGCATTCCGCCAGAACAGGTGAACTCGGAAAGGAACAAAATTACAGTAATGCGGAATCTATTAGGAGGTTATCTATGTTACAAAGGCAACATAAATACATCTGTCAAAATTTTAATTTTCTTACTGTCACGGTTCATGAGATACAGCTCAAGATAAACGGACGGACGGACAGCGAAGTCTCAGTAGGTACTAGGGTTCCCGTTAGTATTTAGTATTTCCAATGACGTTTTGCCATATGGGGAAAATATCAGAGGTGATTGATTTTGTTTTGAAATAAATAATGCAGAATGCCATACAAAAGCGTGTTAATGATGATTGTGGCATGGTTGCCATTCTTGAGTAACTCGTGACCGACAATGGTAAGCCAAGGCAATAAGACGTTTGATATTTGGAAATTATGTTAGATGTATGCTATGGCACAGACTAGGGATGTACCTAATGATGTAAGTTATTATGGGTACAAGTATTTTTAAGTGTCTACAAACAGTTTGTACAGAATGTTACTGTATTTTTACCCGACTGCGTCAGCGCTAACCTTAATAGCGCGATCTAGAAATTATGAATATGATATGAAGCAAAAATTCGATGTTGTCTGTATTGGCCATCGTAGCTCAGTGGTCAGAGCATTCCCCCTGCTAGGGAAAGGCCGTGGGGGGTTCGAGTCCTGCCGATGACATCAGTTTTGTGATTTATTTATAATTTATTTCTTAATATTTTAAGAATACAATACTTCTTAGTAACAGGCTCTTGAGTGTGTCTGTCTATCAATCATTATCTATAAAAACGATTTTACATCTAAATGATCAACGAGGCGCCATTTATAATGTATTCACTGTCATTGATTAGTCATGCAGTCATGCTTTAGAAACACACAATAGGACATTCTTATTAGCTATAAATATTCATTGTGAAATTATCTCGTAAACGGGCCCAAATACTATAAACTTGACAACACTGAAACACAGAAAAATGATAGTAGCTACTATACTTTTTCTGTGACTGTGGCATATGAAAATAAAATTCATTATGTATGAGGTTAATTCTTCATAGAATTTGTAACATTTTATGTAATTGATTATAATAAGGTAAGATTATGTACTTATCCAGAAATTGTGCTCCCGATTGAGCCACCTTCGAAAATTGCATGCCTAGTATTATGGTAAAGTATGGTGTGTCTGTGAATTACTGCTGTAACATCTGATGTAACCCATATTTGCAATGATTTATAAATACTTAAATAAAATTAAAATAAATAAAAATTCTCTTATATTTCTCCCAATAATCTCTCATAATATATATAGCGTTGCCCGCTCGTATTCAAAATTCCTAAGATAATTATCTAACATTATATTTTTAAAGCATTTGTTTTGGATTGATATGTTGTAATGTAGTCATTTTAGGAGGGTATTTAAACTATCATGGTCAATAACATTACTATTAGATTTTGTAGTTTATACTTTCGATTGTGTTTTTTTTTTTAATCCGCGGCCCCACCTACGTCCATTGCCGAGCGCCTTCAGTAGACACAGAGAATTCCCAGTGGCGCCAGGCACTTTCGATTGTTGGCACTCGGTGGAAGCTTTAATAATACATGATGAACACCTTAGATAATGCTGAAAAGCGAAACCGGTCGGTGAAAATAAATCAAATAAAGTTGTGGAATAGTGTACAAATGTGTTTGTTCATCATGTATTACTGTTAGAGTTTCGGGGTTTTTATTATTTATTGTTTGGAGTTTTCAATATTTGCGCACTGTTGCAAGCGCCAAGAGCCTTCCGTAATCATGGCGCTTACACAGTGCTTAACAGTGCCGAAATATCATAAACTTGTAGTCATTATCACATAAATAAATACATTCGAACTCAAAGCATGTTTATTTCGAGGGTCACTTGAAATCTCTATCTCTAAGATACACAATTTACAGGTCAATTGGGTATCCGCATAAACCAAGTAATTTTGTAGTTTCTGGCGCCTGGAAGTCCTTCTAGTAGGTAATAAAAAATAGTTCTCAAAGAAAGTCTTATTTATGTTTTAGTTCCATTCGATGCAAAGTCAGCTCCCTTAAAAGAAAATCACGGTAGAGCGGCGGGCGACTCGGCTCGAAGACACAGCCGTTCCTCCTGACTTTTTGATAAAGCGTTATCTTGTGTGCAGATTTGGAAATTATAGGTAATTGTAGTAAAAATGCGATGCTATTGTTCTAGAATAACCCTTCCTTGGCAGTCTGTTAAATAATAAATTGATGCAAGACACCAGATTTAGAATAATGGTAAGATCTGTGGCCGAATTTCCGAGCTTTACCCTGAAAGTCCAGACTGGAATTTAGAAATTTTCTAATATTTTCTTCAGGATAACATCAGCTATCATGTCATACATTGCCGGACACGGTTCAAACCCCATTTTTATTTTTTGATCCGCGGCCCGAGGTCGCGGCCGCACCTACGTCCATTGCCGAGCGCCTCCGGTAGAGACTGAGAGAATTCCCGGTGGCGCCCGGCGGACCTTGGCCACCTGTGTGGCCGCTGCGTGGTGGTCGGGTGTTACCCCGCATCTTTGGGGTCGGGTTTTATCCCGCGTCGGTGAGTGAAGGCGTGCGTGGGGTGAAGCCCCACATCACGCAGCCCTTCTTGCCTGCTTCTGTATGGACGGTGGGCCGATCATGGAGGTCGATGGTCCTGGGCGTAGTCACGTCTGCGGGGAGGGTACGCTCCCTCACCCTACCGGCCGCCTCCTTCACGAGCAATACCTGCTCACAGAAGGAAACAGCCGCATTCCACTGGCTTCCGCTAGAGACCATGGCTTGTAGCATGGTCTCCAGCGAGAGCGTATCTACGCCCAGGCCTACAACGAGGTCCCGGCGCTGATTCGCCCAGGCTGAGCATTCCACCAACGTGTGGAATGCCGTGTCTACGCCGGAAACCTCGCAGTGTTGACACATGGGTGTGACCTCACGATGCATGCGAAACAGATACTCACCGAAGTTTCCGTGCCCGGTGATGATCTGTGTCGCACGATACGTGAGGCCACCGTGCTGCCTCTGCAGCCACTCATCCATGATCAGTCTCACCGCCGCGATGGTGGTGGTTCCCCACTTTGGTAGCTCAAGTCGCACCTTCCATGTCTCCATGAGATCCTGGCGGAGTTGGGATCGCTTGTCCTCGATTTCTCGAGAAGCAGGCCTGTGGTCCCGCTGCAGCGCCTCCTTGTGCCACTGAAACAATGACGCAAGGGCTCTCGCTTCCAGGTCCCATGGAGGCGTCGCGACTAGGAGACATGCAGCCTCTAGGGAGATCGTGCGGTACCCCCTTATTGTCCTGACGGCGAAGGTCCTCAACGATCTGTGTAAAATAGCAACGTTGTTGGCCGTCAGTCTCGCCGCCCATACGGGAGCCCCGTAAACGGCCATGCTCCGCACAATCCCCAGGTACATTCTCCTGCAGGAAGCGTTGGGTCCCTTTAAGTTGGGCATCAGTCGCGAGAGCGCGGCTGCTGCCCTCGTCACTTTGGGGACCAAACTTCGGAAATGTGGTCCGAAGTTCCACCGGCTATCGAGTATAAGCCCCAAATACTTCATCGAGGGCTCGATGCCGATGCTAACGCTCCCAACATTTATGCTGGATTCTGGAGGTGGCCCGCGCCGAGGTCCGTGAAAACACAGAGCTTCGGACTAATTCAGTGCCACTTCCTGTCCCAGCCGCCGTATCCGACCCAAGACTTGAGCAACCCCAGTCGTGACCTTGAGTGTTGCCTCCTGATGTGTTGCTCCCCGAGCCGTGACGAGGGTATCGTCGGCGTAGCAAGTTACGCCGACGCCCTCAGGCAATGCACCCCGCAACACCCAGTCGTATCCGATGTTCCACAGGAGAGGTCCTAGGACCGACCTCTGAGGAACACCGCACGACACATCTCGCCGAGCTAGCCCGAGCAAGCTAGGGTAAGTTATGGCCCTCTCGGATAGATATGCCCCGACAATACGACGAAGGTAGAGAGGCACTCCGTGGTATACAAGTGCCTCCCTAACGCAGCTCCAGGGTAAGGTGTTAAAGGCGTTGGCGATGTCGAGAGACACCACCAACACCACCTCACCCTGCGACACTGCTTCCTCCGCCAGGGTCTTCACGCGCATGATCGCGGTCACGGTGGAGCGTCCCCGACGGAAACCGTACTGGTTTTCCGCCAGGTCTGGGCCCACACACGTGAGATGGTCGATGAGGCGTTCCGCGATAATTTGCTCAAAGAGCTTACACACCTCATCGAGCAACACGATCGGCCGGTAGCCGGACGGTGAGTCCACCGGCCACCCCGATTTTCGAATCAGGGCCAATTTCCCCGTCTTCCACACCTTGGGAAACTGGCCCCTTTCGAGGCATGCGCTGAAGAGCCCCCTCAGTTGGGGCCCGAGTTCCTCGAGGGTCAGGACCCATCCACGGCCGGGAATACCGTCGGGTCCAGGGGCAGTGATTTTCCGGCGACTGAGCCGAAGTACCACCGCTCCTAACTCACCCTCTCTGACTTCGGGAATGTCGTCATCGCTGCTGCAAAATCAAAATCAAAATATATTTCACAAAGTAACACTTATGAACGTCAAAAAAAGAAAATGCTTCTACATTTACATTTACCGCCAGATTCGCAAGGCAATAGGTAGAGCCAGTGAGGAAAGAACCTGGCAAGAAAAACTCACGGCCACTCTTTATATTCGCCAGTAAATACAATGATTCTGTTACAACAATAAAAAGAGGGCAAGGGCAGTACGTGACCATGTGTGGACCAAGTGAACTTAAAAATTGAATCTCTGTTATTCACAAAGTACCCATACCTTACAATATCATAATAATAATAATTTAACAATAATAAATATTGGAATTTTTACTTACCATTGTTTTAACAATAATAAGTGAGTTTCAGCAATAAAACAACATTTCAAACAGATGTAACCCCTATGTACCTCGAGTGATGAGCAAGCAACTCATTGCCATTTCTCTGTATCGTTTGGATAATCTATAATAGTATAATATGTCTTTTTTAGGAGGTGTGTCTTAACAGCCACTTTGAACTTATTCAAAGGAAGGTTCATAATGTTTAGAGGAATTTTGTTATAAAAACGCACACCAAATCCTGCAAAGGAGTCATGAACCTTCTGTAAACGATAATACGTCCCAACCAATTTATGTATTATATATTTCTAGTATTTATTGCATGTATGTCACTGTTCATACTGTATAAATGTATATTCTGTTTAACGAACATAATATTCGCATATATATATTGTGATGCAACTGTTAAAATGCCTATTTCTTTAAATCTTTCTCTAAGAGAAACTCGTGCATTCAGTTTATAAATCGGACGTATAGCTCGCTTTTGAAGTATAAAAATTATATCTATATCAGATGCCTTGCCCCACAGTAAAATTCCATACGACATGACACTGTGAAAATAGCTAAAATAAACCAGCCTGGCAGTTTCTACATCCGTGAGCTGTCTGACTTTACTAATAGCAAAAGCCGCAGAGCTAAGTTTCCCTGCAAGAACTGCTGCTATCCGCGTTGGGCATCTGAGACGGAGCCATGCGCGGAGGGATGTGCACCTCCACGCTCGTCGGAAACAGAGAGCCTAAGACCCCCTCCAGCCGATCCGGCTGGAGACTCTGGGTCAGTGGGAGCGGCCTCGGAGTTTACCTCAGACCTGTAGTTACGGGCGCTCCAGGGTCTCCTCGCGGGCTGCCGTCTTAGCCCGCGTGATCGCTTCCTGGAGGGTGCCCTTAGCCTCTCTGTAGGACGCATATAGCTCCGCCTCCCGGGCTGCCGCGTCGTCTGGTCGACGATGCCTCCGGCGAAACCTGGTGTACTGGTGGCGGGCGGAGACGCATGCTGCACTGCAATCTCCGACGACCACCAGTACACCTGCTTCCTGGCCGGCCCGGGTGTAACCCTAGGCATCGTCGCATCGCAGATTTGCGACATGGCTCTCCTGAACCACTCCGCATCGGCATCCACGTCGACAGGCCTGTCCGGCGTCGGAAGCCAGGCCTGCACGATGGATGCCTCCAGGAGAGCCTCCCGGTCTAAACTCTTAAGCGCCCAACGCGGTTCCGGGGGATTTTGTACCGGCTGTGGAAGGTTAGGTGGGACGACGACTTCGAACCGTATGTAACGATGGTCCGAATGCGTCTCCACTCTTGCTCCCACAGCTCACTGGAATTTAAGCATAGGATTCTAGAGGTAAGCAATTACCAATAAAGTGTTAAATTTAAACTAGAAATGTGTTAATTTCTTGAACTATCACCTACGGCAGGTATGTCAACAACGGTACGACCTTTTAACCAATAGTTTGGTGCATCTGGCTGTGTACTATCCAGGTACTTCTTATCATCCTAAATTTATTGTGGCAACCCCAAGTAGGGGTAAGGCGGTTGAGACTTGGTCAACTTCGCCCAACGGTACCAACGGTATCAACTTTGCCCACTTCACTTCTGCAGCTCCCCTAGGGCCCCCCCCCTAAATCTTTTCGGCAAAGGCAAAAGGCACCCCAGACAAACATACGGTGTGGTGCGGTGCTAGCTGCGATACCGTGTAACACGAAAGACATTGTATGTGTCGGCCATGTTTTCAAAGAGAATTTTACAATTAATACAAATTCTGATGTTATCTGTGTTTATTCTGCGTGGACGTTATTATCTGTACCATCGTTAATATTGCACACGCACGTGAACCGCTCACGTGTTTCGGTATAATATGAAATTGGCAATTGGTCGGTTTCATTGCAACCAATTATTTCCATACACGTATAGTATAGTATTAACATTTCATTATATCTATTCTTGTAAGATTTAAGTTATAAGATTGTCAAGTTCTGTTTGTCTTTTGGGTATCACGTAAAAGCGGCGAAGTATAGTATGGAGATTGAGGGATATTTTATCCCGACAACAGGGGTTCGATGGGTATCCAGGATGAGAAAACTATTGTAACGCCATCTCGTAGCGAGTAATAAGACTACCAAACTCGGCGCCATCTAGTAGCAAATCGCAGTACTACTACGTAACGTCTTTCGGGAATGTTCTGTCAAGGTACTTCTATGTAACGTGTTATCTAGAAGCATCTCGAAGGTGTGGAATGTTCGCGATAATTCTTCCGTGAAGATTCTAGAGTAATCTAGAGTAATGACCGTACTATAAAGGCGGAGCACTTCGGTGGCGGGGGATCAGTATTTCCAAAGCGATAATACGAGTTATACCTGCGAGTTCAAGTGCGATTAAAAGTGTTCAGTGAAGCTTATAGTGAAGTGTAAATTAGTGTTGTAATAAATAAAGTGTTTTGTGGTAGTTTGATCGGCATTTTCCATTCCGTAGAACCCCGGCTCGTAACAATTGGTGTCAGAATTGGGGATTTGGACAATGCCGGTGTTACCGAAAGAAGACACAGAGGGCGTCCGTACCAGGGGTCAGCGCCAGCAGGAGTTGGACAGCAGGCGCTTCGGAGGTAATACGCCGGAGAGGTTGGGTGGTCAGGAGCAGCCAACGGTGGAAGCAGGCCCGCCCACGGTATCTCCAGCGCCAGCACCTCCAGACTTTGCTGCGCTGATGGCGATGCTACAGGAGCAAGCCCGTCGCCAGGAGGAGCAGGCCCGCCACCAGGAGGAGCAAGCCCGTCGCCAGGAGGAGCAGGCCCGCCACCAGGAGGAGCAAGCCCGCCGGTTGGAAGAACAGCTGCTGCGGGATAAGGAGGAGCAGGCACGCCGCCAGGAGGAGCAGGCACGCCGCCAGGAGGAGCAGGCACGCCGCCAGGAGGAGCAGGCCCGCCGGTTGGAAGAACAGCTGCTGCGTGACAAGGAGGAGCAGGCACGCCGCCAGGAGGAACAGACGCTCCTCATGAAAGATCTTCGAGCGACTTTTGGCAAGGAGATGAATGTGATGAAGGATCAAGTTCATCATGTTGAGAACCGCATCACGGAAGCCGAAACTCGGATTGAAGATGTAAAAAACCAGATTACAGATGTGAGGAAAGAGCTGGGAAATCTGAAAGCTGGAGATGGGATTGCGACTTCCTTACCTGCCGTACCTTCAGCGCGTGGATTTAAAGTACCGCCATTCGATGGGACATCTTCATGGTCAGCCTATAAAAAGCAGTTTGAAGCCGTTAAGAAGGCAAACGGGTGGAGCAAAGCCCAGGCCATGACTGCGCTTACATTGGGTTTGCGAGACAAGGCGTTAACCATCCTAGAAGCTCTCGGAGACGATGTTTCCTACGAGCAGCTACTAGAAGCCTTGGAAACCAGATACGGTGACGCTCACCTGGAACACGTGTATCGTGCGCAGCTGAAGGATCGTGTCCAGCGCTCTGGTGAAAACTTGCAACAGTGGGCCCTGGAAGTTGAGAAGCTGGTACGGAAGGCATACCAGTCGGTACCTGCGCTCATCGATGGGAATCTGGTGCAAGTATTCATCGACGGCATCCACGACCTGGAAGTCAGGGCCGCTGTCAGACTCGGGCACCATGAGACTCTCAAAGACGCCTTGGCTCATGCTTTGGAGGTCGAAGCCGTACGGAAGGATCATCGATCTCACCGTGTCAGGGAAGTTGTAGCATCACCGGCTCGCGACCGTTTCACGAGGTATAGCCCTAGGTGCTACACATGTGGTGAGAGGGGCCACCTTCGATCCAGTTGCCCAAAGCGGACTGCTGAAAGAGAAGAAAGTCGTTCCCAAGAGGATAGGGTGGCTAATGTCACCGCCCAGCAACAGGAGGGAAACGAATAAATGCCAGGACTGCGGGGCGGGTGCTGGCTGATTTTAGAAGAGCCCCAAGGGTTTCGATCTCACAAACCCAGGATGGGAACAGCCTGATCATCAAGGGCGAGGTAAATGGAACACCATGCAAGCTGACAATAGATACTGGAGCATCTCGCACGGTTGTCAGTTCCCGACTTGCAAATCGGTTCCTTGGGGACTCTGCAAACCGTGACCGCATCAACTTGGTAACGGCCACGGGTCAGCGCATACCCGTCCGAGGAGAGAAAGAGATGCAGTTAAATTTGGGCAATGGAATTTACCTGCATAATGTCATCGTGGCTGACATAATGGACGACTGCATACTGGGCTTAGACTTTATGAGGAAGAACTCTTGTGAGATCGACGTCAAGCAAGGAGCGATGAAATGTGGTCAAGAGGAACTTTTCATGGAAGGAGCGTTATCAGGAAAAGTGTACAGCTTGAAGAAGGTCGTGCTTCCTGCCAGATCAGAAACGACTGTACCAGTTAGTCTCCCTCAGAATTCTGGGCGAACACATCGATGTGTACTCATAGAAGGGATATACAATGAACTTCCATGGAAAATGGCCCGAACTCTGGTAAGAGCCAATGAAGCCTCAGTGGTACGTGTGCTGAACCTTAGTGATAAGGAACACGTGATAGAAAAGAGCACATTGATTGGCACTTGCGAAGAAGTAGATTGGATGCGCCGATGCCAAGAGTTGAGTACTGGGAACATCGTCAACAAGGACGCTAGAAACAACGTGTTGACACTTTTAGAAGACTGTCGTAACATCTTAACGAAGAATGAAATGGACAAGGCTAAGAAGATGTTACTCAAGTACGCCGATATTTTCTCTTCGAGTGATGCTGACATTGGGAAGACTGGATTGGTTCAGCATAGAATCAATACAGGAAATGAGGCACCCATCCGTCAGCGACCAAGGAGACTGCCAGTAGCACGAGAAAAGGAAGTTGAGACCATGATTGAAGGAATGGTAAAAGATGGTGTGATAGAACCATCGTCAAGTCCATGGTGCTCACCTGTAGTGCTGGTGAGGAAGAAAGATGGCAGTATGCGGTTTTGTGTCGACTATCGTCGTCTGAACGACGTTACGAAAAAGGACAGCTACCCTTTACCAAGGATCGATGACACGTTGGACATGCTGACAGGGGTGAAGTGGTTTAGCACGCTAGACCTGAAAAGTGGCTACTGGCAAGTTGAAATCGATCCGAAGGATAAAGAGAAGACTGCATTTTCCACAGGAAAGGGTTTGTGGCAGTTTAAAGTTATGCCATTTGGTTTATGCAACGCCCCGGCTACTTTTGAAAGATTAATGGAAATTGTACTCGCCGGATTGACTGGAGACGCCTGTCTTGTCTATCTAGATGACATTATCATCGTGGGCCGTACGTTAGAAGAGCATCTTCAAAACCTGGAACGCGTGCTTGTAAAGATCCGAAGCGCGAACCTGAAGCTCAGCCCGAAGAAGTGCTCATTCCTCAAACGGCAAGTAAGCTTCCTAGGCTACGTAGTGTCTGAAGATGGTATCCGCACGGATCCAGAGAAAATCATCGCCGTCAAGGATTGGCCGGTTCCAAAGGATAAGACGCAGGTCAGAGCATTTTTGGGTTTGTGCTCATACTACCGGCGATTCGTCCAGAACTTTGCGGATATTGCCAAGCCCTTACACAAGCTCACGGAGGAGAAGCGACAATTCTGCTGGGACGGAAGCTGCGGCATCGCATTCCAGGAGCTAAAGAATCGTCTGTGCAATACACCTATTTTGGGTTATCCTGATGCGGAAAATGAATTTATAGTTGACACAGACGCAAGTGATATCGGACTCGGAGGTGTGTTATCTCAAAGGAAAGGAGATCGAGAGGTCGTTATAGCCTACTTCAGCAAATCCTTATCGAAACCTGAAAGGAATTATTGCGTCACGAGGAGAGAATTACTCGCCGTGGTGAAGACATTGCAGCATTTCAGCAAATATTTACTAGGGCGAAAATTCCTTATACGTACCGACCATGCTGCATTGAAGTGGCTATTACAATTTAAGAATCCAGAAGGACAAGTCGCCAGATGGATTGAGCTATTACAGGAATATGACTTTGTAATCGAACATCGCAGTGGGAGATCCCATGGCAACGCAGACGCATTGTCAAGAAGACCTTGCCCTGAAGACTGTAAGCACTGTGCCAAACAGGAGATAAAGGAAGCCATACCTGTGAAGATGCTTAAAACGGATCTGAGCGACGAATGGAAAGAAAGCCTACAACATGCTCAACAGGACGACGCAGACATCAAGCCAATATTTGAGTGGATTAAAGCAAGTGCTCCTAAACCCATGTGGAGTGACGTCGCTTCAATGAGTTCAATCACAAAAAGTTATTGGTCGCAATGGGACAGTTTAGTTATTCAGGATGGAGTCTTGTGCCGCAAATGGGAAAATGCTCGAGGAGACAGCTGTCATTTGCAAATGGTCGTCCCTAAAGTTAAGGTCCCAGATGTGCTACAGCTCTACCATAATGGATGTTCAGGGGGCCATATGGGAGTAAAAAGGACTCTGTTGAAGATACGTGAGCGGTTTTACTGGATCCACTGTCGCGACGACGTTGAGGACTGGTGTCGCAAATGTACGAGTTGTGCTGCTGTGAAAGGACCTCATACACGGAGCAGAGGTGCACTGAAACTGTATAACGTTGGGGCACCATGGGAAAGGATAGCCCTAGATGTTGCGGGACCGTTTCCTGAAAGTGAAAGCGGAAACAAGTACTTCATGGTTGTGATGGATTATTTCACGAAGTGGCCAGAAGTCTTCGCTATACCTAATCAAGAAGCTACTACGGTGGCAGATAAATTAGTTCACGAAGTCTTCTGTCGTTTCGGGGTGCCTCTAGAAATCCATAGCGATCAAGGAAGAAATTTTGAATCTCAGGTGTTCCAGGAAATGTGTCGGGTCATGGGTACTCACAAAACCAGAACGACCTCTTACCACCCGCAGTCAGATGGAATGGTGGAGCGATTTAATCAGACATTGGAGAGATATCTGGCAAAAGTTGTGGAAAGCAGGCAAAAAGATTGGGACAAGCACATCCAACCGTTTCTTTTGTCTTACCGAAGTGCGGTTCACGAAAGCACGTCAGTGACACCAGCTTATGCGAACTTTGGAAGAGAATTACGGTTGCCTGCCGACTTACTAACCGGTATACCACCTGACGCTCCACGCAATATCACTGATTATGCGAATGACTTGCGCAGCAGGATGAATGACATTTATGAGCATGTCAGACAATCAGGTCAACAAATGTCTGAAAAGATGAAGACCCGTTACGACCGAAAGACAAACAATAAGAGCTTCGATGAAGGTTCGTTAGTGTGGTTACATAACCCAGTCCGCAGTAAAGGGAAGTCTCCTAAGCTGCAAGCTAAATGGGATGGACCATACCGAGTTGTGACCAAGATTAACGATGTCACTTACCGAATACGGAAGAGTCCAAGAAGTGCGCCAAAGATAGTTCATGTGGATCGATTGGCGCGATATTATGGGCCTGACAATGCTCGGGACGAGCATGTCTTAGGAGGGGGCAGTGTAACGCCATCTCGTAGCGAGTAATAAGACTACCAAACTCGGCGCCATCTAGTAGCAAATCGCAGTACTACTACGTAACGTCTTTCGGGAATGTTCTGTCAAGGTACTTCTATGTAACGTGTTATCTAGAAGCATCTCGAAGGTGTGGAATGTTCGCGATAATTCTTCCGTGAAGATTCTAGAGTAATCTAGAGTAATGACCGTACTATAAAGGCGGAGCACTTCGGTGGCGGGGGATCAGTATTTCCAAAGCGATAATACGAGTTATACCTGCGAGTTCAAGTGCGATTAAAAGTGTTCAGTGAAGCTTATAGTGAAGTGTAAATTAGTGTTGTAATAAATAAAGTGTTTTGTGGTAGTTTGATCGGCATTTTCCATTCCGTAGAACCCCGGCTCGTAACACTATTATATGCGGACCTAACCGTGGAGGCGCGGAAGTACGCTAGTCTTTCTTAAAGTCAAGTGTTCATAGTTTCACATTGCTCCACAACACAATGGCACACAAACTTAAAAAGAATCGAACAAGACAGTAGTGAAAAGACGAACGGAGCGGTACAGTTAACACCTACATCCTTTTTTTATTCTTTTTATTCTTTCCATTGCCGAGCTCCTCGGTTAGCACTATAAGAATTTCCAGTGGCGCCCGGCGACACCCTCACCATAGGTTCTAGGAAAGGAACTAGTAGTGTAGGTATCTCCTTCAACAAAGTCACTATGTATAAAGTTTATTTTTTACAATTATGTTGAAAATTTTTATTTATCATTTAGGCAACGCTATACCAAAAAAGAAGTCAAAAATTCGAGTAAACACATATAATTACTCTGCTATTCAACTCCTGATCTATAATAATTCATTACACTAATTAAACTATTAAAATAGCGAAAATTTTAATAATATTTATATAATTTCACACTTTGAAGCATTTTGTTTAAGATTGTAGTGATTACCAACGGACCGTGTAATAAACCTTTTTATACAAGAGCAATGACCCACACTGGATCGGCATGACACGACCAAATGAAAGCAATTTAATGTTAAGTGAGAACGATAACGATACTGCTGGATTGAAGAAAGATAATTAAGAATATCTGTTAACATTTTAATGATTGTTATCTTCTAAAATACGTCATGACTTAGACGGCGTGGCCCAATACAATAAAGTAAATAAATAAATAACAATTTGTACGGTATGTATTTCTAGTTGTACATAATGAACAACCACACTTGTACAATAATTCCACAACTTTATTTGATTTATTTTCACCAGTGAAGTAAAACACCTTTGAAAAAAAAAATGCTGAAACGCGAAACCGGTCGGTGAAAATAAATCAAATAAAGTACATAGTAGAATAGTGTACAAGTGTGTTTGTTCGTCATGTATTACTATAGGTTCCACCTAGTGACAACAATCGAAAGTATAAACTACATACTTCTAGTTATTTATATTTCTAGTTGTGTCACAACTAATGAATATTAGGGTTCCGTACCTAAAGGGTAAAAACGAGACCCTATACTGCAGTGTATCACAGTCTGTCTGCAACCTAATACCTATCTCGTGAACTGTTATAGCTAGCTTAAGAACATAATTAGTTAATCACTGATTTAAGTACAGTAATAACAAATAAAAAATAATACTTAAAATCACAAATGACGGAGTTAATAAACATAATTCGAAATTGGAATCTTCTTAAGAGTTCAGGTTGAGATGTTCATAAAATTAAACTGAGGCCAAGTTACATACCTATAGTCTGGTCACGCTAAAGCAAAAGAATAAAGTGGCATCCCCACAGAAAGACTAGTGTAGCAACATTTGTATCTAATTGTGAAGCTTTATATAAAGTTTTGATTATTTGAATGTTGAATTATAATTAATTATCTAAATCTAAATTATTATTATTGAAATGGGACTTTGGATATATTATGGGGGTTTAAATACTAGTTAACGACCGATTCTCAGGCCTACCGAATATGCACGTTCACGCGGCTTCGGAAAAGTTTGGCAACAAACACTGTGACACATGAATTTTATATATTAGATGGAACTTTAAAGGAACCATTAATGTACCAGAATTATGAACCAACTACATGCTAGGATGACAGCTGCCAGCCGCTTAGTTTATTTAAACGTGAAATGTAAAATTTTAAAAAGAATTATTGAGACAATCAAGTCAAAATAGCAGGACGAAAACTTTAGTATCTTACATAACCTTACAGATATTATATATGTACCTAATGTGAAATTTGACACAATTATGGAGGCAAAGTGCCTTATTTAGTCTTCTTACTTATTAAATTATTGTTTGAATTCATAAAATAAAAAATTGGTACCAGGCGACTATAATCTCCTCAACACTTCAAAACCTCAAAGAGGTAATTGTTGTAAAGAGAACTTTCTATTTCATCAAAACTTTTTTATTTAAACTTACATATATTGGAGTAGAAAAATAACAAAAACACGGAACTGCTAATTCATAACATGTAACTACTCAAAGCATTCAACAATTGAACAACGTAAAAGGATATGTGAATCCCGTACAATGCCGGCTTACGGTCAGAGCGAGCTCATGTCGTCAATTTGATAGCAAAACGTGTTTTCACCATTTACGGTACACGGAAGACCAACTGACCTTTGTCTTTGTGAATCATTGGCACAAACAATACTTACAACTATAAATATGTTTTTTTTGCATTTAGTCGTGTTGTCTATATCAAACTCGTATAAACTAAGAACTGACTCGGACAGTTAGTAAGTCCACCATATACGAAGCAATTTTTTTCAGAACTACCTGAACGGATGTAAATTCACTTCGTTCGCTAGCAAACTGTTTTGTTTGCTAAATATAAAATATTGTTTATCACTTTCACATAAACATGAAATGATCATTCTATTTAACAAAATATATAAGTATGTTTATCAGTCGTCTAGATCCCATAGCACAAGCTTATATTAGCTTAATTTAGGCTAGATGACGTCGTGTGAGAAAGTCCAAAATATTTGTTTATGATTTATTTATTTAGTAAACAGAGCTCGGATTCTTTAGAAAAAATAGACATAAAGCAAATAAAATTATGGTTTTGAAATGCTACTTTGGGATTTTCCTTTTCCTCTCAAACAAGAGTATACACGGGTCTCAGAGCTTGTTGAAGCACGCACGCTGGGTCAAGGTCAACAGTTCCACCTAGCTCACAACTTGCGAAGATGTGAAGTTTATAGCGATTTAACATGTTTGGAAAGTTGCTGAATTTAATCGAAACTCGCATTAAGAATTGTAACGTTGTACAACGAGTAGACTTTGCCCTTCGAACGAGTAGACTTCTTCTTTTTTCTAAAACGTGGCTCCATCGATATTCATCGATGATTTCGCCAATGTCAAGGTAATGCTTGATTTTTCCCGCACAGAAGAACTAGTTACTCTTAACTAGTTCGCGGTGCGGGACAAGGAAACGTTGTTCGGTATTGCAATTGAGCGTTTGGGCCTGGATTTTTGCTTAGAGCCAGGGGTAACCTAAAAGGCAACCTGCCACGCGCTCCGCAAAAGCCCAAGTCCGAGTAGACTTGTTGTACAAGGAGTAGACTGGCGATGTCACTGTCGCTTGTCGCAAGCTGCAAACATCCGACACCCACCTTTAGTCCTATTCCAATTTATAATTACTCTATAGACAGATTGTTTGATATAAACAAGGTATCTATATTTATTAGTCTAAATTCTAACATGGGTTGTTTTCTTTTCAGAGTTAGATTGTGTTTAGTATTTTAGACGTCAAGTTCAGTAGAATTAATTAAAAGATACTATACACGGTTTGGCCTTTACGGTTCTAGCAAAAAAAAGCTTTGGAATGATCACAATATAAAATGGAATATTTTAACATAAGTATTATGTAACTGCACATATTATGTCTAAATTACCGGTAGTTTAATATAAATAATTTAAATATCTTCCGTCATTTATAGTATAAATATGTATTATGATGAGTAGTTCACAAATTAAATGTTGTTTTCAGTTTTATGTGTAAATTGGGGTCATCTAGGTAGATTCTTAATTTGCATATTAGATGTTGGTTGTTTATGATTATCGTAAGATGAGAAACAGAATGTTTATTAGAATAATAATCAAGTGCCTGGTGCGTTAAAAATTCGAAAACCTTTTTTTGATTTTGTTGGGTGTGAATTAAAATTTAAAAGTTCAAAGTGGAATGTTTAGCTAATAGTATCTATTAAAAAGTTTACCTATTAAAAACACATTAAAATATCTAAATTAACGCATAACTTGACGCGTGGTGTATTAGTTGCAGCATCTTGCTGGATAAATTGTGTGTATTATACTATGAATGTAGTTACTGATTATAATACACATTTAATTACAATATACATAATTATATACTAAAAATACTGTTATTGTAATAAGTTACTGATGATTGGAAAAGAGTGGCCGAGAGTTTTTATTGCCTTGCCAGATTCTTATGTGCTGACTTATGTGCTGAATTTCAATTGTGTATCCCATTGTTATAATATTGCATTGTACAACGCTATACAATCAATTAATTGAACCAGTGTTAGCTAACTGTTGTATATTAATTAATAGACTTCAAAAAAAAGAGTTCCTCGGTATTATCGGTTATACGGTCGAAACCGTATATTTTTTTAATGTTTGTTCGCGGACATCTTCGTCGCTTATGAACCGAATCAATACTTTTTTGTTGGAAAGGAGATATTTTCAAGGTGGTCCCATTATAAGGAAACCAGGAACCAGAAATTGTGCGAGAATAGTACGTTCGTTAATTTTTTTTAAATAGGTACCGAAAGGTGCATTTTGAGAAAGGTACATTTTGAGAAAGGTGCATTTTGAGAAAGGTACATTTTGAGAAAGGAAGCGAAAAAAAGGATGCGTCGGAAGCCTATAATGGACTACCATTTAATGAAGGTTTGTAGTCGATCTGATGAGGAACCGAAAGCCAGTCGAGGGAACTCATCAATGATTTACAGCAGTTACATTTTGTTTGGGTTTGATTAATTTGTATTGAAGAGAAATTTACATATCCCAAATGTGGTTTTATACTTGTTAGTTTACGCTCGTATTTTTTGTTCAAAATTATTAT